>CP139509.1:438118605-438621817 GCA_021014915.2 Artemisia tridentata subsp. tridentata | reverse complement strand
CTTACATGTGATCTTGTTTCCCCCACCAAAATATCTTTCTTTTTCGGAAAGTTGTTATCCTTAACTGTTAACGTATGAGTACTATGATGTGGTAACGCTGATTACACGAAAAAATGTTATTACGTTAGTGTCTTAGAGGAAACCATATCGAAAAACTAAGACACGCAAACCTTGGTAACTCCAATGTCGTTGAACAATAATGTGAATAAAATCCTTCACTTTTGGTGCTCTAAATATGAATGTTTTTAAAAATAATATACTCCGTGCATTACATGTGTTTTTTTGTATAAAAATATGTGCAACTTTCTTAGATCGGGTGTAACAATCACTAAATCCGTCACTTTTACATCAACGTCACATCACCATTCAGCATATCATCAAATATATCACTAAACAAGTGTAATGGTCACTACCAATCAAAACACATAAAAATACAATATGTTACGTATATAAATATATATACCTCACAAATAAACAAATAAAAAAAAGGTGCACAGCCAAACTAGTGCTAAAAAATTGAGGTTGGCGCGTGGTAAAGAGGTGTAAAGGGGATCATGCGTGTTGGTGCACCACCCACCATTACATCCAACCTTGGATGTTATCTGACTATCTCCTTTACCAAAAACATTGGGTATAAATAATCGCAACAAGATCGATACCTTTTTCATGGTTTATGTCTTATTTATCACATAGGTAACACAAAGTTTTGAGATGTGCTACAAAAGGCTTATGAATAGTTGGGGATGGAGAAAAATTCATTCGTATGAGAGATGTTATTCGTAGTCATCATTTTGTTCAACTTGAATATGGGTGGAGTACTTCTAGTTGGTTTGATCGTTGGTGCTTGAAAGGGTCATTGGATAACATTCTTTAAGTGAGATATTACAAGAGCTGGTTTTACATTTAGTGATTCTGAGTGTGATATTGTCGACGAGAATTCGTGGAGATAGCGTGTATATTGGATACACAAATATCCAATTCTTACAGCTATCACTCATCCATATTTACACGAAAATGTTGCAGACTTAATTCAATGTAGAGTACATGAAGGTAATCTTTGTAACTTTTTGAAGAATTTAGCATGGCACACAATAAGTCATGGGGTAATGACTAGTGAAGTGGTTCGGTACTATATAGTGTGGTTTTCTTAATGTATATCAATCCATGTTTTTCATGTGTTGTTTATTATGAGCAAAAGATTAAATACACAAGACAAGCTAAAAGAATGAGAGATCAGTGAAGATAGTACTAATAGTAAGGGATGTCCCTTATGTACGAGTGTTCCGGATACTCATGACCACTTGTTCTTTCAATGTTATATGCATCATAGGTTTGGTTAAAAGTTAAAGACTACACAAATCTTTCAAGTATTTCAAACAAATGGTATGGTATAGTTACCTATAGAGTAGATTACACCTTTAGTCTCCAAGGTTAGGACAGATTGCAGATACAGACCCAATAACTGCGAAATTACACCAAATGTCGCTAAGGTCTGGATATCTCTTCGTTGGGATTCAAAACCCTAACGCTCGTTAAAAAGCTCGTTAGCTGAAAGGACTTTTACGTCTTTTCGGCATTTCTTGTCCAAACACTTAATAACACAAGCAGTCTTAGACATCTTTAAACACTCTACTATCGAATTCAAAGAAATAGCTTTTTGAATACTTTTTGTTACCTTTTTTTTTCTTTCTTTCGTTTTTTTTTTTTTTTTTTTTTTTTTTTTTTTTTTTTTTTTTTTTTATTATTATTTATTATTATTATTATTTTTTTTAATATTCTCTTATACTTACACAATAATTTATCGCATCATACAACACAAATTCAATTCAATTCATCACCACTATCAAGGAAAACAAGCTGAATTGAAGTGATGAAACCTGTATTTATTGTGTAGAGATAGGAATCAACAATCAGAGAAGGGAAAAAAGAGAAGCGTGATATTGGAAGAAAACATTAGATAAAAAAAAAAAAAAAAAAAAGATATTAAGGATTTTAATATGTTGAAAGTGAAGGGTAGGGACGAATTTACAAGAAAGCCCCTCTAATTTGACGAAAGTGACTAACTTACCGTGAACTTTGGCGGGACAAAAAGAGGAGGGAGCGGGACACATGGCAACATATGATTTATTCTCCCACTTTTCTAATTTAAAAGACTTTTCTGAAAGACCAATATTTAAGTAAGACCAAAACTTATATTCTGTATATTTCATTATAGATTAATGTCGTTTCATGAAATATGGTTATGTTATCATTATTGTTGTCAAAGTTACATTCATTTTATTATGAGTAAATTACACAGTTAGTCCCTAAAGTTAACCTCGTTTTGTTGTTTAGTCCCCCGTTTGGGTTTACTGGCGAACGGGGTACCTGAAGTTCACCAACGGTGCGCATTTGGTCCCTGGAGCCCCGTTATGGCTAACGAGCGTTATCTTGGCTTGTTAAGTGCCTTGTGAAGTTACTAAAATGCCCCTTCTTTTCCTCTTATATTACAAACACATTTAACAATCAATCACGATTAAAAAAAACACACACATGTGCAGCAATCCACTTACCCCAAACTCAAATTCATTTGACAACAAATCAGTAGAAATGTTGGAACAATTTTCGTAAAAGCTTCAAAGGTATGATTTCCCCCAATTTTTCTGCTTAGAAATTGATGCAATTTTAGGGTTAGGGTTAGGTGTTTTGTTTTGGTTTCATCTTTTTAGTATTGCAAGATGATTCCTATAATTATTTCCCCTTATTTATTTAGTTTGATTTTACTTTATTGTGGAAATGAAATTTGGCCTAATTTGAATGCATTGGATATTGTTAACAGTTTTGGTGGATTGAAGGTGTATTGTTTGTTTAGGTGCAAATGGTTGCTAAAATGGTTGAATTTGTTTATGATGCTTAGAATTTATTTTTGTTAGCGGCTTTGATGGATTAGTGAACTATTAAAATATTTTAGTTTTGCTATCTGATGATGTACCCTCCTAACGGGTCGAAGGACTCCCCTTCGAGCCTATAGAAAGCCCTCTCTTCGGAGGCCCAGGTTAATCTCCTTAACACGTTTCATTGGCGTAAAACCATTCGTCTACGAAATGGTTACCATGTGGGAACCCGCCAATCGAAGCCCTAAGCCCTTCGGGGTATTCCTATCGAAGGGACTAGCACGAAGGACCATTCTGACCTGGTCAAACCCACATCTCCTCTTCCCCTTGGCTTTCCCGCCAAAACAGAGAACGTGGGCTACAAAGCCCTAGCGGTTACCACAAAATCATGGGACGCCCCCATGATCTCCGAACAATGTACAACCGCCCACTATGTCCTATTTCTCCCCTATAAATAGCATAGTCGGGCATGAACAATGTAAGTTAACTTCACTCTTGTCATTTACAACCTACTCAAACGATTACACATACTTACTCGCACGCCGGAGGTGGTTCGCAGGGTCCAACCCCTGCGCAATCACTTAACGTAGTGTTTCAGTATTTCTTATTTTCAGGTTAAGAACAAGCTTGGCGCATTCTCAACACCCCATTATTCCTTTGATCACCATCGAAGGCTTGGTTGTGCAATTATTTGTTCAATCAGTGGCGCCATCCGTGGGACCGCTACAATTGGTCTCGTTAATTCCGAGCTTATAACCAACCAACCATTTTCACTATTATTCCGGCATGAATCAAGGGAGAGAAGATACTCCCCCACCGGGTTTCTTGACTTTGACACCAATACCGATCGACGACACTAACAACCTTCCCCCAATAACCGCTTCCACTTTCACAACACGCTCTCACCCAGAAATCACTACCAACAATCATGCTTCGACATCAGCCAATCCCGAACCTGTCATTAGCCCAGCCTTTGTCGAAGCCAACCACGAAGTGTTGGAATCCCTCTTAAGGGCTCGCAACAGGCAAGTCAGGAATGCTGAGGTGCGAAGGGAGTTGGAATACTCAAGTGATGAGTATGATGAAGAAATGGAGATGGAACCTAGGCCTCCGACCCAAGGACCAACCCTATCGGCTTTAAGAATTAGGTCTCCAGTTGGTCGAAGGCTAAGCAAGAGATCCGTTGGTTTCGAAGGAGTCCCCGAAAGGGCTCCGACAAGGAGGGAAGGGGCGGTTACCGAAGGCTCTAACGGTAGGAGCCAGCGAAGGGAAGAAGTGGGGGTGACTTTGCCTCCATTGCTAGCAGCTCATCTTGGAAGGACTGAAGCTGGGGTTCCGTTGCAGCCTTCTCACGCATCAGGCGTAGAAGGCAATCCGCCTACAATTAATATGGGAGGAAACCTTCCTCCCAATGGTATGTACCCCTCGTTCCAAACTCAGTCTTATCCTCAAAATTTATATCCTCCAGTAAATGGACAGCCTAATAACCCAAGCTTTCCCCAAACTTATGGGAGCATGCCCTTCGGGCATCCTATGGCGTACCCTCCGTACGCCATGGGAAACAGTTACCCGTTTGCCATGAATACACCTTATCAGTCCTACCCAAGCCAAACTCCTATGGGAATACCCCCGAACAACAATCCATATAATGTTGTTCCCATGTATGCACCACCTTATAACTGTCTATACTCAGACCCTATGGGTTCAGCTACACCCTTCGTTAGGTGGATCGAAGATTACCCATTGCCTAATGGGTTGAAAATGCCTTCGCACGTTGGGACTTATGATGGGAAGGGGGATCCGGACAATTTCTTACATTTGTTCGAAGGGGCTATCAAAATGCAAAAATGGGTTATGCCAGTGGCCTGTCATATGTTTACGTACACCCTACGGGATTCTGCTCGTATCTGGTGGAATGGGCAAAAGCCCGGCAGCATCGTCAATCTTGATGATCTTAAGGCTAAGTTCCGGTCACACTTCAGTCAGCAAAAGAAGTTCACGAGGACTCATTTAACGGTGCACAACATCAAACAAAAAGATAATGAAAGCACAAGGGCCTTCATTACTAGGTACACCGATGAGACTTTGCAAATTTTGGGTCTTCATGAAGATCAGCGTATTTCTGGTTTCGTACATGGCCTTCGGAATCGGAGTTTGGTGGAATTCTTGTCCACTGACCTTCCGGCAACTTACAAAGGGTTGACGGAAAAGACATATACTTGGATCGAAGCAAAGGAGGTGTCCACTAATGGGGCTCCGGTAGACAAAGATAGCAACAACAAGTTTTCGAAGCATTCTTCATGGGAAGGGTCCAAGAACAAGAACAAGAACAGAGATAGGTTTTCTCCGTACAACAAAGGCCCCAACCATGGTTTGTTAAGCAGTCTAACGAAGTCTCCTAAGGAAATACTTGCTACGGAAAGGGCTGCCAAGGCCTTCGAAGCACCCCCTCGCATGACAAGCAAGGGCAAAAACAGGGATACCAGCAAGTACTGTCACTTTCACGAAGACAATGGCCATGACACGAACAGTTGTAGAGAGCTGAAGAAACAGATAGAGGAAGCTGTGAAGTCCGGGCAATTGGCACATTTGGTGAAGGGTATAAAGAAAGGCAAAGAAAAGATGACTGACACTCAAACGGCCAAAAATAGTAACCCTAACGAAGCCCCCATACTAATGATACATAGGGGCGAAACCACTTCGAAAAGGAAAGTACCGGAGCCGGAAGCGAACGAGATAAAGGAAATAGCGTTTTCTCCTATCACAGACAGGATCCCTTCGAATGATCCAGTAGTTATCAAAGTCCTCATCTTTCGCCAAGAAGTAAGCGGAGCTTACATGGACTGCGGAAGCCCTTGTGAAGTCATATATGAACATTGCTTTCAAAAACTCAAGCCTTCGGTCAGGTCTCAAAAGGTTGACTCAAAGATGCCTTTAGTAGGGTTTTCTGGTGAACGTTCGTGGCCTATAGGAGAAGTTCTGTTGGAAATAACAATAGGTGAAGGCAAGCTCGCAAGGACAGAAACCCTCATATTCACTATCGTAAGGTCCAACTCTCCTTACAACTTGTTGATAGGAAGGACCGCCATGCAAAAGATGGGTATCGTAGTTTCCACTATACATGGAGCGGTGAAATTTCACACGCCCCACGGAATAGGGACTATACTTTCTGAGCACAACCCGAAGGATAGCAAGAAAAGCAGGAAGGGTCCTAAAGGATTTCCAGAGGATACTCTCAGTGGTGCGGATTTTGAAAAAGATATCGTAACAAATAGGCATCACACGGGACGAAGGGTGGTAGGCGAAAAGCAACCTCCAGCAAGTTCCACGGCAAACTTGAAGAAGCCACACAAAGCTGAGGGGAAGGTCTTCGAAGGGACTTATTCCAGCAATACCAGAGCCCCTCAGGCACCAGTGATTGATGACAAGCTCCACGGCAAGGAATATCAACTTAAGGGGTTCAAACCCATAGAACCAAATAAGCAAGGAGTCAAGGCCGACCTTTCGAAGTTCAGAGCAAGTGTTGATCTACCAACTCCGAGGTCATTAAAAGGCGTGATAGTCCAAGCTTCTTCAAAGGCCAGGAACCTGCAGAAGCTCTCAACGAAACACCTTTCGGGCACAACCAAAAGGGAGAAACACCCCCGACAGCAACTGAGGGGTGGAAACTATACACCGACGGAGCCTCAAGCTCTGATGATTTCGGAACAGGATTAATCCTGACCAATCCGGAGGGAAAGGAGTACAGTTATGCACTACGCTTTGAATTCGAGACCACAAAGAATGAAGCAGAGTATGAAGCCTTGCTGGCTGGCCTTCGACTTGCAAAAGGCATGGAGGTTCAATACCTCTCCGTCTTTGTAGGCTCGCTTTCAGTCACTAGCCAAATCAAGGGTTCTTACAAAGCAAGGCAGCCAGTAATTAAGGAATATTTGGATGAAGTTAAAAGGCTCCTTCAGGGTTTCGAACGATATAAAGTAACAAATGTCCACAGAAGCCATAACAAAAAGGCAGAAGCCCTAATCAGATTAGCGTCAACTGCTTTAGCTCATCTACCCAGCGAGGTTTTAGTGGAGGTATTGGCCACTAGGTCAATCGCACGAAGTGAAACATCTGATGAAGGCTCCAACTGGACAACACCAATAAAAACGTACTTGATAAGCGGCATTATGCCTGATAATCCAAAGTCAGCACGAAGAATCAAAGTCAAAATTCCCTAGTACAGGCTCATAGGCAATAATCTCTACAAAAGGCGTCTTTCATCTCCTTGGCTTCGTTGCATAGAATTAAAGCAGGCTTCGAGCATTCTCTACAATGCTCACGAAGAATTTTGTGGAAGACACACAAGCCCTAGAGTCATAGCCTCAAAAGTAACAAGGTAGGGTTATTACTGGCCATCCGTGATAGAAGACGCAAGGGAAGTAATCAAAACATGCAAGGTATGCCAGACACACCCCAAAGCTCGGAAACCATTAGAGTATGAGGCGTCTTCTACCATGACAGTAAGGCCTTTCGGTCAATGGGGCGTCAGCATAATCGGACCCCTACCAGCAGCTCCCGGAGGGGTACAATTCTTGGTCATAGCCATCGACCATTTCACCAAATGGGTCGAGGCCAAGCCGTTGGCATCAACAAAAGGAAAGGATGTGGAAGAGTTTATATGGGAACACATAATTTTCAGATTCGGAATCCCACAAGTCATCACCTCTTATGAAGGGAAACACTTTGCCAAATGAGTGCTCCCCTCTTTTTGCAAAAGCCTGAATGTGAAGCAAAGGTTCATTTGTGTTGACAAGGATATTGTCGACGAAATCGAGATAAAGCTAGGGCAATATCAGCATAAGTGGGCAGACAAACTACCCAAAGTCTTGAGGGCATATAAGAATTTGTCCTCCGAAGGAAAGCAAGCGAAGCCAAGTCAAAGAGCCCAGCGTCAAAATGCTGTGGCAACAAGGCATGCGAGCTCGAAGGACAAGAAAACAAAATGTCGTGAACAAGTGTGGACATGATAGCAACTCTCGTAAGTTTTACATGTAAAAACTTACCTTCTTTAAAGCATTTAGTTGTTTTTTCTATTTCATGTAACACAATCTTCTCATATGGGAAAAAAGCATTAATGGTAGGAGTCTAGTGTTCATTTCTTCAAATGATGTAATCCTCCCTACCCACTTAATGATATAACATGTTTCCCTCAAAATCTCTTGTTTCGTTCTTAACAACATAGATTTGTTCAGCCAAGTACTTTACAAGTTTCAATGTCGAAGGATGAAGCAAGGCACATGTCTTGTATATATACAACATCCATTACAATTCACATTAACTTTCCTATGAAGTCTTAGGGTATTAAAAGCCCTCTGCAACTTAAGGATAAAGGCGGAGAGGGTCGCGACCCTCTGTCGCAGTCAAATTATACGATTGCTTAAAATTTTGGTCCAAAATACACACAATAAGGTTATAACCTTAGTTTGTATGTTTACGTTCTTGAAATGAGCGTAAGAGAAGATAAACATGACAATAAAAGGGGGACATATCCCACTAAATTAGCATTAATGAAGACTACGAACAGGCTTAGCTATTATAATCGCAAAAAGGATAATTGTCTAAAGTTATGGGTTGAAGCCCACTAACATGAAAGATAAATTGTTCTAACAGGCACACAGATCATAAATTGTCAAATACAAAGGCACCAGCCTTTAAACATGATAAATTGTTTTAAAAAGGGTACATGTCACCCTTATGGACCAAATTACTGCCAACACGGCAGCCTTCAATTGTTCTTGGAAGAGTGGGGACGCTCCTGGTGGGTTGCAGGCTTAGGTTTCTCGGACAAGGTCTTTCTGGTTGGAGATGGAGGCTGTATGATCTTTGGCTTTTTAGAGAGGAGATCTTCGATGGAGGCTGAAGGATCTTTGGTTGCTTCGGCAAGGAAGGGGTACACTGCCGAGGTGAATGCGTTACCAGCTTCATCATATTCCCGCATGGAATTCGGACGATAGTATGGTACCTCCGAAAGCACAACTGGTTTCTTGGTTTCAGCAATCTCCTCCAAAGTTGTGCATTTGCCATGGAATATGGCCGCATTCACTAGTTTGCCCACAACCTCCCCAACCTCATCGCTATGATACAACTCCATAGCAATGTAGGGAACAACTTTCGATACAACCTCAGCCCTATCTTTTCTCAGACTTTGGCATTCGAGCTTCAACTTATCAACCTCTTGACAGCGCTTGGCATCCTTCTCCACTAACCTAACCCTCTCAGCCTCTAAACCAGAACATTTAGACTCCAGGGCACTCACCTGGTTCTCATAACCAACAACCTTAGCTTCCTCCAACTTTAGCCTACCACACTCAGCTTGCGATTCCTTAAGCTGCTCCTCAAGACCATCAATTTTGGCTCGCAGAGCCTCGTACCTTGGGTGTTTTTCAAAATCCGCCATGGCTTCTGTTAGGAACACGTTTTAATTATTTACAAGTCTTGTTCATTTATAATGTTGCAAGTTTAATAGGATTATATAGTTTGTAATTATGGACCGGTCCATTAGTAATCCATGGACCGGTCACAATAGATAGTTCATGTTAGTAACATGCATGGGAATATTCCTAGAATGATTCCCTCCCATTGCCTATAAATACAAGGCATGGGGTACACTCTCATTGTCGGTTTTTCATGTATTATGCGGAAGCTATGCTCGTGTAAAGTTTGATCAATTGAAAAGCCTACCATTCTTATTCTTCTCTTCTTAGTTCTCTTCTCTAGTTTAGCTTATTAGCTTATTGATTAGTTTCATACGTAGCTTATTAATATAGATAAGTAGTGTACGTATTTCTTTCTAAACGAGTGTGTGTTTGAGATCTAAACGGGAACCTACAAGTGGTATCATACGCCAAGGGATTATTAGGATTGTGTGTTTGAGTCGTTAGTATTAGTGATTACGTTGGTTTTTTAAGATCTAGTAAGGTTTTAGTTCAAATCTTTACGTTAAAACTCTAATTTGTGTTGATAAATCACTTTGAGTCGTTAAACTTTCTCAAATCTTCGTCCACTTTCATTATCTAATCGTTAACAAGCTTAATCTTCGTTAAATCTATTGGTTACTAATCGTTTAACGTCAAAAACAATAGTGATTTTTTGGTTATTTGAACGATTTAGTGTAATCCGTATTATTAGCGATTGGTAAAAGTTGATGAAAAGTGCTACTTTGGTTTCTGAGTGAACTTCGACAAAAAGGGGTTTTATCGCAGTTGGCAATCAAGAAAGATTAGGGTTTCATCGCAGTTGCTAGTTAACTAAGGGTTCTATCGCAGTTGGCACTCAAGATAGATTAGGGTTTCATCGCATTTGGGAGATCTTCGATTATCGCATTTGAGACTCAGTATTGTACTTTCTTGTATTAGAAAGATTACATACTTCGACTTGGTTGCTTCTCTTCTCTTGTATTAGAGATTGAGAATTTATCGAAATTGGACTTGTGATAAAATTATCGCAGTTGCTATAAATTATCGCAGTTTGATTTCTTA
The DNA here is from genome assembly GCA_021014915.2 of Artemisia tridentata subsp. tridentata. Lineage (NCBI taxonomy): Eukaryota > Viridiplantae > Streptophyta > Magnoliopsida > Asterales > Asteraceae > Artemisia > Artemisia tridentata. Next base: position 438,611,424 of record CP139509.1, on the reverse strand, counting down.
TCTTATCGCAGTTGATATTTTATCGCTCTTTAAGATAATTTTTTCAAATTGTAATTGTTTATCGCACTTCATAGTTTTTATCGCATTTTCTACTTTCGTTATTGCTATTGAAGATTATCGCACTTGGTGAATTGTCATTATCGCACTTGGTCAACTGATATTATCGCACTTGGTGAACTCAACTCATCGCATTTGGTGTACTTGTTTATCGCATTTGGTGAATTGACCTATCGCATTTGGTGAACAGTACCTATCGCATTTGAACAAAATCTGTTGGATTTTTCAAAATCAACTTTCCTTAACTCATCAACACATATCTTAATTATCTTCAAGATCCAGATATGTCTCAACCACCTCACTTCAATTACTACTATCAGCTACAGCAACATCCTCAACAACAACAATTCCATCCTCAGTATCAACAACAACAAGCATTCGTACAACAACATCAATTTCTCTCTCCACCACAAGTATCCCCACAACAAATCATGCAACAGAATCAACAAGTGCAGAATTACTCATCCTACTCCAGAGAACCTCATTGGTTTAACAAGATGTGTGAAGCAATTAGTAGTCAGCAATCACGTCATGAAGCTGGAAGTCAAGAAACTCCACCAATGCTAACTCCGGGTAACTACGTGCAGTGGGCTAGTAGATTCCTCAGATTCGTTGAACTCAAAAAACCCCATGGTCAATATCTCAAGAAGGTCATTGAAGAAGGACCCTATCCTATTCCAGCTACTGTGGTTTCAGCAACTCCAGAGAGAGAAGAAACATCCACACCCATTCCGGTTGCTAATTACACAACTGAGCAAACATTACAACAAGAAGCAAACCAATTGGCTATGTCTTTCATACTTCAAGGAATTCCCAATCCTATCTACCGAAGTATTGATGCTCAAAAGACAGCCAAAGATATGTGGGAACATATTCATCTCCTCATGGAAGGAACAGAGTTGAACCAAGAAGATCTTGAGTCCAAGTTATATATGGAGTACACACACTTCATCATGGAACCAGGGGAGACCATTGAATCTTACTACCACCGTTTCACCAACATTATCAACGATCTTGATCGTCATGATATAAAGTTACCAAAGATTGCTGTCAACTCCAAATTCCTTGGATGTCTTGGTCCTGAATGGCAAAAATATGCAACCTTTGTGAGGCAGACAAAGAAAATTGGTGATGTCAAATACGGACTCATGTATGATTATCTCAGACAACATCAATCCGAAGTGGATAAAGAAATTGCAGCACGAGGAGGATTCACACCAGCACCAACATCAAACTCACTTGCTCTCGTTGCTCAATCTAACTTCTCCTTACCACCTCAGGAATTTGGCAACTCATCTTTTCAACCAAACATTCCACCCCAACCTCATCATCAAATCATTCCTTATAAAGCACCACAACAATACTCTGATAACCAGCTGGTTCCATTCAACAACACCGATTCAATGCTGTACTCAAATGCAGATCATGATGAAGAAGAGGATGCTTTCAATTCACTTAATGAAGCATTTGGATTGATTGCTAACGCATTTGGCAGATTCACCAAATACAACAATCGTCTTCGGTCATCTTCAAATACCAGGAATCAGGCAGTTGTTCATGATGGCAGAGTTGAAGTTCAGAATAGGTCTTCAGGCAGATATGGTTCGGGAAATCGTGGATATGGTAATCAAAGGGTTCAGTCAGGAGGAAATAGGTACAATACTGCAGGGGCAAACAGAAACAGTATGGGGAATGTTCAGAGAGGAAATTCGAATGTTGGGAATGGTCAGAAAGGCATTGCTAATACATCTATCACATGCTACAATTGTGGGGGGAACGGTCATATGGCTAATACTTGTCCAAAGCCGAGAACAATGGGCAGTCAGTATCACAAAGAGGCTCTTATGATGGCACTCAAAGATGAAAGAGCTGCTGGGATGATGACTCAGAATGATCAAAGTTTTATGGCAACTGTGGAATCAGATGATGAGATGGAAGACCTAGAGGCAAACGCTGCAGTCATGCTTATGGCTAATATGCAAGAGATGAATATGTCCGAGTCAGGCCCGGTATATGACACCGATGGTCTTTCTCAGGTACCTGATCCGATATGTCTTATTCATGAAATTGCTTCACCGTCTGCATCTTCATCTACAAACGAAACTTTTGTTCAAAATGAGTTATTATCTTCATCATCCGATGATCAAGTTAACACGGTTGTATCATTTGATGATGATAAAACAGTTGTTTCCTTTGATGATCTCATCGATGATGCTAATTGTGATCATATTGAACAAAAAGATCATTTGAATGATCAAGATTCGGAATTACAGGCCTTGTTATTGACCACCCAGTCACAAATAGAGAAATGCAATGATATCAATCAGAAACTCAAAGAGAAAATTGCAGTGTTAACAAAGGATAATGAGTGCTATAAAATACAACTTTCAGGATATCTAAAACAAGATAAACGTGAAAAAGGTTTTGAAAAGGCTTTCCAACAAGAGTATGTAAAAGTTCAAAATTTAGAAAGTCAAGTTCGTGAGCTAACCATTTCCAAAGCTGAACTTTTCTCTCAGAAAGAAAAGGATCACCTTGAGTTTAAAATTCAACTTGATGCTTTAAATTCTGAGTTGCTGAAAACTCAATCTGAGCTTTCTGCATCTCAGAAGGATCTTCTTGAAGAAAAGAAAGCCAATAGGAAATGTGTTGACTCCTATCTTGATCAAATTCTGGATTTGGAAACCAAACTCAAAGATTTTCAAAATGTTGTGTATAAAACGGGTAATTCTGTAACGCAAATTCAAAAGAATGTTGTAAAACCAAGTCCTAAAGGAGTCAGTTTTGCACTTGGCAGTGACACACCCCGCAATTTACACAAAGCACTCAAAGAAAATCCTAAGTTGTACAATGCAACATTTCTGTTAGATGATTCCTTTCAACGTGTTGTTATGTATTCTGTTGATGAAGAAACTGATTTTCTTGAAAACAAGATTGAGGGTCGATCCAATTCACAAACAGAGTTTTCAAAAGTACATTATGATTATAATGCCCGACCTCATTTGAGCAAAACATTTGTTCCTCCTAAGGATCATCCAGAACAAACGTTAACATACACAAACATAAGTGCTCCCTCGTCTATAACTTCTGTCCCTAAGACTGTTGTACACTTCAAAGATTGTTTGACAGAGGATCTTGTTGATCCACAAATGCCTAAAGAATGTCGGGTTCTTCGATATTTTCAGACATTTATGGATGACATTTCTCGTTTGGAGAGTGAAATTGAGTTCAGTTCTCAAATTCCTATCTCGTCTTTTCTTTCTCCAGTTCAGAAAGAAAAGAAGGAGATTCTTCAAAAGAAAATTCTTCCTCATGTCAGAAATCTGAAAAAGGGTGCAACAAGATGGGAAGAGGAGTTATACACGGAATTGGCATCTATGAAATCCATTTTCAAAGCTAAAGATGACAAGGTTCAACGTCAAAAACTTCAAAAGAAATTTTTAGCAAACGAAAATGATCGACTCTTGGAAAAAGTCTTGTGTTATGACGTAGTCTCTGTGATTATGAATTCGCTCTATGAATCTGGTAATGCTTTAATTATGAATGATCATGCTGTGGATATTAAGATGTTGCATATGGAGATTGATAATCTGATACATGAGAATGAGACTCTTCGACAAATCAATGGTGATGTGGAAAACAAAGTTTTTAATCTTCAAAAACGGTTGGACTGGTGTCAAAAACGAAGTCTGGAATTTGAACTCAAATTTCAAAATCTCATGGGATCTCTATCATTTCAAAACAGTCATGAACAAATCAAAGAAACAAAGGCTTTCTTAAAAGTTAAACTGTTTCAAAATGAAAAAGACCTGGATGAAGTTATTCAAAACAGAAATGACACAGTCTACCTAAACAGGAAATTAGATTCACAAAATCAAGAGTTCCAACACATCATTATTGATTTAAAGAAGAAGATCAGAGTTTTAGATAAGAGCAAAGCAAACATTCATAAGATTGCTCCAGGAATGTATGTCGTGGACAAAGAACATACCTAAGCATCTGACACAACCACTGATTCAGCTACTTGTACTTCCACAGGACTAGAAACCACCTCTAAGATCAACCATTCCAAGACTCACAAGAAACAGAGGAAGAATAGAGTCAAGAAATCTAGGAAGGGAATATCTAAGTCTGCAGACGTCCAAGAAAGTAGTTTGAATAAGACAAATGTAACATCAGGAATAGAATTGCACTTATCTGAGTCTAGTTCTAAGAATGATGTAACAAATGATAACTCTTTAAATGTTAATGAAGATGTTTTGGTTGATGCTACTTGTGTGTTTTGTCGTCATAGCATATTATCTGGTGATCATACAAAATGTGTTGCTAAAACTTTGCTGACTAAGAGAAAGAAACGAACTAGTGGCGCTTCCTCTAGGCTTAAAACCATTGCGAAATCCATTTTAGGGATGCCTCCACTAGATGTTTCTAAGGCGAAAATAGAAAAGCCCCAATCCAAGACCAAAAAATCACCTAGTGCATACCTTAGGAAAAAGGCAGAGACTAGTTGGACCTGGCAACGCTGGTTACAGAACACTTTTGATTTTAAATGGTTACCTAAAATACTAACATCTAGTGTCACTAACCCAGCGGATCCAACCGTTATCAATTCTCCACCTGTTTCCGATGTTTGTGATGCAGGTGATTCAAATCGTCCTTTGGATTGTTGATAGCGGGTGCTCCCGACATATGACCGACAATCTCAAACTTCTTCAGAACTTTATTGCAAAGTTTATAGGAACGGTCAGATTCGGGAATGATCACTTCGCTGCAATTATGGGCTATGGGGATTATATTAATGGGAACATCGAAATCAGGCGTGTGTATTATGTTGAAGGTCTCGGTCATAATTTGTTCTCCGTGGGTCAATTCTGCGATGGAGACTTGGAAGTAGCATTCAGGGAGAAAACATGCTTTATTCGTGATCTTCAAGGGAACGACCTTATGAAAGGGAAACGCGGAACAAGTCTGTATTCTATCTCCTTTGACGGCATGACAGCTACTTCTCCTATTTGTTTACTCTCCAAGGCTCATCCCACAAAAGCTTGGTTATGGCACAAAAGATTGTCTCATCTCAATTTTAAAACCATGACTGATCTTGCCAAGAAGAAATTAGTTGACGGTCTACCAAAATTCAGATATGCCAAGGATCACTTGTGTTCTGCTTGTGAACAAGGGAAAAGTCATCGTGCCCATTTTCCTCCCAAAACAGAACACAGCACAGACCATGTCCTACAACTGCTTCATATGGATTTGTGTGGTCCGATGCGCGTTCAGAGTATTAATGGGAAGAAGTATATTCTGGTAATAGTAGATGATTACTCCAGATGGACCTGGGTCTATTTTCTTCGAACTAAAGATCAAGTTCCGTCTATCCTCATCACGTTTCTCACCAAGATTCAAGTTCAAGTCCGTAACACCGTCCGAATCATCAGAACAGACAACGGGACTGAATTTAAGAATCAAATCATTCGGGATTTCACAGAGAAACATGGGATTGTTCATCAGACTTCCATAGCTCGCACTCCGGAACAAAATGGTGTAGTTGAAAGACGAAACCGGACGCTCGTGGAAGCAGCTCGAACTATGTTGATCAATGCTCAATTACCGGATTATCTTTGGGCTGAAGCTGTCAACACTGCTTGTTATACTCAGAACCGTGCAATGATCACCAAAAGACACACCAAAACACCATATGAGATTATACAAGGGAGAAAACCAAACATCAACCATTTTCACGTCTTTGGAGCTTTGTGTTATCCGAAGAATGATAAGGATGATCTTGGTAAACTTAAGGCTAAAGCAGATATTGGGATCTTTGTTGGATACTGTGAGAACTCCAAGGGATATCGTATTTGGAATTGTCGGACTGGAGATATTCAAGAAACCATACACGCTAATTTTGATGAACTCACCGAAATGGCTTCTGAGCAAGACCGCTTAGAACCCGAACACAACCGTCTGAACTTTCCTGAATCTTCATCTGCACCCCTACCTTTCAACAGGAAGGATCTAGAAGATTTGTTTGCACCAATGTTTGATGACGTTCATGTTACTAGTGCATCAGATGCTTCCACCAATTCCGCTGCTCCACAACTTCCGGATCAAGCACCTGATCCATCAGCATCTACATCTACAGTAGCTGTTGATGATGCACCACAACCTGAATCATCATCATCAATGGAGAAAACACCTCAACCAGCAGTTGAAGATTCATCCCCCATTTCTAACAATGTTCCACCACCAACAGGATATGACGGGAACGCCTTCTTTAATCCATTTGCTCCACCACCAACTGTTCCAGATTCCGGAGAATCATCCTCGAGCAACATGGACCCGTCATATCATCATCACAACGTTCAACACTACCCATCAACTCATAAATGGACAAGGGATCATCCATTAGTAAATGTGATTGGCAATCCAGATAAACCCGTAATGACCCGACAGAAACTCCACACAGATGGTGAAACATGCATTTATGCTCTCACTGTTTGTCAATCTGAACCGAAAAATATCAAAGAGGCCTTGACTTACGACAATTGGATTGAATCAATGCAAGAAGAGTTGGATCAGTTCAAGAGATTAGAAGTTTGGGAACTCGTTGAAAGACCAGATGGAGTTTATGTTGTGGGATTAAAATGGATTTGGAAAAATAAGCTGGATGCAGAAGGAACGGTTATTCGGAACAAGTCTCGGTTGGTTGCTAAAGGGTATAGCCAAGAAGAGGGAATTGACTTCGAGGAATCCTTTGCACCAGTGGCTAGGCTAGAGGCAGTGAGAATGTTTCTGGCATACGCGGCTCATAAGAACATCACAGTTTATCAAATGGATGTGAAGACTGCATTTTTGAACGGACAACTTCGTGAAGAGGTTTATGTTTCACAACCAGAGGGCTTCGTTGATCCAGAACATCCACAACATGTTTACAGGCTTAAGAAAGCTCTCTATGGCCTTAAACAAGCCCCGAGGGCATGGTACGATAAACTTGCTGCATTCTTGCTTGCTAATCATTTTACTAAAGGATCTGTGGACCCGACTCTGTTTATACAAAAACACGGGGAGGACATTCTCATCGTACAAATTTATGTGGATGACATCATTTTTGGGTCTACCCATAAAAAGTACTCAAACGCTTTTGCAAAACTAATGAAACAAAACTTTGAGATGTCCATGATCGGTGAATTAAACTTTTTTCTAGGATTACAAGTTCACCAGTCACCTCGTGGTATATTCTTGAGTCAGTCTAAATATGCACAAGAGATATTAAAGAAGCATGGCATGACAACTAGTGACACCTATAACACCCCAATGGCCTCCTCATCCCCGAAGCTAGATGCTGATTTACATGGGAAACCCACTGATCCTACAAATTATCGTAGTATAATTGGGTCTCTTATGTATCTCACAGCTAGCAGACCGGATGTTGTATTTGCCACATACCTGTGTTCACGCTATCAATCTAATCCAACAGAAAGACATTTATCTGCTGTTAAAAGAATCCTTAGATACATCAAGGGAACCATTAATTTGGGGATCTGGTATCCAAAGGATTCTGGTTTTGCACTAACTGCTTTTTCAGATGCGGATCATGCGGGATGTATTGATACAAGAAAGAGTACATCTGGTGGTGTTCAATTCCTCGGTGACAAGCTGGTGTCCTGGCAGTCAAAGAAACAAGATTGTACGTCTCTATCATCAACGGAATCAGAATATGTAGCCATGTCTGCCTGTTGTGCTCAAATCATTTGGATGCGATCACAACTGATGGACTATGGTTACATATTCAACAAAATCCCGATGTACTGCGACTCCAAGAGTGCCATAGCTATCTCCTGCAACACAGTCCAACATTCCAAGTCCAAACACATAGCTCTCAGATATCACTTCATCAAGGAGCATGTGGAGCAGGGTACCGTTGAGCTGTATTTTGTGGGAACGGAACACCAATTGGCGGATCTTTTCACGAAGGCTTTACCTCATGAACGTTTTGTGAAATTGGTTCACCAAATTGGCATGCGATGTTTGACTCCTCAAGAATTAACAAACTTTCTAAACAACAAATAAATGAGTCAAATATCGAAACTATCTTTGTAAATAAATATTAACAAAAAAAAAAAAAAAAAAAAAAAAAAAAAAAAAAAAAAAAAAAAAAAAAAAAAAAGAGTGCAAGTACAATTCCTTATCCAACACTTTGTTCATTTTTCAATTTTTTGAACACGTGTTGAGGGGGAGACAAAATTTTTTTTCCAAAATCTTAAAATTGTACTTGCATATTTTCAAAAATAGTTGTTTCACAAGTTTTTGGTGATAAGATGTTAAAATAGTAAATTGTGTGCCTTAAATGTCTTCAATGAGACTTTGTGATTAGGTTGATGGTGGTTTAGAACTAGAATTTATAAGTTTCTAAGGTTTAGGGACTATATGCGTAAAAATTGCAAACATGGATGGTAGATATTTAAGTTGGTAAATTAAACTCATCGCATTTACTGCTCTTCACCAACCGAAGTTAATACAACCCACCCACCATCATCAACGGACCACATTGATTCTGCCAATCCGAACAAGATTTTTGATTTTTGTGAGTGTTCTTGTGCTTATATTGTTAATATAAAACATGGTTTTGAACAGTTTCATGATCCAACGGCTAGAAAAGTCAAAATCGAGAAAGTTAGTTCTAGGGTTTGCGTTAAGATTAGGGATTTTGATCAAGAGGTTTTGAGTTGAAAAAGATTACATGATAACACTTTTACAATGTTAGGGAACCTATATTGCATGCTAAATCATACCCAGAAACCACAAATTAATCGAATTGAACTTTAGGGTTTAAGCAACGATTTGGGGAAAACCTTGTGAATGCGTTATTGTGTAATGTGGTTACTGAAAAGTTGTTGTTTGATGTTTAATTGAAAGTTTCCATGCTTGGATCATACCCAGAAACACTTCAAGTGATTTAATTAGGTTTTAGGGTTTAAGAAGAACAAGAACACTAGCAGATTTGAATCTTGAATATTTGTGGTTCGTTTATGTTATAACTTAGTCCAAATGTTTAAAATAGTCATCTAAGTTGATTGAGAATATCTGTGGACATATAACATAAGTAATAATGAATCACGATAAAGAATTTGAGTGTTTGTTCATCGTTACAAATCTATCGCAGTTGAGAAAAGTGTTCGATAACTCTTGTATTAGAGTTTATCGAAGTTGGCCAAAATTATCGCAGTTGTGGTAGTTATCGCAGTTGTGATAGTTATCGCAGTTAAGATAATTATCGCAGTTGAGATTTTTATCTTGATTGGCTTAATTATCTTGATTGATATAATTATCGCAGTTGAATGATTATCGCAGTTGGATAATTATCGCAGTTGGGATGTTTATCGCAGTTGGGATGATTATCGCAGATGGGATGATTATCGCAGTTGGATAAATATCGCAGTTGGATTTGTTATCTTGATTGGATATTTATCGCAGTTGTTATAGTTATCGCATTTGTTATAGTTATCGCAGTTGTCTTTGATTATCGCAGTTGTGATCTGATGTAGAATTTAATCAATTTCCTTAGGTATATTTTTATATACTTATTGAAATTTATCAAATTTTATTGAATTTGGCTAATTCTTGATAAATTCTTTGACCAAGCATGTATCAATTAATCATCAATACAATAGGGTGCCATGTGTTGTTCTTTAAACTAACAATTTTCTAACAAACATGCATTCTGTATACTTGTATATGATTGTTGATTCAGATACACATCAATGGCATCTTCCCAACAACAACCACTTCCTGCTCTTACCAAAGAAGAAGTCTTTCCTCGTGGGTATACTCTGGAAATAGGGAAGAACAATTCAAGGGTAGAATTGGACAAGATCAAATGTTCTGATCCAAGTTGTCAGATTGCTATAGAGATTCTCAAAGCTCACAAATGCAGGGATATTCTTGACAGCTCAGACACTATTCCAGAGCTATATATTCATCAATTCTGGGATACCTTCACTAAGAGCAATGATGACAAGTACTTTACTTGCACACTGGATCGGAAGCAAATCAGAGTTACACCTGCTACTCTCAGAAAAGCCTTGAAACTTCCAGAGGCACCTGAAGCTGCTGCCCGATTCCACCCAACACCTTCAGAGTCAGAGGTCATGCAATTCCTGGAGGATATTGGTTATGATGTTCAGCCTGATACACCATTAACCACAATCTCCAAGGTTAATGCCAGATACATTCCTCAACCCTGGAGGACTATCTTCTTCATCGTAACACATTCAATATCTGGAAGAGATAGTGGGTTCGAGCATCCAAGACTGGCTCATCTTCAAGTCTTATGGGGATTTCTAAATGAAGAACCTATTGACTTTGCTGCTCTTATTTGGGATGATATAATGTACTTACAGCGTAAAATTTTCAAGAAAATCCCATTTGTTCGATTCACCAAAGTTCTTATCAGCTACTTACTTGATCAACATGAAGACATTGATAAACGTCCTACAGATCAAGAAGTTCATGAATATAGCATGGATAAAACATTGGGCAAAGTTTATTTTCCGAAGGAGAGTACACGAAAGCAAGGTTCAAGGTTGCCAGAATTTTTGATGCCAGAAGAGGTTAGAGAAACAAAAGCTTATCATGATTATGATCTAGCATACCGTGAACGTCGTGTAGGTCTTGCCAAGATGGTTGAAGAACCTAAGTCTTCTAAGACTCGTTCAAAAGGTAAGACTAAGGCAGGAAGTGCCTCAAGTATCTCTAAACCTAAAGGTAAACATCCAAGATCAACATTCATCAAGAGGAAAGTACCCAGCAAACCACAGCCAAAACCAGAACCATACAGAATCATTGATGAAGATACAGAATCTAACTCTGAATCAACTGAATCTGAAGAAGAACATGTTTTTATGACTGAAGAAGAAGCTGAACTTCACAATCAGATCTCTAAGGAGAATGCACAAAAACAAAGTCTCAAAACATTAAGAGCAGATGAAGAGCGTAGAGCAAAGAAAGTATTGGAACAACAGAGAGAGTATGAAAGAACACATGGGGTTGGAGAATCACAAAATGTTCCTAAACCAGCTTCGACCCAAGACGATCCGGTTAATCAACCCGGAGGGTCTGGAGCTGAATCAACAAAGGTATCTTCACAGCAAACAAGTTCGGTTAATCAACCCGAATTGGGAGCATCAACTCAGGAGGAACAAGAAAAAGATCAGGACAGCAACATTGTTTTATCTGACAAGGATATTTCGGATTCTATGTTTGATGACAATCCAGAAGAACAAATACGCAATGATGATAATGACGAATGGAACTTAGAAGAAGAAAAAGATATTCTTGGAGACAAAACAACTGAAGCAGCCAAAGATCTTGAAGAAGCAGCTAAACAGGAGGAAGAAAGAAAACGTAAGGAAGAGGCTCAAGCTAATCTGGAAGCAGATAGCTACCTTCGTTCTGACACTCCAACACCTCCTCCTTCCCCTCCAAAGGACTTAGCCAAATCTACACTGACTATGGTTGTTTATAAACCACAACAGCAGCATGAACAATCATCAGTTCGGCCCTCATCTGCTTCTTCACCAAAGACACCTCCTGGGTCACCACCGAAGAATCCAACACCTCCCCCCTCACCTCAAAAAGAATCAACTACTAAATCTGATGAACCAATTCCCTCTCTCACTCCATCATCTTCACGATCTTCATCACCAAAATCTAAAACAAAAGCAACGGTTTCTGAAGATATTCGTAAGGCTTACAAAGGAAAGAGCAAGAGAAGGATCGTCCAAGTTACAAAAGTTGAAGTTGTATCTCCTGCAGCAAAGAGACTCAAAAAGGCTGTAAAGAGAGCACAAGCTCAACGAGACAACCAAGCTACAACTAAATTGGCTGAAATGGAAGACTTAGTCAAGAAGTTGTCTCAACAAATGGAAGAAATGCAGAAAAGTAAGAAGCAGATCGATGAATTCCTTGGTTTCAACGTCAAAGATCATATGACCCGCAAGGCAAAGAAATTTGTTAAGCAATTTCTTCCTGATCTTCAACAAAACATCAATGATCATATTGATTCACAACTTGATGCAAAGATCAAAGAAGCCGTCTCTTCTTCTTCTCAAACCAAACCACTTCAAGATCTTTCCATTGAAGATATTGAGCTTGTACTTCTCGACAAACTTTTTGCTATCCTCTCTCCCTCTCCAGAAGAAATCAATCTGATCACAGCTCTTCGTGCACACATTGACAAGAAATCATGCAAAGAAACTGCTGACAAAGGTAAACGAATTCGAGAAGATGATGAGGATGATCAGGACCCTAAACCCACACAAAAGAAACACAAAGGCGGGTCAGGGATTCACATACAGGAATCAACTGAACAAAAACCAGCACCTCAACCTTCTAAACATCAATCCTCTGGTCCAACTGAAACCGAGCATCACAATGACCAATTCACTAATGAAGATATGGACTTTCAGCCACGCGATGATCAACCTCATTCACCATCACCATCACCGTCACCAAAGTCAAAGCCATCCAAGTCCAAGCCTTCACACAGCAGAAAGTCATCTACTGGACCAACGGTTGTCTCATGGCTGGATAATGATACGGATGTGCTAGGAAATGAATGGTTCGATCATCTTGCAAGCGCTCAAGTTCAGACTGACGAAGCTTCACGAGTTGAAGACAGCACCTTTGCTGTTACTCAAGAAATTAAAAGAACTCTCAATATCAAGAAAATGACCAAGAAAGAACTTCGTCGGATCAAGAATGAAGCTTTCCTTCTTCTGAAGAACAAATCCAATAGTGCAGCAGAACTCGAATATCACCTTGAAAACATTGCACGGGCAATGTCAAGTGACTTTGACTGGGCTAGTCCAGACATAGTCAGGCAAGTTGGCAAGAATCAACCAATCACTACTGATTGGACCAAGCCACTGACCGTGATTCGAAAACATCATCATTCGGAAATTCCTTTTCTAATGTTCTTCAACAAAGACTTGGAACTTCTAAAGAATGGAGCTCAAGGGACAACCAAGTACGCTACCTCGATCACTTTCACACCAGCTGCTCATTACACACAATCAGCTATTGAAGAGGCAGCTATCAACAGCAAACTGTTTGTTAAACAGCTCGTCAAATATGATCGTGATGCAGAGCTGGGGATTCATCACTGGTACTCTAAAAGACAAACCTGGTACAAGTACAAGCTTGCCCTCCAAAAATCAAAAGAACCAGTTTACAGTGATCTCAAAATCTTGGCCGTCATCAACGTAAGCGGGTCCAGAAAATGCGATTATATATTTCTAGACGAGATCACAGTAAAGAGAATCGACAACAACCTCTACACATTCTCAGAGGCGGATTTTCCTGATTTGAGTCTAAGTGATATCGAAGACATGTATCTAATGAAGATTCAAGGCAAACTGCAGCATCTTACCAATGAGCTTCGATATGCACTTAGTACTTCCCTTTGTCATTACATCAGGAGAACCATCATCAAAGAACGTGTCGAAGATCTCCAGCTTGGTGTTGAAAGTTATCAGACTCAGCTTAACCTTGTTGAACCACAGTTCCTTCTACACAGCAAAAAGGATCCTCAGTACACCATGCTACATCGTCCAAATTTTGGGTTCGTCTACAGAAGCACAACTGACTTTCACCGATTCATGGCATTCACTGAAATTCACAAGTTCTGTGATGATACCCTCAAGAGTGTACGTGATGGGTTAGCGAATAGAGTTCGAGATTCGATGTTGGGAAAATCCAGAAGATGGAGTTCAAAAGAGCTGCGACAAGTAAAGGAATTTATTCGGAAGATGGAAGAACGGTTATACCATAGGGATCAGATAAGGAGGCTCGAGAGCTATGTTGGGGGTCGTCCGCCATTCGCCATCAGATTGTTCCAGCGAACTGACCCAGTGTTCACAACTTTTGGTAAAGGTGGATGATGTAAGAATCAATTTTCAAAGTTCATCATATCATACTTCTTTCCATTATTGGCCTGTATATTACGGCTTGTGCACACATAACAGTGTACAACCCGGACCCCAAAGAAAGGACCCTGAGGTACGCTTCAGTGCCTCAATCCTGAAAAAGGAGCGAAAGCTTCTTACTTATGAGCAGAATTAAAATCAGAATGTTTTACAACGTTTTTTCAAACATTCTGCTCATAAGGACAAGTATTCCCTCGTCCAGGGGGAGTATTTGAAAAATATAATCTTTGTTCAAAAAGAAGTATCACAGTTCTTGACACTTCTTCCCTAAAACTCAAAAACAGCATATTTTAATCATAAACGTTTTTCCAAAAACATCATGAGTATGCTATTTTTGAGGGGGAGAAGAAACAGATGATTAAAATATGATGTCTCATTTGCTGGAATCTCGTGTGCTCAAACTCAGAATTGACCCTCGAATTGACGAATAGGAAAGTCAGTAGTCGAAAGGACATGTCCCGGACGGGTAATAATTTCAAGCCAGTTTATCTGGTAATGTAAGCGTGTCTCGCAAAGGACGTGTCTGAGTAGAAAGTACCGATTTCGAGCGATAATCTTTGAATCTGATCTGGACGGGTAATAATTTCAAGCCAGTCTAACTGGTGATGTAAGCGTGTCTCGCGAAGATCAGGTTCATTGAAAGTCAATCAATTCAAAAGTGCCAACTCTTTCCGGCATGTGCAAATTTCAAATTTATTACTTATGCGCACATGTTAAGGGGGAGTATTTCTGAAAATCATCAAACTCTCAAGGTGTCAACAAAATGTCCATTACAAGTATCGACACTTTGAGAGATTTTCAATGGTTTTGGTCTTATGGCATCATTAGGATAGTCATGGAGTTACAAGGTGACTAAGGTTAGGAAAAACCGTCCTATGATCCGCCAGAGCCGGAGGGATCTACCCAAGGACAATACCACTAGTTTAGACTAGAAAGTCCTAGGTATGATATAAAAAAGGAGAAAAATGAATGAACGGAGAAAGAAGGGGTTGAAGAATTAAAAAGAAAAGCAAAGAAAAGGGTGAAAAGAAATAGCCCTCCATTTGTTCAACCTTAGGGCAGACAACGGGTTCAATTCATAATCTACTGGTTGATGAGCATCACCGGTATTGAAGACCAAAGACGTCATGGACCCAGTGACGCACTAATAAACCTTCTTAGCCACTCAAGTGTCTCTCAAAAGACATTTGTTTCATTCACACGGAGAACCCTTCATAATCTATTGACCTCTCATTTCGAGAGTGTTGATATTGAAAAGGAGGCAATCTGCTCCACGCCTCCAATGACCAAACAAATGTGCACAAATTGAGTCTAGAGCCATGAGATTCATCAAAAGATCTCTTAGGTACACTTAGAATTACTCTGGTGTTCTATATCATGGGCATCAGCTGTAAATTTAGGAAAAGTGTCCTTCGCAGATCTCAGCAATCTGCCAAGAACATTCATGAGAAAAGTCACATTTGTGATTATCAATGATTGAATGGAAATCCTGCCAGAGCAACATCAAACAACTCTGTCAGCAGGTCACTTCGGTAACTCCTTGTGGGTTACGCTTAGTGTTTGCTCCAAACGGTCTACAGTCGTGGGGTGATCTCCAGCGACTCACTGAATCGTGGGTGCACTTCGGTGTGTCCGTGTAATCCCTTTCGGGGGAATCCGGTTCAGAACGGTCTGGGTTAGGATTTGAGAAAGTCTGCACACTATGCTGTTGATGATCTCAAGTCTGAGCCTGTAAGTACCGGTTGGTTCGTGCTGTTGCTGCTGCTGCTGAGGAGCTGGAGTTCGACCATGAAGACTCCATCATGTTCATACCATGAAGAAATGTTCTCTCAAAGACTCAGTGACATCAAAAGTTCAACATATGATATAGTAAAGTCAAAAGTTCAAGCAAATCAACCTTTCTCAAGTTATAAGATTGAAAAGTGAGAACAAGTTGCAGAAAACAAGTCTAAGACATATGAGCATGATGGAGAAGACGAGAAGACGTTGGAGATTGGCAGATAGAGACAACATCATATCATCATTACACAAGAACAAAGAACCAAAGATTATAAAGACGTCGGAAGCCTAAGAAGCAAAGAAGACGTCGGGCAACATTGATGATCAAGACTTAGGGGGAGATTGTTAGGAACACGTTTTAATTATTTACAAGTCTTGTTCATTTATAATGTTGCAAGTTTAATAGGATTATATAGTTTGTAATTATGGACCGGTCCATTAGTAATCCATGGACCGGTCACAATAGATAGTTCATGTTAGTAACATGCATGGGAATATTCCTAGAATGATTCCCTCCCATTGCCTATAAATACAAGGCATGGGGTACACTCTCATTGTCGGTTTTTCATGTATTATGCGGAAGCTATGCTCGTGTAAAGTTTGATCAATTGAAAAGCCTACCATTCTTATTCTTCTCTTCTTAGTTCTCTTCTCTAGTTTAGCTTATTAGCTTATTGATTAGTTTCATACGTAGCTTATTAATATAGATAAGTAGTGTACGTATTTCTTTCTAAACGAGTGTGTGTTTGAGATCTAAACGGGAACCTACAGCTTCGTCACACCTTTTCTCCAACTCAGCATAACTCTTCTCCCTTTCCTTCTCTCTGGCCACAACAACAGCAACCTCCTCCTTCGCCTCCTGGACCTTGTTAAGCAATCCCCTTGTACGAAAGCTAAGATGGTTGTCCAGCATTGCTTGCCTGATATAACTTTTGTCATTAAGATCGCAAAGCTTCTCAAGGGACATTTCATTCATTTTACTCCTCCAAGAGGCAGGAGTGATATTCTCAACGAGCAAGCGGCAGGAGAGGGCGTTGGGCAGTTCCTTCGCATCTGGCAAACCTTAAAAAAAAAAAAAAAAAAAAAAAAAAAAAAAAAAAAAAAAAAGGGAGAGATGGAAAAACAATATAAGCCTAATACGCAATACAATGGAAAAGGAGGAGGACTCGAAGAACTTTTACTTACCTAGGATATCATCTTCTTCATCAATCATCCTCTCTGGTGCATACATAATGGCTTTCCCACGAGCTTTTTCTGTTTTTTGTTTGACATTCCTCGAGGAGGGAGTAGGAACATTGGGTTTCCTTTTTGGAGCAGTTTTTGCAGCTTTTGCACTGGTACCTTTCCTTGTTCTCACTCTATCAGCAATACCGGAGGACCCTACGATCCTGAGCTGATCACTTCCGGAAGGGGTATCATCAGAATCACCAACATCCTCCACAAGCTGGGGGGCTTCCTCAGTACCAAGGGGTTTGATTGGGGGAAGCACAGCAAGAGGTTTGGGTGGAGAGACATCAACATCGTTATTATTGACAGATATAGAAGGAGATCCCACTCCGTAACTTGTATCCTGAGGATCCTTCGGCATAAAGCTAACCTCTTTGGCACCTCCAGCCACAACAAAGTTTCTGAATGCCATTTCTGCACAAACAAACGAAAAGGAGATGAATATCAGCAGATAAGTTATTTAAATTATTTAAATAAGATATATACATACTTTTTCCTTCACAAATTATTTCAGGTGATGACGGAGACCTGTCCCAGCTGTCACTTAAACCAGCCATGTACAATATAGGCTCCGGAAATGTTTGGACGTCAGCAGGGTGGCGTGCGAGACGCTGGTACATGGGGTCACTCCTTATCTCATAGGGAAGAGGGTCATTATACTTCTTCTCATCATACATATTTGATTTATCCAACAATGCTGGATACTCAGGAGGTATGATGGTACTCTCAACATAGAAAAACTGTCCTTTCCAGTTTCTAATATTTGAAAAAGGTTTCGTCACAAGAGCAGGTACGTCATGTTCACCCCTTTTGGCAATGGTTACCCAATCTCCACCAGGGTAGAGATTCACAAAACCCCTAAGCACCTTCAATGTGGGTTCATAGCCGTATGCTTTACACATTACGATGTAAGTGGTCAACTAAGCAAGACCAAAAGGGTTTACCCTAGACACATGAACTTGATAGTATTGTAGAAACTCTAAAATCAAGGGATGAATAGGTATCCTAAGATTCGATTGAGTGAATGCATGCACATACAAACCAACAAACCCTTCGGGTGCATCGAAAATATTTTGTTTCTTATTAGGGAGCATAATTTGGTACTCCGAGGGTATAGGGTAATCAAGCAGGAACTCAGATAAGGTTTGTTTCAACAAGGTACATGTCTGTTGCCTAATAATTCGCTTAGCGGCCATGCTCATATTAAAAGAATAAAAGATCAAGGAAGGTTTGTGGGAATTTTACCTTTTTGTTCCAACGGAAGCACAAGATTGCAGAGCAATGTGTATATTTTGGGCGGAGGTAAAAGTATTCTAGGGTTTTACCGTATCAACGAATAAATACCCATCAAATCTTTGATCATAACCGCACACGTGTCCAGTTTGCTATCTATGCGGATTTGAAATTGATTTTAAATTATGAAAGGACGCTTACTTATACCGAGATAGTAGCAGTGGCAGTCCAAGTGGAGTTATCATAATTAACCCGCATTAAATGCGTGGTTAGTTGAACATTTATTTTCTTTTTTGCATGGTTAGTGTTATACAAGAAGTACAAGGCATGTAGTTAGTTTTTTGAGTCGAATGCAATTTATACTCGTACGTATATATCACTTTCGACTAGGGGGCTTGATGATGTACCCTCCTAATGGGTCGAAGGACTCCCCTTCGAGCCTATAGAAAGCCCTCTCTTCGGAGGCCCAGGTTAATCTCCTTAACACATTTCATTGGCGTAAAACCATTCGTCTACGAAATGGTTACCATGTGGGAACCCGCCAATCGAAGCCCTAAGCCCTTCGGGGTATTCCTATCGAAGGGACTAGTACGAAGGACCATTCTGACCTGGTCAAACCCACATCTCCTCTTCCCCTTGGCTTTCCCGCCAAAACAGAGAACGTGGACTACAAAGCCCTAGCGGTTACCACAAAATCATGGGATGCCCCCATGATCTCCGAACAATGTGCAACCGCCCACTATGTCCTATTTCTCCCCTATAAATAGCATAGTCGGGCATGAACAATGTAAGTTAACTTCACTCTTGTCATTTACAACCTACTCAAACGATTACACATACTTACTCGCACGCCGGAGGTGGTTCGCAGGGTCCAACCCCTGCGCAATCACTTAACGTAGTGTTTCGGTATTTCTTATTTTCAGGTTAAGAACAAGCTTGGCGCATTCTCAACACCCCATTATTCCTTTGATCACCATCGAAGGCTTGGTTGTGCAATTATTTGTTCAATCACTATCTATGATTAGGGTTATGTTTTGGATTATGAACATGGTAGGTTGTATTCATTTGTATGAACAACTTTCTATATGGATTAGTTGAAATGTAAATTTACATTTTTGCTAGTATTATAGGCAACGATGAAATTTGATCGTTATATTTCTTCTAGTATTATAGTGCGTCTATTAAGTTTGGTTTTATTGTAAGCATCTGCTTTTGCTCACAATTTAGGCCATCATAGATTGTTACCTCATACTTTTTAGCAGATTTATAAAGCTCAATTTTATTTTGCAGACTACCTTTGACTACTTGTTGAAAACCTATGGATTCCTGACCCCAGACTTCTGGCGAGACAAAGTTCAGCAGATCTCCCTTCCATCTCAATATGGATTCCCGACCCCAGCTCAATATAGTGATGGAACAATGAATGTAGCGTTTATGAGTGCCACTGCGTGAGTTGTTTTGTGTGACTGGAGTGAAAAATAATTAGATATATCTTAGAACAAGTAAATTCATGACGAAGTAGGGATTGGAGTTAGCGTTGTACAATATCACTTGACTCGTCGGTAATGGAATCAACAATCAAGTATTAGGTTTGCTAGGTTAAGTGATATAAGTTAGAAAGAGGGTGCTAACTGCTACGCAAGTTGCTTTGTTTAGGCAGAAAATTGAGTATGTAGTGTAGTGTTTCAGCCACTTTTGTATCTATATCACAACCCGCAAAAATTTCAGGTCAATACTATTCACCAAACTCGAATTTACTTCCTTAACATTTATTTGAAAACAATTTACGTAAGACTTTTTACTTGAACCAACGTGAAAGCCTAGAATAAATACTAAGTGCACTAAGACTTAAGTTAAACTTAGTCCACAACGCTCCAGTATCTTGCTCCTGCTTCATTTCACAATTCTAAACCATAAAACAAATTTCTATTCTTTAGTTACTTATGGTTTTAAATTCAACAAACATTAATTGTTATTTAATATTTAACACCCGACATACCCGATTCTCTCAACGATTATTTTTATCGTATTTTTATACTTCCAAAATTATTACAAAAGTTCCAAAAATATTTCCTGACACCCAAAGTAATTTCTTTACAACTTACGTTTAATTACGTATAACTTTCGTTAAGTACCGAAACAACAACCAATACATATTTTTAACACCCAATACCTACAATATATACATTTTTGTATCAAAACTACACAAATACTTCCAATTTTAACCCATGGCCCCCCTCTCTTGCTTTGTCCATAATTAGTAAGACACATTTGACATAATGATGATATTAGCCACAAAGCGTGTTAGCTTTTTCTACTTTTGTGGCTAAGCCACCAAAATGTCTCCAAGTCCCCCCCCCCTAGCCTCCTAACCGGCCACCCCCCTCCCTTGACCAAATCATGAGATTTTGACTACCTATTGCACCCTTGACCAAGTTCCACTATAAATAGGTTATCTTAGTTCAAATATTGCACCACTAGTTTAGTTAAGAAAAAAAATATAATCCCTATCCATCTCTACATACAAATCGACACACTTAGCAAGGAGCAAGAAGGAGAAAGTTTGTTGTGGCAAGGATCAAGGTTATTAGGGCTTATTAACAAGGGTTTTAGAGCACAAGTCTTGTGGTTAATCTAGTGATTTACAACACTCATTTCACAAATCATCTTTGTAAGTAAACTTACTAATGCTTCATGGTTTTTACATTTTATAAGATTGTCAAGTATTTATACTCATTATCAATTAGTACATGTTGAAAAGATTTACATTTACTACGATCCTCTAGTAAAGAATATGTTTTTAAATTTTTGGCTACAAGGAAACTAACTAGAGAAACTCTCCATAAAAATGGTGGTAACAAACCTTATAATTATGTAGAGTAATGAACTTGTGTAGTTAGTCATGCTTGATGATTTAATACATGGACTTTGGATGTTGCTAGGTTTATGTTTAGACCACTATTGTTATGTTAGAAAGTTGATGGAGGATCTAGGATGAGATTTGGAAGTTGTGGTTAATTTGTTATAACAACTAGAAGGTTAGAAAATAGTTTTTGACACTTATAATATACAATCTGTCCAACTTTACACGAACTGGGAAAATAGTAACTTAGGGACATTAATAGGCTAGAAATACAGGAAAAAGACTTAATAACGGAAACGTGGTCGCTTGAATGAGTTAAAACGGGTCTATAACGAAAAAGATACGCTATTTTCAAGTTAAACGACGAAAATGACTATTTCTGAAAAAGGACATTCTGTCCAGATTTTTAGCAATAGAAAACTGAGATGTAAATGATGTTTAGGCTAGCCGAGACCTTGAAAAGCCTAGAGTACACTTAAATACCTTCGCGTGGATAGGTTAAACTTAAGAAACGGAGTTACGACGCAAAAGATATGGCTAAAAGAATGTTTGCGGCAACATATAAATTTTGACAGCATGTTATTTGGCTAATAGAAAGCTGATGGAATTTTTAAGGATAGATTTTAGACTATTTTGAGTATATATTGGTTAAAATGAAGTAAACGAAAATGGTAGGACCATGTGTAAACATATTAGATGCGTTAGAAAATTATGAAACATATTAACGCGACGATTAAAACTTGGTTATGAAATAAACAAGTTATGTTTCTAAAAGTGGTAATTTCTAATAAAGGATCAAAACGACGCAATTATATTTTGACAACAAATGTTACAACGACATGTACAAGTGATATTGTAGAGTAAGACTTGCATGCTTGACCTTGTTTTCAAAACCTAAGACATATGTATATTTAGGTCGCGATTAGAGTTATTGGACCTATATTGCCGTTTACATGATACCAAACGAGATTTGCTTTGCTAAGGTGAGTTTCATAGCCCCGACTTTTACGTTGTTTATACATGATTTCTAAACCCTCGGGGTGGGAATACACTGCTTGTTTTTACATACGGACACAAGTACTAAAACTGTTACTTTGCCTAAGTTACCACATTGCCATTAAAGTCCCCTTTTGAATCATGAACCGTTAATTACTTGTAAGCACGGATGTTATGAATAGATCTATTTGGGTTGACACCCCGTCCGGGTTGGTCGACCAACTGGGTAAACAGACGCATATCATTCGGATTATTTTCGAGTGTCTGGCAAACACTTATTGGGGCATTGTTATTATTGTGCTTAATTGCATACGAGTACGTCGAGCTTCGGGGTCATGAGCTTAGGCATTGTATATATTAATTTTGGCTGTGACATTATATTTGTTGTACTGTCTTGCTATTGAAATCTTGTGGTCCGCCTTACTGTTTATTTAAACCTATGACTCTCACCAACATTATTTGTTGACCCTTTTAGCGTGTATTCTCAGGTAACTAGGTGATGTTGATACACCTTTTGTATGGAAGCACTTCGAGTCACATTTTGGATGCACATCATGATGGAGATTTTCTTACATTATTTAGCGTTTGGTTATGTATTTAAATCTTACATTTTGATGGTGAACTCTGATAACTATGTTTTGTAAACCTTAACTTTAAATCAAACGCTTGTTTTTAAAACGACTCACTTAGAGGTCATTCTTTATTGCCTTGTACTTTGTGACCGAGAACATTACGCCGCCGGAATTCCATTCCGCTGCAAACACAGATTTTGGGGGTGTGATAGATTGGTACCAGAGCCAAGGTTATAGAGAACTAGGATGCTTCATTGACCCTAGACTATAACCACTAGGTCACGACACTTCACAATATCATGATGTGCTTAGGATTGCAACACATGTTTTTATTCACTTATTTTATATAAGTCATTGATACTTATACATATTTATATTGACCTGGTTTACAGTGATATGTCTTCACCCACC
Source organism: Artemisia tridentata subsp. tridentata (assembly GCA_021014915.2). Lineage (NCBI taxonomy): Eukaryota > Viridiplantae > Streptophyta > Magnoliopsida > Asterales > Asteraceae > Artemisia > Artemisia tridentata. The sequence goes on along the minus strand of CP139509.1, from coordinate 438,588,304 downwards.
GATCCTATCATTCTCGATTCTGATTCGGATATGGATGATTCATCATCATCCACTATTCCGGTGACGCCAGTCATTCCTGTTCCCGTACCTTCTGGCGATGAGTCTGCTGAGACCGAGCCATTCGAGGATGCCCAGACTGTGTCTACACCACCTATACCATCACCACCCATTGCACCTGTTCCTCCAGTACCATCACCACCAGTGCGCCGTGTTAGGCGTGCTCCTTTTGTGCGACCATATCAGATCCCTATTGATCGTCGCTACCGATTACATGAGACTGGCCCTGTTACGCTCTGCATGGCTAGGAAGAGGGTCCGACCTCAACCCAGCCGTATACCAGCACCCACTGTTACTCCACCTCATATCCCATCACCACCATCATCTCCACCACCACCACCAGTTACTTACCGTCAGACTACCACAGTTCCCTTACCATCACCATCCAGAGATGTTTCTGACACCCTGCTACCGCCTCGTAAGAGGGAATTAACCATGGTTACTTCTCCTTCAGATCCCTATGTTATGGCTGCTGCTGAGGCCTCCGCTCGACGCGAGGTTCACAGACGGGTTGACGCCCGCAGATGGTCATTTATTCCGCCTGTTCTCAGTAGGTGGAGGTACGATGAGGGTACTCCTCGTGCTTGGGAGTTAGGAGAGAGCTCAGAGATGGCTGCTGCTCGTATTCTACCCGTTACCGGTGAGCCGATCCACCATACTATACCACTTCTGATTGCCAGGATGGTCCGTCATGAGGACCGTATTGGCCGGATATTTGATCGTCTCAATGAGTTTCCCTTAGAGCGCATTGAGACCTTGGAGACTCAGTTCGAGCACCAGATCATTGGCCACTCCCGGATTGCTACTCTTGAGCGTTTCGTGGAGGATGAGCAGGCACGCCAACGCGACCAGGATGAGTTGATTGCTAGTCTCCGTGATCAGATCAGAGATCTCCAGCGCCGTCTTGATGGTGCCCCTGGCAGTACCTAGATTAGATTTGTATCATAGTTATCTTTTGTATGTATATCCTAGCCACGGGGTGTGTGGCATTAGTAGTGACGCTTGTGATCTTTTGTTAGTTGTACAACAATGTAGCAAGTTATGTCAGGATGTATTATATCGGTCGATGTGAACCGAGACTTTTCTTTTGTACGCTATGATGCGATATCGGTCGATGTGAACCGAGACTTTCCTTTTGTATCTATGTATGTTGTGATGTATCTATCTATGTTGTGATCTTATTATGGTTGTCGTGATTTATTCTTATTGTGGTTGATTATTATCACGCCATATTCTTATCGTGCTTTATCATTATCGTGATGTATTTTTATCTTGTTGTGGTTGTACCTACTCATGGTGAAAATATGTTATGATTGTTGTGATTATCATGGGTTGTTCTTATCACGTCATATTTCTATCATGATCTATTTTTGTCACGATTTATTCCTATATTGTTGTGGTTAATCTTGTTGTGATTTTCACACGTCATGGTTGTATATATATATACTTGTGATGACCTTTGTTACTTATGGATCCTAATTATTGTTGTTTCTTGTGATTAGAAAAACAATGACGCCTAAGAAACAAAGCATGAGTACAGCTGAGATCGATCGACTCGTTGCCCAACGGGTTACAGCACAGGTTGTTGCTGCTATGGCTGAATATGAGAACAATCGCAACAGTGGTAACAGAGGAGAAGCTAGTGGAACGGCAACCAGGGGTGAAAACCACAACTCGTGGATGTACTTACAAGGAGTTTTCGGGTTGCAAGCCGCAGACTTTCAGTGGCACGGAAGGAGCTGTCGGTTTGGTACGATGGTTCGAGAAGTTGGAATCGAGTTTCTGTATGTGCAACTGTGCGAAAAACTGTAAGGTGAAATTTGCTACAGGTACCTTGTTGGATGGTGCCTTATCTTGGTGGAATGCTTATGCCCAATCAGTGGGAATTGATGCTGCTTTTGAATTACCATGGGCTGAGTTTAAGGAAATGGTAACTGCTGAGTATTGTCCGAGAAATGAAGTTCAGAAATTGGAAGTTGAATTTTGGAATTTAACAGTGAAAGGGTACGACATTGCAGCTTATACCCAACGATATCATGAATTGGCTACTCTCTGTCCTGAGATGGTTTCTACTGCTCAGAAAAAGATTGAAAGGTACATTTGGGGTCTTCCATCTTATATTCAAGGAAATGTTACCTATTCTAAGCCGAGTACTCTGGATGAGACAATCCGAATGTCTCACAATCTGATGGATCAAGTTGTTCGAGCCAAGGCTGCTCGAGATAGCAATAACAGTAACCGCAACAATAACAACAACCGCCACCACAACAGCAGCAACAACAAGAGAAAGTGGGATTCTAATCAAGGAGGAAATGCTACTCAGCAACCCAACAAATGGCAAGAAGTTGTTAAGGCTTATGTTGCGGGCCCGACAGAGAAGAGAGGTTATAAAGGAAATCTTACTAAGTGTGAAAAGTGACAACGTCACCACAATCCAAGACGTTGCCCTACTCCATGTGGAAATTGTAAGAAAATTGGGCACTTAACCAAAGACTGTAGGTCTCCTACTGCAGCAACAAATCAAATGGTTCCTGGAGCATGTTTCGGATGTGGCGAAACAGGGCATTTCAAGAAAGAATGCCCGAACGAGAAGAATCAGGGAACTTAGAATAACGGAGCTCGGGTAAGAGTTTATAATCTCAGAAACAGGGAAGCTACTGAGGACCCGACTGTTGTCACGGGTACGTTCCTTCTCAATGATCGTTATGCTTCAGTTATATTTGATTCGGGTGCCGATAAAAGTTTTGTGTCTACTACTTTTGCTCCTCTACTTAATATTGCACCGACCATCTTAGACACCACCTACGACGTTGAATTAGCAAATGGTAACCTAGTTAGCTCCAACACCATAATCCGCGATTGTACCTTTAATTTCCTAAATCATCCATTTAACATAGACATTATCCCTATCGAACTCGGTAGTTTTGACGTCGTAATCGGTATGGATTGGTTATCTAAACACCACGCTTGGATCATTTGCGACGAAAAGGTTGTTCATGTCCCTTTGAATGGTGAAACCTTGATTATCCGTGGTGAACGAAGTAGAACTCGATTAAATATCATCTCGTGCGTCAAGACTGAAAAGTATATAAAGAAGGGATGTTATGTTTTTCTAGCACATATAACCGAAAAGAATTTGGATGAGAAACGATTGGAGGATGTACCGATTGTCTGAGATTTTCTGAAAGTCTTTCCTGAAGACTTGCCTGGATTACCGCCTACCCGTCAAGTGGAGTTCCAGATAGATTTGGTGCTAGGAGCAGCACCAATAGCAAGAGCACCCTACCGACTAGCACCATCAGAGTTGCAAGAATTGTCTAAACAGTTGCAAGAGCTATTGGACAAGGGATTCATTAGACCAAGTTCCTCGCCTTGGGGAGCACCGGTCTTGTTTGTGAAGAAGAAGGATGGATCATTCCGAATGTGCATAGATTATCGCGAGCTGAACAAGTTAACGATAAAGAACCGTTACCCACTTCCAAGAATCGACGATTTGTTCGATCAGTTGCAAGGTTCCAGTTTTTACTCGAAGATCGATTTGAGATCGGGTTATCATCAACTAAGGGTTCGGGAAGAAGATATTCCGAAAATGGCTTTTAGGACTCGTTATGGTCATTATGAGTTTCAAGTGATGCCGTTTGGATTAACTAATGCACCTGCGGTATTTATGGATCTCATGAACCGGGTGTGTAAACCGTACCTCGACAAATTTGTAATTGTGTTCACTGATGATATTCTAATATATTCCAAAAGCAAGGAAGAGCACGAAGAGCATCTTAAGACGATCTTAGAATTGCTCAAGAACGAGAAGTTGTACGCGAAGTTTTCTAAGTGTGATTTTTGGATTCGAAGAGTACAATTTCTTGGACACGTAATTGACAGCCAGGGATTGCATGTTGACCCAGCTAAGATCGAGGCTATTAAGGATTGGGAAACGCCCAAGACTCCCACCGAGATTCGTCAATTTCTAGGTCTTGCCGGGTATTACAGAAGGTTCATTGAGGGTTTCTCGAAGATAGCGAAGCCTTTAACCAAGCTAACGTAGAAGAAACAGAAGTACGAATGGGGTGAGAAACAAGAGTCTGCCTTCCAATTGTTGAAGCAGAAACTTTGAAGTGCGTCGATTTTGGCCTTACCCGAAGGAATGGAAAATTTTGTGGTTTATTGTGATTCTTCGCACAAAGGAATTGGAGCTGTGTTGATGCAAAATGAAAAAGTTATAGCTTACGCTTCTCGCCAACTCAAAGTTCATGAGAAGAATTACACCACTCATGACTTGGAGTTAGGAGCAGTTGTCTTTGCGCTAAAAATTTAGAGACACTACCTATACGGTACAAAGTGTACAGTGTACACAGACCACAAAAGTCTTCAACATATCTTAGATCAGAAAGAGCTTAATATGAGGCAACGTGATGAACTCAAATAAGTACATTTTATTACTATCATTTATCCTATTAATTTGACTTGTTTTACTATATTATGTATGAGGATTGATACTTAATTGTTTACTTTTGTAATTCTCAGGTAAAAACAAGCATTTGGTGAAACTTGGCGATTTTGGACTAATAATGGAGCAAAACGTACATAAAGTGAAGAGTCTACTGACATGGACAAGATCAAGTCAATTCTGCTCCAGATGCGCCGCATCTCACTATCAACATGCGCCGCATCTCTATCAAGATATCACCAGATACGATCCAAGATACAAGAGGACATGCGCCGCATCTAATAAAGAGTTACGCCGCATCTTCTGGCGGTGTACGAATATTCCTGAATATTATAATCTTGGACCCCACGCGAAGTTAAGTACATGCGCCGCATCTACTTAAGTAGATGCGCCGCATCTTCCCTCAGACACAAACTATAAATACCCCGTAGACCAGACGCATTAAAGAGTTCCAAAAGACCGAACAGAAGAGAAGGACGAATTCAGTCAAGAGGCAGCACAAGACACACCCAAATCGAAGATACAAGAGCTGTAAGAAGGTGCTGCATGTATTTAATTCATTAAGTAGTTTTGTTTTATTGTTTTAGCAAACTTTAATTCATCAGGATTGGTGGCTTGTGTAATGTGACAACGGAAAGATTGCACTCCCTTTAATACTTGCTTTCCCATCAATTAAAGTTTATATGTTGATGTCTTTGGTTACTACTTATTAGTGCATTGACCACCTCTGTGTTTATTAGTGGCTTGCGGGCACCCGACTGCGGGACAAGGTGTGGCTCCCACGGTTGTTTCTAAATTGATCACTTAGGAATAACTTTTAGACATAAGTAATCATTAAGGGTTTACTCGCCGATGAGAATAGGACCAACGAGAAAGGGTTAATTACATACACTTCATATAAAGCTATCAATAAAACAAGTGACAATCTACTTAATCATAAGGACAGCCCTCTTATTGTCTCAAGTATCTATCTGTGTACGTGTGTGCTACTTGCTGATTCGTGCCTATTTGTTTATTTTATTATTTAATTGCAAACAAAACTGTGCCAGTCTCTCAGGCTGAAACCCCCTTGCGTTAGGATATTAAAATACTGATTAGATTAATTAGATTATACGTTCCACTCTTAGTGATCGACACTCTACTTACCATTATCTTCATACTGACCGGGTACACTGCTCGTTAAGTGTGTGTGTTATTGATAAGTCGGCTAAATATAAATTTAAAACTTGAGTAGGCATTAAAACTGCTAAACCGCAACGACACATCACGCGCATCAAGTTTTTGGCGCCGTTGCCGGGGAGTGAATTGTTATTTTCTGTTAATTTGATTAGTATTTTAATTAGGTTTTTCTTTTTATTAGATTAATTGCATCATTGTACTATTTTGCATATTTGTTTGTATTGTGTGTTATTTGTTTGCTTTTGTTTTTATTTTTGTGTGTTTTATTTTTTTTTGTTTGGTGTGTTTAATTTTTATTTTTATTTTTCGTATTTTTCTGTTCTGCTATCGTTGTACTGTGCTAAATCAAACGATACGGCGCATCTGATCTCTCAGATACGGCGTATTGCGTTTAATTTTTTTTTAATACAACGCGTTTAATTAATTCGATACGACGCATCTTTTCCCCAAGATACGGCGTATCTGTTTTTAATAAGAAAATTTTTCTAAGCGATAAAGTAATACGACGCATCTGCTTTTGTAGATACGGCGTATCTGTTTTTGATAAAAACTTTTCTAAAACGTTAACGCCATACGACGCATCTTCTTTCGCAGATACGGCGTATCTATTATTTTAATTAAAAACAGTTTGCGAATTATTAAACAAATACGGCGTATCGATTTCCGTCGATACGGCGCATCTTACTGAATCAAAAATCTTTTATTTTTAAACGTAACGAAAATACGGCGCATTAACTTTCGTTAATACGACGCATTTAATTTTAATTAGATAAGTTGATTTTTGATTGATTAATTCGATACGGCGCATTCTTAAATTCTAAAGCGGCGTATCTATTTTCTGAATAAAGTCTGATTAATTTTTAACGATTATAAGATACGGCGTATCCCATTTATAGGATACGGCGCATCAACAGCAGATATCAGAAGCTTTTATTTTACTTTGATCGTTTCACCCTTCTTTTGCACGAGTAAGTTTTATTTCAGGAAGATGGACGATCCAGATATTAGAATGGAAGAATATATCAGATTTGAAGAGGAAAGAGCCTTGAGCAATAATGGGATATACGAGTGGGAAAGAGCAAGATATGGTGCACAGGTCATCATGGATAAAGAACCCACGATGGAAGAATACTTGTTATTGAAGCAGAAAAAGTCAGGGAGAGAGAGAAACAAATTGCCATTTCGACACACTTGGACTTTATCAATTAATGAAGAGGAAGAAGAATCATACGATTTTGGTGCAATTAGGTTTCCGGCAATAGTTATTGATGACGATATTTCTCCGGAAGTTGCCCAAGATGAAGAAGAGTCACAAGTGTTTGATTTGAATGAAAATCCGGCAATTGTTTACAAAGAAGCTTATTCATCCGAAGGTGCTTATGATGAAAATGAAGATGAATGTGGGACAATGGTGTATAGTGCTATTACTTGTAATTTTCCACCCGAGATGGAAAATATATTCTCATCATATCAAAAACACCATGATGATATTCCATCGGATGAAGATAATAAGTATTCTAATATTGAAAGTTTTGATTGTATTGTGTACAATGACATACCGCAATTGCCACAACAAAAGGAAATATTTAGGTGTGGAACAGATGAGCCAGATTATGACCCCACAAAGGATTTTGAAGAAATCTGGGATGACTTATTTGAGGCGGCTATTCGGGATAAAGCTGATATTGCAAGACCACTAGTTGAAGATGGAGATTCACAAGATGAATTGGAATCACTTACAACACAAAGTGGTACAAATTTATTTAATATTATTAATCCTGTTACTAATAATCTTGCTAGTTTTCCTAAACAGGTTGCAAAACAAAAAGATGATGAGGTGAAATTTATTACACTACCTATTGAAGTACCTGTGATCAACCCGTATTTGGTGGAGCTCAAGGAAGAATTTGGTGATGAGCTCTTGAACATTGCTATGATTGATGAAGATGATGATTTCGACCTTATGAAGGTTGTTGAGGAACTCGAACTTTTACTTGCTAAAGACCCTTTCTCGTCTTCCGCGGAAGTCAAGAGACGCCTTACTACCAAAGAAACTAACCAAGAAGAAAGGAGACTCATTTTTCCTCAACATACTACTCTTTCAGATGAAGTGGGCAAGTCATCCAATTTAACAACCAAACCGGGTATGAATAGGAAAGATATACATGTATTGCCAAGGTATGATCTTTATGTATTTCTTCCATCGTTAATAGCAAATTTACACTCTTTTCGTGTTTATTGCTACTATCACCCAAACTTGATCCCAAGTGGGGGGAACAACACCCTATTACACAGTAAATAAGGGTGGAGTCAGGCTCGTGACTCGAACAAAAACAAGCGCTTCGTGGGAGGCAATCCATGCTTATCTTTTATTTTATTTTATTTTCTGATTTTGTATTGAGTCTGTCAGACCCGCATGAGGATACGGCGCATCTCAATTCTGAGATGCGACGCATCCTCTGCAATGGTCATATCTTATTTTATTTTTCTGCATTTTTATTTTCGACTTTAAAACCTTTTATCAGTTTATTTTAATGCGGCGCATCCCTGGTTAAGGATGCGGCGCATCTTTATTCTGATCCGTATTTATTCCAGGCTCGATACGGCGTATCTTCTTCAATAGGATACGGCGCATCGACTGACCTGATGATTTTCAGTTTTCATTTTTAAGTTTTATTTTTTCCTAACTACTAATGTATTATGCAAGTTGAACCTTTCTTATCTTAGGTGTGTTTTAAAGTGTTGATGGTATTATAGTTTTCTGAATTTTCTGTGGATAAATCAAGTATGAAGCTTTAACGTTCTAATCCACAAGAAAGATGATTTTTGCTCTTGCACTAATGGAGGATCATACCGAGCAAATCTCAGGGGAGTTTTTCTGTTCTAATTCTTTTTATTTTCCAGTTTTTAACCTTTTATACAAACAACGAGGACGTTGTTTAACTTAAGTGGGGGGATAGGAGAATTAGAACACTTAACACTTACTTGTCCTAAACTTTTTCAAAAATTATGCTTAAACTGTGCTTAATATATCAAACTTAAAAATTTTTAGCATGTTTTTGTTTAAGATCTAAGTTACATAACTGCACACATGACGTTATTTTCAAAAATTGTGATTTTTCCAAAATTCACAAATCTATGAGTGTGCCGGTGACTTGTAAACTTTAGAACTTGGCTTGTATACTATTCGAGACCACCATAATGAGTATTATTTATTTAATTGGAATGACTTGTCTAACTTGGTAAAATTCTAGGATTACACCCAAATAGCCTATTATATGTTATGTGTTATTAGCTAACTACACTGGTTAGTTAACCCCCGTACAAACCCTTTTGTTACTCTCACTTTTAGAGTAAGATACCCCTAGAAAAACACTCAGAGCCATTCCTTTCGTTTCTTACACCTATGTTTAAAATGTTTCGTTACACCCTTACACCTTAGCCTACCCTGTAGATTAAGATCCGTGGTTGGTTAATTGCTATAGGCAGAGTGTGTTTCCTTACATTACCTGTGTTCGCGTGCGTAATTCATTATATATGGTTAGGTCGGGAAATTGCACAATGCAATTGGAGTGAAAGTAAATATTGTATATTTTGGAGTTTATTTTTCGTGTGTTTACTACTTTCACTATTTACCATTATTTCTGAAGTTATGAAAAGTACGAAAAAATTATCCGGAAAGAAAGTTGTAGTGATGTGGTGAAATTTTACACATCTATCTTTATGTTATTATTAAAAAAAAAAAAAAAAAAAAAAAAAAATCGAAAAAATGAGAAAAGAAAAAGAAAGAAAAAAAAAAAGTGTTGGAAGTTTGTTATAACCAACGATGTAGAGTTATGTAAGTGGTCGATATCACCACTATTTGTTGTACTATATCTATGGATTGAATGGGAATTGGCAGTTATGGGAACGCCAATTAAGGATTATTCTTTGATTAAGATTTTGTTGAGTATAATTCGTGTCTACCTAAAGCGTGTGTTTCAAGTGTTAAAGCGTGAGTTATTCAATGATATGAGTCTTATTCATGGGATGGTTGGGATAGTGATTAACCACACTTAGGATTTTAATTTATTTGTTTTGTTTATTTTTTATTTTACACCAATTTATATCCCAAATATTATCCATACCCTGTATTATTCTTTATCCAACCAAACCTTTGATTTATTGAGATTAGGGATTTGAGCAATCTTAAGTATCGTAGTCGTGGATTCGGCTATGTATTTATGATTTTGTCGCCCTTTTTGATATATTATTATTGGTGAAGTTTGGACCTATCTTTAGCCTATTCGAGTTAAGGATTTGAGCAATTGCAAGTATCGTGTTCGTGGATTCGATCATGTATTTGTGATTTTGTCGCCTTTTCTGGAATTTGAGATCGATAGTGTAAATAAGAATAATTAACCCTTAAGCCTAAAAACCCTTTTTACCGCTTTAGACTTGTTATTCCTTAGCTTTAGTGGTGGAGATGTGTATACTTGCCAAGCTTATGATAGAATATTCGTCGCGACTGGACAGTTAAACGATTAGATTTGCTTTTATCGACTTATTTTATTTTACTTCTAATTCGTTAAGTGTTTAGTTGTGTGATTACGAAATAAACGAATACATGCTTAAATATAAAAATAAATCCTAACATCTTTTAGGATACATTTTCATAAGTTTTAATCTAAGGTTTACTTGGGGACAAGTAAAGTTCAAGTGGGGGGATATTTGATGAACTCAAATAAGTACATTTTATTACTATCATTTATCCTATTAATTTGACTTGTTTTACTATATTATGTATGAGGATTGATACTTAATTGTTTACTTTTGTAATTCTCAGGTAAAAACAAGCATTTGGTGAAACTTGGCGATTTTGGACTAATAATGGAGCGAAACGTACATAAAGTGAAGAGTCTACTGACATGGACAAGATCAAGTCAATTCTGCTCCAGATGCGCCGCATCTCACTATCAACATGCGCCGCATCTCTATCAAGATATCACCAGATACGATCCAAGATACAAGAGGACATGCGCCGCATCTAATAAAGAGTTACGCCGCATCTTCTGGCGGTGTACGAATATTCCTGAATATTATAATCTTGGACCCCACGCGAAGTTAAGTACATGCGCCGCATCTACTTAAGTAGATGCGCCGCATCTTCCCTCAGACACAAACTATAAATACCCCGTAGACCAGACGCATTAAAGAGTTCCAAAAGACCGACAACAGAAGAGAAGGACGAATTCAGTCAAGAGGCAGCACAAGACACACCCAAATCGAAGATACAAGAGCTGTAAGAAGGTGCTGCATGTATTTAATTCATTAAGTAGTTTTGTTTTATTGTTTTAGCAAACTTTAATTCATCAGGATTGGTGGCTTGTGTAATGTGACAACGGAAAGATTGCACTCCCTTTAATACTTGCTTTCCCATCAATTAAAGTTTATATGTTGATGTCTTTGGTTACTACTTATTAGTGCATTGACCACCTCTGTGTTTATTAGTGGCTTGCGGGCACCCGACTGCGGGACAAGGTGTGGCTCCCACGGTTGTTTCTAAATTGATCACTTAGGAATAACTTTTAGACATAAGTAATCATTAAGGGTTTACTCGCCGATGAGAATAGGACCAACGAGAAAGGGTTAATTACATACACTTCATATAAAGCTATCAATAAAACAAGTGACAATCTACTTAATCATAAGGACAGCCCTCTTATTGTCTCAAGTATCTATCTGTGTACGTGTGTGCTACTTGCTGATTCGTGCCTATTTGTTTATTTTATTATTTAATTGCAAACAAAACTGTGCCAGTCTCTCAGGCTGAAACCCCCTTGCGTTAGGATATTAAAATACTGATTAGATTAATTAGATTATACGTTCCACTCTTAGTGATCGACACTCTACTTACCATTATCTTCATACTGACCGGGTACACTGCTCGTTAAGTGTGTGTGTTATTGATAAGTCGGCTAAATATAAATTTAAAACTTGAGTAGGCATTAAAACTGCTAAACCGCAACGACACATCACGCGCATCACAACGCCGTTGGCTAGAACTACTCATTGATTATGATTGCGAGATCCGATATCATCTGGGTAAAGCGAACGTAGTAGCAGATGCCCTTAGCAGGAAAGAGCGACTTAAACCTTTAAGAGTAAGATCATTGGGTATGACCATTAGTTCACCTCTTCCATCCAAAATTCTTGAGGCCCAGGCCGAAGCACTTAAGACAGAGAACCGACCGAAGGAGAACATTGATGGTATGCCAGAAAGTTCAAATGGTTTCGTGAGAAGATCTGATGGGATGCTATGCTTCAAAGATAGGAGTTGGATACCACTCTTCGGTGGCCTACGAGAGTTGATCATGCACGAATCACACAAGTCGAAATACTCCATACACCCAGGTTCTGACAAAATGTACCAGGATCTTAAAAAGCTGTATTGGTGGCCGAATATGAAGGCCGACATCGCTACTTATGTTAGCAAATGTCTTACTTGTTCCAAAGTGAAGGCCGAATACCAGAAGCCGTCTGGTTTACTACAGCAACCAGAGATTCCTCAATGGAAATAGGAGCGCATTACCATGTACTTCATCACTAAACTTCTAAAACTCCGAGCGGTCACGACGCGATTTAGGTGATCGTTGATCGTCTCACCAAATCAGCTCACTTCTTGCCCATTAAAGAAACCTAGAAGATGGATAAGTTAACCAGAATCTATATCCAGGAGATTGTCTCGAAACATGGTGTACCAGTTTCAATCATTTCGGATCGAGACAGTCGATTCACTTAAAGATTTTGGGAATCGCTTAATGATGCCTTTGGAACCCGTCTCGACATGAGTACAACCTACCATCCACAAACCGATGGTCAGAGTGAGAGGACTATCCAAACAATCGAAGATATGCTTCGTCCCTGTGTGATTGATTTCGGTAATAGCTGGGATACTCATTTCCCATTAATTGAGTTTTCCTACAACAATAGTTATCACTCAAGTATAAAGGCTACACCATTCGAAGCACTCTACGGTAGGAAGTGCCGATCACCAGTCTGTTGGGCTGAAGTCAGAGATGCTCAACTTACCGGTCCATAAATTGTTCACGAGACAACCGAGAAGATTGTTCAGATTCAGAACCGGTTAAAAGCCGCCAGAGACCGCCAGAAAAGTTACGCCGATGTGAGACGTAAGCCCTTAGAATTCAAAGTTGGAGACATGGTCATGTTGAAGGTATCGCCTTGGAAAGGTGTGATACGATTTGGGAAACGCGGGAAACTGAACCCTAGATATATTGGACCGTTTAAGATCCTAGCAAGAATCGGTCCGGTGGCATACAGACTTGAACTCCCGCTAGAGCTTAGTAGTGTGCATAATACCTTTCATGTTTCTAATCTTAAAAAGTGTCTATCCGAAGAATCCCTCGTCATTCCATTAGAAGAGATTCAGCTCGATGACAAGCTTAATTTCATCGAAGAGCCAGTAGAAATTATGGATCGTGATGTCAAGCGATTAAAGCACAGTAGAATTCCTATCGTCAAAGTTCGCTGGAATTCTCAACGAGGTCCCGAGTTCACTTGGGAACGAGAAGACCAGATCCGTCGAAAGTATCCGCATCTCTTCACCGACAACACTCCAATGAACAACACTGGCTGAATCTCGAGGACGAGATTCATTTTTATGGGTGGTAGACTATCACAACCCGCAAAATTTCAGGTCAATACTATTCACCAAACTCGAATTTACTTCCTTAACATTTATTTGAAAACAATTTACGTAAGACTTTTTACTTGAACCAACGTGAAAGCCTAGAATAAATTCTAAGTGCACTAAGACTTAAGTTAAATTTAGTCCACAACGCTCCAGTATCTTGCTCCTGCTCCATTTCACAATTCTAAACCATAAAACAAATTTCTATTCTTTAGTTACTTATGGTTTTAAATTCAACAAACATTAATTGTTATTTAATATTTAACACCCGACATACCCGATTCTCTCAACGATTATTTTTATCGTATTTTTATACTTCCAAAATTATTACAAAAGTTCCAAAAATATTTCCTGACATCAAAACTACACAAATACTTCCAATTTTAACCCATGGCCCCCCCCCCCCCCTCTTGCTTTGTCCATAATTAGTAAGACACATTTGACATAATGATGATATTAGCCACAAAGTGTGTTAGCTTTTTCTACTTTTGTGGCTAAGCCACCAAAATGTCTCCATGTCCCCCCCTAGCCTCCTAACCGGCCACCCCCCTCCCTTGACCAAATCATGAGATTTTGACTACCTATTGCACCCTTGACCAAGTTCCACTATAAATAGGTTATCTTAGTTCAAATATTGCACCACTAGTTTAGTTAAGAAAAAAAAAATATAATCCCTATCCATCTCTACATACAAATCGACACACTTAGCAAGGAGCAAGAAGGAGAAAGTTTGTTGAGGCAAGGATCATGGTTATTAGGGCTTATTAACAAGGGTTTTAGAGCACAAGTCTTGTGGTTAATCTTGTACTTTACAACACTCATTTCACAAATCGCTCTTGTAAGTGAACTCACTAACTCTCCATGGTTTTCATACTTTATAAGATTGTCAAATATTTATACTCATTATCACTTAGTACATGTTGAAAAGATTTACATTTACTACGACCCTCTAGTAAAGAATATGTTTTTAAATTTTTGGCTACAAGGAAATTAACTAGAAAAACTCTCATAAAAATGGTGGTAATAAACCTTATAATTTTGTAGAGTAATGAACTTGTGTAGTTAGTCATGCTTGATGATTTAATACATGGACTTTGAATGTTGCTAGGTTTATGTTTAGACCACTATTGTTATGTTAGAAAGTTGATGGAGGATCTAGGATGAGATTTGGAAGTTGTGGTTAATTTGTTATAACAACTAGAAGGTTAGAAAATAGTTTTTGACACTTATAATATACAATCTGTCCAACTTTACAGGAACTGGGAAAATCAGTAGCTTAGGGACATTAATAAGCTAGAAATATAGGAAATAGACTTAATAACGGAAACGTGGTCGCTTGAATGAGTTAAAACGGGTCTATAACGAAAAAGATACGTTATTTTCAAGTTAAACGACGAAAATGACTATTTCTGTAAAAGGACATTCTGTCCAGATTTTTAGCAATAGAAAACTGAGATGTAAATGATGTTTAGGCTAGCCGAGACCTTGAAAAGCCTAGAGTACACTTAAATACCTTCGCGTGGATAGGTTAAATTTAAGAAACGGAGTTACGACGCAAAAGATATAGCTAAAAGAATGTTTGCGGCAACATATAAATTTGGACAGCATGTTATTTGGCTAATAGAAAGCTGATGAAATTTGTAAGGATAGATTTTAGACCATTTTGAGTATATATTGGTTAAAATAAAGTAAACGAAAATGGTAGGACCATGTGTAAACATATTAGATGCGTTAGAAAATTATGAAACATATTAACGCGACGATTAAAACTTGGTTATGAAATAAACAAGTTATGTTTCTAAAAGTGGTAATTTTTAATAAAGGATCAAAACGACGCAATTATATTTTGACAACAAATGTTACAACGACATGTACAAGTGATAATGTAGAGTAAGACTTGCATGCTTGACCTTGTTTTCAAAACCTAAGACATATGTATATTTAGGTCGCGATTAGAGTTATTGGACCTATATTGCCGTTTACATAATACCAAACGAGATTTGCTTTGCTAAGGTGAGTTTCATAGCCCCGACTTTTACATTGTTTATACATGATTTCAAAACCCTCGGGGTGGGAATACACTGCTTGTTTTTACATACGGACACAAGTACTAAAACTGTTACTTTGCCTAAGTTACCACATTGCCATTAAAGTCCCCTTTTGAATCATGAACCGTTAATTACTTGTAAGCGCGGATGTTATGAATAGATATATTTGGGTTGACACCTCGTTCGGGTTGGTTGCGCCAACTGGGTAAATGGACGCATATCATTCGGATTATTTTCGAGTGTCTGGCAAACACTTATTGGGGCATTGTTATTATTGTACTTAATTGCATACGAGTACGTTGAGCTTCGGGGTCATGAGCTTAGGCATTGTATATATTAATTTTGGCGGTGACATTATATTTTTTGTACTGTCTTGCTATTGAAATCTTGTGGTCCGCCTTACTGTTTATTTAAACCTATGACTCTCACCAACATTATTTGTTGACCCTTTTAGCGTGTATTCTCAGGTAACTAGGTGATGATGATACACCTTTTGTATGGAAGAACTTCGAGTCACATTTTGGATGCACATCATGATGGAGATTTTCTTACATTATTTAGCATTTGGTTATGTATTTAAATCTTACATTTTGATGGTGAACTCTGATAACTATGTTTTGTAAACCTTAACTTTAAATCAAACGCTTGTTTTTTAAACGACTCACTTAGAGGTCGTTCTTTATTTCCTTGTACTTTGTGACCGAGAACATCACGCCCCCGGAATTCCATTCCGTTGCAAACACAGATTTTGGGGGTGTGACAATCTACAGTTGTCGAAAATTGTAGGATGAACTGTCTTTGCCTTTTTATTGAAATCGTAGTTTTTAGTGGCCCCTTTCACTATCCAGCAAACGTGCATTGCTCACGTGACTAAAAAGCTTGATCAATCCTTGCATCATGGAAGGATGTTCCTCAAGGGGTAGGCATATAAATCTATACTCTGCGCATCTATAGTTGACTTCTTAGCGTCAAATGATCAATTTATTTTGCTTAAACCAGAAGTTGCAAATAAGTGTACATTCTTTTTAAGTTTAGTTTCATGTATGCATTTGATCTTAGTTATGAATTCTTTTTCTAGGTGAGGCTTGAAGGGCTAACGGCGTTTTGTTGGCTATGTGAGAAACCACAGGTTTGCTTCTTGTTTATTAAATTTTATGTTTAGTTTTTAATCATTCTTCCCTAACATCACTGTTTATAACAAGTTACTTGCTAAACTCTTTTTGCAGAAATTACTAATACCATTTGAAATGCGTGGATATCAAGGTGTTTATAATTTGGAAAGAAGTAAGCATGAAATTGTTTTATTAAACACCAAATAAACCTCTATGTCGACCCATTAACCAGTACTCAAAGCATTCTTTTACATTGATTTGTTATCTGTTTTTTATTTATTTATTTTTCTTTCTGTTTCTGATTTGTTATCTGATTTTTATTTTATAGGTTCTTGAGGGAGCCCTAAGATGTCTTTGTCCAGTTGAAGCACCATTACCGATTAAGTTTCCTTTGCCAGACCTACGGAACCTGTTTTCTTTGACACCAGGGTCACTGACTAATGGGCTTAACAAGGGCTCAATCAAATCTAAAACAGACGAGGATTCATCTCCAACCCTTAAAGCAGCCATAGCTGGTGCAAGAGCAGTTCTCGAAAAAGACCAATAGCTCACCTACAGTAGTATTCCAAGGCCAAGGTTCAAGAACAAGGAGCGGCACCAAAGAAGGTGTCCAGATATTAGATAATGAATAAAGTTGGAGAGAAATCTGTTTGTGCTCTAGTTTAACATTTTAGGCTATTGATATTGCTTTTTTTTTTTTTTTTCGTAATAAGAATAATGTGTAACATATGGTTTGTGTAAGGAATAATATGGTACAATATGGTAATAATACGCTTAACAAACTTTGAAGAAAGGTGTTGCAATCCCAACCCAGTAACCTTCTCGTGATTTCAACAGACTTACTTGGGGTCTACACGTACAGTAAACGGGTGAATCTTGGTGTCGGGACTTCAGGAAGTGCTCGTGGAGACTGTGTATATACAACAATTAGTCATTTCAACATCATACATTTCCAGTGCCAACAGGATGCCAAGAGAGCAGATGCTGCACTCAAGACTCCAAAGAAGGAGTGGGATGGGGCTATAGATTAACTTAAAAAGCAAGGATGCACCATGTGACATTGTTTATACTTTATAGTACAATACCACTGAGTAAACAAACTCAGAGTGAATGTGAATTGAAAATGCTCAAGGGATACTATAGTTTTACTGTCGTGTAAAAAATATAGTTATATCATTGTGTCGAGTTTGATGAAAGATAAAGAAAAATGCAGAACTACCAAGCACATGAGAATTATAATTTCCAGTTAAAGAAGTGCAATCACAACATACTATGATTACACAAATACAAGTTCCAATAGTCAAATTCGTAAAAAATCCATCTTTTCCATCGAATTTAGAACTACCCAGACATCCGAAGTTAATTTCCAGCACATAAAAGGGTCAAATTTGCTCGAGACAAGCAATAAGTTTGCATTTCAAAGATAGGTCTTGTCAAGATTATTAAAGTATGGATGCTCCATTGCTTTTGTAACACCCCCAATTTCGTGATATGCAGTGAAATTCAAACTGGTTGTTACTCGACGGCACAACAGTTATAACAATAGAAAACGAACTCTAATTGAGTCATTTTAAAAGATTTATCATTCAAATTATATAAATATCATAGTTTACAAAATGAGGTCCCAGTAGTTTCAAGGTTTACAATTACATTAAATGGGTTTTCGAATGATAATAAAATTTATAGCCTTCTTGAGTATCCGTGCTCCTCCGTGCCAGCCTCGATCATTATGGACCTGAGATAAACATGCTAAAAGTGTCAACACAAAGGTTGGTGAGTTCATAGAGTTTGTGGAATAAATGTGAAAACCTTGTAAAAATCATTGTGACAAGTATATGTAAATACTAAATGTACATTTCTAAGATTCCAAGTGTATGACTATTGTACTAAATACAATATCATATGTAGGTAGTGTTTCTGTTACTCTTAATTGGACCAAGTCCTGTTTGAATCGTAATTGGACCAAGTCCTGTTTGAATCGTAGTTGGACCAAGTCCTGTTTGATTCGTAGTTGGACCAAGTCCTGTTTGAATCGTAGTTGGACCAAGTCCTGTTTGAATCGTAATTGGATCAAGTCCTGTTTGTTGGACCAAGTCCTGTTTGTTTCATTGTTCTGTGTATGGGTTATGTTGTTATACACCCCAAAGCGTTGAACATTGTTTGTTATTGCACTATCCTTATGAAAAAACAAAATGTAAATCTCGTACTAATAGAAATTGTAATAGTTGTTGCAATTATAGCCTAGTAGGTAATCTGTTGTTGTACCTAGTGTTCTCAAATGTTTGTTGCGTTTGTTTGCTCTAACTGAGTCAACTTAATGGTTACATTAATCCCGATAGATCTAACCATAATATTCGTACTTATTACGCATAGTGCTTAATGGTCCATGATATAGAAACTCTAAGTATGACAATAATGTTATTTAACATTAATAAACATTTAGTTCATATAAAACATACAATTTGCAAATAATCATGTTTGAAATTAACAGTAGTTTGAGCATGTATCTCCCCCAAAGTATTTATAAAACAAGTACAAAAGCGGGGCTATGACTCACTGTGAGTTCGATGATGTTCAGTGCTTTATCGAATATGATAGATAAGCCGAGAAGCCTCTAAGTGCAACCTAAAATAAAATGTTGCGACTTAGGTTTGGAATAATGTCTAGAAAAACATAAACGAGCCTATATATGTCTTTATATTGATCATGATGTAGTACTTGTTAGGTTGTGCATGTCGTTTTATAGAAACGATTTATGAAACAATTTTAGTTTATATATCTCGTACTACCGTTCGAGCCATCATAATTCAGAGGTTATGTAGTAAACGTTCGAGGAGCTAGGACACTTTAAATCATCAATCCAGCAACTCGTCGATCCGTTTACCCAAATGAAACCCCTCACATGAAGCTCACTAGTTTTGTAGTACTCGATATGGAAAACATAAGTTTTGCTTGTTTGATTACGTGACATATAAGTTAAGTGGTTACATGGTTTGCAAAATAAGTTTGGTCATAATCCGCAAGTGAGTTTAGGTAAATCTAAATGTCTAATGAAAGTTATATGGTACTTGATTTAGTGTAAGTAACTTAAATGGTTTTACAAGTTCTCGTCGTTTAACAAAAGTTACTATTACGAAGGTAAAATAAACTTAGGAAAGTTTATTTTTGAATGAAGATTGTTATTTTATAAAGGTCATTATGTTTAGTGAGTAATTAGTTTTGAAAATCACGTGGTTCTTAATTATTTGTCAAGTGAAAAACTAAATTTTTGACATTAAAAACTGTTTTTCAATTTGTGGCAGAAAAATGCATTTGTTTTGCGTTTTGAGGCCGAGTTTCATTAAGGTAAATGTAAAACATCATTCCGAACAACTTTCGTGTTTTAACTTTTTGATGAATCGAACCAGAAGGGCCTCGAAAAAATTCGAAATCTAAGCAGAATGCAGTTTTGACAGATTCGGTTTTCAGTTTTGCAAATTTCTTTTAATCATATCTTTTGACTCGTGTGTCCATTTTTGGTGATTTAAATTCCTACATTTTTCTTATAAGATCCTCTATAACAGTAGGTTATCTATCCAAGGTCATGGCTATTCTATTTGTTCATTTTTCATAGCATAAGACACTAGTTTACTTGTTTACTTACATAGGTTAACATATAAATGTAAGCTTGATTTCTAAGGATTTGTACATCATGATATCAATATAACTAGACATATATCGCATAGATTAACATGAGAAAACATGTAAATAGAGTTGATCATGAGTGAGCTAGGTTTTCTTAAAACTTTTGGCTTTCAATAAGAAAGGAATATCAAGGACTTAGAACTAGGACGTTGATTGAGCAATTTCTCCACACTTTTAGCAATCCTTCTACACCCTTGTATTCTTGAAGGACTTTGTGTTGAGATCTTAGGTGACTTGAGTAGATTTAAACTCAAGAGGATCACCTAAACTTGCAAGGAATTTGATGTAGTTTACTTGTAGCTTTAGTTCTTGAGATAATACTTGAAGTAGAAGATCAAAGGAGAGTGTGTTTGTGTTGAACGACAAGGAGAGGGGAGGGGAGGGATTATATAGAGCTTTGAGGAGGTGCAAGAGTAGTCAAAGATGGTTAGTCATCTTTCTTCCTAGCTAAGTATTGATATGTATCATTTAGATGAAGAAAACTTAAGAATTAAGGTTGCAATGTGTAATGATCTTGGACAAGGTTATCACTAGTCATGTCAAGTGCCCTCATGACTCATAGAAAATGCCACCTAGGGCTGAATTTGAGGAGGTTAAGAGTTTTTGACATTTATCTTGCCTTTACGGAGTTAGTTTTGGTCCCGGTAATCACTAACGGTAAGTATTTAAATCACAAAACGTAAAACTGGGTATCGTAAAAATATGAAACTTGTAGAAATGGTTAAACTCATAAATATACTCATTATTATCTCATAAAAATGAGTGATAAGTTTAATGGGTCGTGTAATCGCTATTAAATCTGAAAACGTAGGTTTAAAACGCGTAAAACGTAAAATGTACGAAGTTTACTGTAAAACACTACTTAATCTTTATCACACACTATATGTTATACTCGAATGGTACTCACAAGAACAAGAGAAGAGATGAGTGTGGATCGTATATATTAAAACCGAGTGTCTATTAGCTTAAAGAAAACAATACAAAACTTAAAGCGCACACACACACTCCCACCTATACTAGTCTTGAGGCACGCCTACTAATGAGGTGGGAGTGTCTATTTATAGTACATAGATGACGCCCTAAAGGCTTTGTGGTGGGCTTTCGGTTGGGCCTTGTTACATGGATTGGACTTGTAGACTTTTCTTAATATTACATGGACTATTAAACATTTAGTCATTTAGATAAGTCCAACCAAGAGCCCTTGACTATCTATATTTAACGACATAAATACAAAGTTGTTAAATCGGAAATGACCATCACTTTAAATCAATGCTAACAATCTCCCCCTAAGGGATGGTCATTCCAATGATGCTCCTAGTGATTAGGTCTTTCGTCTTCGATGTCTTGAACTTTGTGTGTCGTTGTAGAATAGTCTTGATTCATCGTTCCTTCATGCTAGGTGATCTTCAAAGTATCGTATTTTGGTCGTTCTTGCCTTGATCAACATCTTCATGTGGTTATAGCGTCGTATCCTCCAACATACTCACACTTCTTGAACTTCATACTTATGTCTTCCTCACTTGATACATGAACTTGTTCTTGACATCTTGATTAGCTTCTTGACTTTGTTGTAACACTTTGTCTTTAACTTGATCCTTTTGTCTTGAACTTTTTCACTTCGAGCTTTGTTGAGGATGATCTTCATAAGTATGAGCATGTGGAGGTGAAGATGTTTGATATATCAGATGATGGTGTTCGGTCTTCCTCCAGGTGACTTTCCTCAGTAGCTACTACGTGTTAAATGAACTCACCAATCGATCACGGTGGACTTTTCTTAAAGAATCGACCACTACGATTGTTTTACAAATGAATGTCTTGATTCCATTCACCTTGGTTGGGCAAACCAGTCGTCCTAATCCCGTGAGGGACAGTTATCACTACTATGGATAAATCCAAGCAGAGACCCACGTCATAAGGACTTAATTCGTGAAAGGAATCTTCTTGGCGAGATTTCCAGCACTTACAGGCTTAGATTTTGAGAGAATCAACAACGTAGTGTGAAAACCCTCTCTAATCCTTACAAAGGCTGTTCCTGAATTGGATGCCCTCAAGAAGGCTTGCAACAGATATACCGAAGTATACCCACAATCCAGGTGAGCCGCTGAAGTATACCGAAGTATCACTTCACGACTATAGACCATTTTGAAACAAATAACCATCATGATATAAATGGCAAGATCTAAGAATCTCATTAAGACTCTTGTACACCATGTGTCCTTTTTGGTGAACACAGGTGTATTATAATGGAAGTGTTCCTAAGAGATCTTTTAATGAATCTCATGGCTCTAGACTCGATAATGTGTGTTTTGGTTTTAGTAGTCGGAGGCATGGAGCAGAGTGCCACCTTTTCAATATCAACACATCTCGGAATGAGAGGCCGATAGATTATACAGTGTTCTCCGTGAGAAATGAAAGCAATATCTTTTAAGAGATATCTGAGTGGCTAGGAGGGGTGGTGCAGCGCGTCACTGGGTCCATGACGTCTTGTCTTCAATATCAGTATCACCTTTGTGAATACCGATAGCAGATGTATTGACCCGGTT
The DNA here is from genome assembly GCA_021014915.2 of Artemisia tridentata subsp. tridentata. Lineage (NCBI taxonomy): Eukaryota > Viridiplantae > Streptophyta > Magnoliopsida > Asterales > Asteraceae > Artemisia > Artemisia tridentata. Next base: position 438,565,541 of record CP139509.1, on the reverse strand, counting down.
TCTACCCTAAGTTTTCATGGAGGGCTATTTATTTTCACCCTTTCATAAACTGTTCTTTTTAATTCTTCAACCCCTTCTTTCCCTTTCTCATTTACTCATTTTTTCAATCTTACCTAAGGACTTCTAATTCTAATCTTTTGGAATTGTCCATGGGTAGATCCCTCTGGCTCTGGCGGATCATAGGACATAACCTAACCATAATCATCTTATTACTCCATGATTATCCTAGATTTGTTGATCACTTGCCATAAAACCTTTTTATGAAAATCTCTCAAAGTGTTTATGAATAAACACATTTTTGGTTAACACTTTGAGAGTTTTGTATTTTCTGAAACACTCCACTTTGACATGTGCTCTTGCATTTTTAATATAAATTTGCACATGTTGGGTAGAGTTCGCACATTTGAAATGATTGACTTTTAATGAATATGACCATTGCGAGACACGTTTACATCACTAGTTGAACTAGCTTGAAATTATTACCCGTCCCGGTCATATTCAAAGATCATCTCTCGAATTGGTACATTCTACTCAGACAAGTCTTTTGCGAGACACGTTTACATCACTAGTTAGACTAGCTTAAAATTATTACCCGTCCTGGACAAGTCTTTTCGATTACTGACATTTAATTTTCCATCAATTCGAGGGTAAAATCTTGAGACGAGCTCTTTTGAGATTCAGCTTATGATCTTTAAACATTTTTATCACATTTTAATCACGTCTTCTCCCCCTCAAAAATAGCATGTAGTGATATTTTTGATATCGACTGATTAAATGAAAGTTTTTTAGAGAGATAGACGGATCATTTTTAGCATGATTTGGAACATTTTTATTTTTAAAATTTTTATACTCCCCCTTAAATAAAGCATATTTTTAAACATTTGAGTTTAAAATCATTTAAGGGTATAGAGGGAGTTCTCTTGAGCACAAAATTTTGAGAAAGATTTTGAAAAATCTTGATCATGTGCTCAAGGGTTGTTTTATTTTGCCATTAACAATACGAGTCCTGATCAGAAATAATCAGAAGTCATCATTGTAGCGCGGGTTTCGTACTGAAATATACGAAAGCCGTCATTTATATGCGGGTTTTGTACTGAAGTATACGAAAGCCATAATTAAGAAATTTTGAGAAACGATATGTTTTAGAAAAATTTAAATGAACTCTCGCTCAAGCATCTGTACATGTCCGTATCATTGTTGAATGACATTTCTAGATACGTACAGAATATCGATTATATGAGAGACATGTCGTGAGAAGAATATATATATATATATATATATATATATATATATATATATAATATATATATATATATATATTTTGATTTTATACTGTTTTTGTATTTCTGAAAATTTTCTATTTTTATATTTTGTTTTTGTTGGTTTTTCAAATTTTGTATTTTGTTTTTTCAAAAATATTTACAGCAAAGCTTTTTGAGATAAAATTCAAGAAGTTTCGAGAAGACTTTCTAACTCTTCGGGAGTTAGGCTTCGCATGCCAATTCGTCGAACTAAGTTATCAAACCTCTCTTTTGGAAGGGCTTTAGTAAATAGATCGGCGAGTTGGTATTTAGTCTTCACGAAGAATAATTCAACAGTACCCTCTTCTACGTGTTCCTTTATGAAGTGATAGCGGACTCTAATATGCTTGGTCTTCGAGTGTTGTACTGGATTGCACGAGATGGCTATGGCACTTTTCGAATCACAATACATAGGTATGCGGTCGAAAGTAAAACCATAATCTGTGAGCTGTGTCCTCATCCATAGAACTTGGGCACAACACGCAGATAGAGACACATACTCGGCTTCTGCGGTTGATAGTGCAGTGCAGTCTTGTTTCCTTGATGACCAGCCTACTAGCTTTTCTCTCAAAAATTGGGCTCCACCGGATGTATTCTTTGCTGTAACTTGGCAACCGGCATGGTTCGCATCTGAAAATACTATTAGGTTAAACTCCGAATCCTTTGGATACCAAAGTCCCATGTTAATGGTTCTTCGTAGGTACCGAAAGATCCGTTTAACCTCTTGGAGGTGTAGTTCGGTAGGCCTTGCCTGAAACCGTGCTAATAAACAAACAGCAAAATGTATATCGGGACGACTAGCAGTTAAGTACATAAGTGAACCAATCATGCTCCGATATTTCTTCGGATCCATGGGTTTCCCATATATATCAACACATATTTTTGGTGAAGTGACCATTGGAGTACCAACAGAGTCACAATTTTCCATTCCATATTTTTTCAAAATCTCAATTGTATATTTAGCTTGATTTATAAAAATACCACGTGGGGATTGATGAATTTGTAAACCAAGAAAGAATTTTAGTTCCCCCATCATGGACATTTCAAATTTACTTTTCATGAGATTTTCAAAATGTTTTGAATGTTTTGGATTAGTGGACCCAAAGATAATGTCGTCCACATAAATCTGAACAATCAAAATGTCATCTTTGAATTTTCCAGTAAACAAGGTCGGGTCAATTGTTCCTTTGGTGAAATTTTTTTGCAGCAAGAAAGATGATAGTTCGTCATACCACGCCCTTGGAGCTTGTTTTAAACCATAAATGGCTTTCTTTAGCTTGTAGACGTAGTCTGGATGATCTTTGTCAACAAATCCGTCTGGCTGACTCACGTACACTTCTTCTTTCAGAGTTCCGTTCAAGAATGCTGTCTTGATATCCATCTGATAGACCGGGATGTTTTTTGTGAGCTGCACATGCTAAGAAAATCCTGACTGCCTCAAGTCTTGCTACTGGCGCGAATGACTCATCAAAATCCATCCCCTCTTCCTGTCTGAATCCCATGGCCATGAGACGAGCTTTGTTGCGAATGACAGTCATTTCTTCATCCTTTTTGTTTTTCCATAACCACTTAAGATCAATGACAAGTTTGTCAATTGGTCTTGGAACTAAATCCCAAGTGTCATGTAATTGATATTGGAGAAGTTCTTCCTGCATCGCTTCAATCCAAGCATTATCTGCCATCGCCTCCCGAATGTTCTTTGGCTCTTTTAGACTGACTGAGCAGACGTAGATGCACATATCGGGGTCGGTGGCGAGTTGTTTTCTCGTCTGAACTGGCCGTGAAGGTTCACCAATTACTTGTTCTATTGGATGGTCTTTTGTCCACTGTAACGTAGAAGGGTACCTTGGATTTAACAAATGTGTGTTAGCTGGTTCATTTAAACTAGAAGATGATTCAGCAGAATCCGTTGCAAATGGGTTTTCGAACACATCTTCTTCTAACACAGCATTGTTTTGTTGTGGTTCTTCTTGAATTGTTGTGGTTTGGTTTTGCTCATCAACTCTTGGTAGAACAATTTCAATTACTGGAGTTGTTGGAGTAGATTTTGATGACGTGGAGGGAGTTGGTGCGTCAGCTTCGATTGTTGTTGATGCATCTTGCGGTGGTGGTGGTTGATGATTTTGAGCGGGTGCAGCGGAACGTTGTTGTGATGCATTTGTCGAAGCTCCACCATAGTACTCATCATACATAAACTCGAAGAAATTTTCCAGTTCTTGATTTGTTGGTTTTTCAGTGGTAGTTGACTGACCTCCTTGGGGTATGAGTCCTGAGCTGATATGTCCAGAAGTCTGACTGTTTGGTGCGGGTCCTAATCTGGTATGATTAGAAGCCATCGGGTTAAGCCCGGGTTCTAGAGCGAGTCTCTCAGAAGCCATCTGTGAAATCTCGTCAAACTTCACATTCATCGTCTCCATTATCCGTTTAGATCGACGATTATACACCCTGAATGCCCTCGAGTTTTCTGAATAACCAATGAAGATTCCAATATCACCCTTAGCTTTCAGCTTCCCTAGATCTTCTCTGTCGTTCGTTGGATAGCATAAAGCGCCAAATACATGAGGGTAAGAGATGTCGGGTTTTCTGTTGTTCACTAGCTCATATGGGGTTTGTGGAAAACTAGAAGGGGGTTGAATAGTTTTTACCGTTTTTAACTTTAATTCACTTTGTGACTTATTGTGATTTCAAAGTAATTGCACACAAACAAGTAATATAAGTAAGTAAGTAGAGAAAAGAACAATCAAACCACAACACGGAGATTTATAGTGGTTCGGCTACAAGGACTCTCTTCCTTGCCCTACTCCACTCCTCGAGCCTCTAACTCGAGAGTTTTTCTTCACTAAGAAACAAACTCCCTTCTCGGCGGAGAAAACCTTTATACACGTCACTTACACTTTATCCGGTACTAAGCTAAACACCGGGTTCTTTACAAGGGTACAACCACTCACGTTGGTTCTTTAACAAGGGTACAACCACTCCCGACTCTCTATGTGTTTTGAGGACTAAAACACTAACCGATCACTACTGAATGAATGGTATAACAATGATGTGTAAACACTACTAGATCACACAGTAACTAACTTTCAAGACTTGCAACAGTATGTTGAAGCTTGTTGATGCTTGATCTCTTTTGCTACAAAAAGGAAGATCACTAAGAATGAAATGAATGAATGATATGGGTTAGTAATGTATAAATGAATGAATGTATAATTTATGCTATGTAAGTGATAAGTGTGCTTGAATGATCAGCTTGCTATTTATAGGCAAAGCTGATCAACAGGGCACGGATTTGGCGGTTCCAAATTCTGGGATCCGCCAGTTATGGTGTTTGGTTCCGCGGGAACCAGACAGCTAAGATATTCCCATATCTTTCCATATCTTGCACAATCTTTCCATATCTTCCAAAGTCAACTCTTTAGCTTGAAGATATATACAAGATATCACCTAAATCCTCAAGATATTCTAAAGATATCAAAATGGGGTATGCCATGATGTCATGTTTAATATTTCTAATTTAAGAAATAAAAGTAAAACATGTAAATGTAAAATGTATATATGCAATGTGAATCCTAGTGATCATGTAATGTGTAAATGTGTTTTAAAAGACTTGTTACTATAAATGTAAAAGAATTTAACTTATATTTATGCTTTGCTAAAGATAAACCTTATTATTGTCATTAACAAAATAAAGCAAATATCGTAAAATATGAATAACGTTTTTTTTAGGACGATATTTGTATTAACAGGGTTTTATTGAATCTTGGATGGATTAGGGATCGGTTCTGAGTAAAACATGTTGTGGCAATAGCATCAGCCCATAAGAATAGTGGTGCATGATGCGTGGTTTTGTAACCTTACAACAGGTTTTACCTCTCGAGGGATCTCAAGAGGCTTACAACCCCACCAGGCAGTGTACCTGACCGATGTAGTATAGTGTAGTGGTAAGTACGGGGGATTGATCGTTCTCCACAGGGAATAGTGTTCGTTAGGTGTGAAGGTCTACTCTAATTAGGTCTAAAGGTTGAGGAAGATTCTTTTTATGTTTTTTATAATTTTTATGAAAGCAAGTAAAATCTCGGTTTTGAAAGAGTGGGCGGAATTAGTTGCTAGTCAACTAACCCAAAATTACTACGGATGCAAATAAAATAAAATAACAAAAATGAAAATGTGGGTGAGAAACTTATGTGAAGAGAAATGTGTTTACTTAGATTTCCTTACTCCCTAACTATCTTTTACCGGTTAATTAGTGTGTATTAGTCGCGTGGATGACGGGTGTATTCCTTAATACCATTCGTGGGGTGGCGTACTTACTTCCCCAACTCTACAAGCTCCTACTTCACTCCTATGTCGAGCCGGCTAGGAAGCTCCTAACATGGGATCACTAGAATTCGCTTGTGCATTAAATACAACCATAAAAACCTTTAGTACGCATTTGGTTCATGTTTCTTAAGACGTTCAAGCAAGTTACCGAATAGGAAGTTAGCCAGTTTTCTTAAGCCTAACATAGATAAACAATCATCCAATACAACTAACAACACACTAATAACCAATAATCAATAGCTAGGTTTCATTAGATCTAAGCAAACACAAGATAAATTTAGCCTAACATGTTAATCAAAAGACAAGAATAAGATAAAATCAAACAACACATAGACATATTGAATGATTAATTGATAACTTATCTTCAATGTAACATGGAAGATTTCAAGGCAAAAAGCCTTGAAAAAGAAGCTAAATTCGTCCTAGGGTTTTCTCCCAAAATTCCACACACTAAGCTCTCCACTAATGACAAAAAATTAGAAAACTATATATAGATTTTTGGATCTGACGGCGTCACCTTATGGATTGTGACGCCGTCACCTCGCCGCTTCTAGGGTTCCCGGATGACCTTCTTGACGCCGTCCCTCTTTAGCTCTTCAAAAATCCATTCTGGCTTATCAAGGCTTGACGCCGTCAGCTCGTGAACGTGACGCCGTCCCCTTATGATTTAAGCCGTGACGCCCTTGATCAAGTTAAAGCGTGACGCCGTCAGAATTCACATGCTATTTTCACTGGCCTATCATGAGTAAATTTCACGTCCACTTTTTCTTGCCAAAGCATGACGCCGTCCAGAGTTAATTGTGACGCCGTCAAAGGTAACATTCAGCCGATTTTTGAGACTTTGTCGTTTTCTTCACTTTTATGCTCCAAAAACGTCCAAAATGCCTCCTTTTCCAGATTTCTCCTCAAAAGTACCTAAAATGACAAAAGGAACGATTTAGGGCGATATTTGATCAAATAAATACGATTTAGGGCTTAAATGACCCCTTAAAAGCGGTACACTTTTCGCCTCATCAAATACCCTTACACTTGAGATTTGCTTGTCCTCAAGCAAATGCGCTTTTATTCTAATCAAAATACAAGTTAGGGGTCATTTAATGCAAACATAAAAGTAATTACAACAAATAATCGTTCCACTTCAATCATAATAAGCACGGAGATTACATACTAGCACCTCACAAGTAGTGTTTAGATACTCACATCTCTCAAGTGTCATCAAAATAAATCTCATAAATGAAAACGGATAATATCTCTCACTACCTGTCATAGCAAATAGATTACCATAGGCTTGGGAAAGGATCGAAAACCTCCTCCACTAGGCGTAAGCACCTAAGATAAACTATCAAAGAGGGCTTTTAAATGGGTTATAACGTTAGGTGTAGGGAAAAGGAAAACACGATTTTGTTGGATAAGGGATATTTTACTGGTGGCGAGTTAAAGATCTTGATCAATTACATGTACTATACAATGTTGCTAAGCCAAGACTCGACTCAATCTTAAGCTAATGAAAGAAAATAACAAAAACATAAAATAAACATAAAATAAAACGGGATGGTAGTCCGTATGTTTTTTCTACTTCTATTTTTCTTTTTCTCATTTTTTTTTGTATTTTTCTTGATTTTTTCGATTTTTTTTTTTTTTTTTTTTTTTTTTTTTTTTTTTTTTTTTTTGCATACACTTTTGCCCTACCATCCAAAATAATACATCATAGGGCATTGCATTCCCCTTACACTTGAACTTTTACATAACTTTACAAATAACTATTCTAATGACTCGAATTAAGATAATTGAAAAACTTGGAGTACTTTTAAAATATTTAGCACATATGAGGGTAATAAATGATGTTCTTCCCCATTACTCTATTACACTAGTACTTTACCCATGAGTCCCAATCGTCCCAAAACAATATGTACAAGGATATGACTCGACTTAGCAACCATGTAATCAACTAGATAATTAACTTGGGTTTAAACAAATGTTGTAACAATAATGCACTAAAAATGAGTGCATACAAGGTAGGCTAAGGCGATTTGGGTGTACATTTTAGTGGGGTGTAACAAATTCTTCCTTTAAGTAAAATGCTTAAAGGTCGAAACGAAAAGATAGGCTCTGAGGGGTGTACTAGGGGTATCGTGTACTAAAAATGAGTACAACGCAAAGGGTGTGGGAGAATTACTTGACCAATGTAGCCAAAGTAATTATAACAAAAACACAGGTGTAAAACAATGGGTTAATCCTAATGCCTCTTATCATGTAGTAAATCTAACTACACGAATGTAGTCTCACTTGTGGCCTCGGAATGGTCCTAACGCAAGTTCTAGAATCTAAGTGCTACCGGTACACACATCATAGCATAAATGCTTTTCCTACCAATTCTAGGGGCGAACCTCACATATTTGGGGGTGGAAAATTTTTTAGTGGTACGGTTTTTGTGCTAGTCATATAACTCCTATCCGTGAGACGCTCATTAAGATCAAAGTTTCACTCCTAAGTGTTGTAAAAAATTTTAAATTTGGCACTAAAATTACCCTAACAGGTATTTATCTCAGTTTTATTACACATCTATTATTAAACAAACAAAAATCAAGCGTAATAGCATTCTCTAAAATCGTACTTTTACCCCCCCCCCCTTACACTTAAGATGAACATTGTCCCCAATGTTCAAATAACAAGATGTAAAAGCAAAAAGTAAAAGAATGAAATCAAATACTCCCCTGATTCGCTCGGTGGATAGTGAAATTACACGGTTAGATCTTCCTCCAAAGAGAATGTTGAAGCTCCATGACTAATGCATCGCCAAAAGCTTGATTCAATAAACATCTCCTTGTCCAAAATAACCTGTTAAACCTGAGAAAACAAACACGAAAACCTGCATAACATCGGCGGGATAAAATCTATATATAAGGATATAATGCTTGTGGAATGATAACTTTGCAGATTCCTGGAGATTATAAGTTGGAGATTTTAATAAAAACTTTTTATGAAAACAAAACTTTCAAAAATTTCTGAAAATTAAATCTGACGCCGTCAGGTTATAAACCTTGACGCCGTCATAAATGACCTGACAAAAATTTTCATTTTAAGTTTCCGGAAAATTTCTGGAAAAACCTTTACCTTACTTCCTGGAAATCCTGCAAAACATCATTATGACTCGATACAAGCATTTGACTCAAACAAACACTAATATGTATGCTATTTTATTATTATTACGATTCATGTTCATTTGTGTTCTAATAAACCGATTTAGATTTCCCTTACACTTAACTTTTGCAAAATACCTTTATATGTAGTTAAGACGAAGTTAAAAACAAAATAAAGCATTTTCACAAATTACTTTTGAACATGAATCAATAATGATAAAAATTAAACACACATACGGAAAATAAAATCAAACAAACAAATAAATAAACACACAAAGCAAACAAAACAAATAAAGCTTGGGTTGCCTCCCAAGAAGCGCTTGTTTTTGTTCGAGTCATGAGCCTGACTCTACCCTTATTTAATGGATAAAGGAGAGGTTTTCCCTACACTTAGGATTAAGTGCGGGTGATAGTAGCGATACATACCAGCTCGGTAGGAGTATGCCACGTGAGGAAAGAGTGGTGGATGAATTAAATGCTCAAAGGGGTGTGCTCCTTTCATCATAACCTTACCTAGTTCACTTTGGTCAATGGGTGAATTAAAGTTTTCTCCTAAAAAGGGATCATCTTCTATCAACTTCGAGAGATTCCTAGTTGGGAATCCATCTTGACCTAATAAACCCGGTTTAAACCCATAGTGTTTCTTGTGATCTATCATGAATGGGTGATGTAAGTATGTAAGGTCATGGTTCACTCCTATATTAGCTTCCTCACTACAAGGCTTAATGTCTACTACCTTAAACTTAAGACTACCCGGACTATATGGTTTGATGGGTGGGTCGGGACCTAATTCAATTCCTAAGTTCACATCTAAGGATGGAAGATTAGGTAACGGTTTTGGTTTAGGCTCCGGTTCATCAAAACTAGGAACTTCCATAGAACTAAAAGAAAGGTTATGACTACAAGTATTCAAACCTATTTCTTCTAGTTTTGTTTGGTCCAAGGGCTCTACCTCTATTGGGGTTCCTATAGTCTCTTCTACTTCTTCCGGGTAAGTCATGGGTGGTGTGTATGCCTCAAATGATGGTAGGACTTGTGGGGTACTTGGTGGGCTTATGTTACTTACCTCATCATTCCTTATGTCAAGATCACCTATATCCTCATCATGTGTTTTAGTAGGATCTAACCCTAACATTTTCCCAAGTATCTCAAGTGCTTCTCTAGGCATCTCAACTTCTATGTCCGAATCATAAGGATCATCCTCAATATTCTGACTGCTATATTCAAACTGCCTAAAAGATTCATCATGTGTTTCTTGAGATTCGACGTCATCAATCACAAAACCTAGGTTTTTTTTATCAATGTGATCATGTTCGGCTAAATCCTCCGTCACATCAAGGTCACCTATGTGTTTGTTTTGTACTATGGCATTACATGACATCCACTTAGGTATCTCAACACTAACATATTCATCCCCAAACAAACTTGTTTCATGATCCTTGAAATTTGTGGTCAATTGACTTGTATTAATGTTTGTTGGGTTATCTACCATATAATAATATTGGGCACAATTCTCAATAGCTTCCCATGCTTTCTCAGCACTTAATTCCCTAATATCCCTGCCGGCAATATGGTAAATGTCCCTTTGGGCATGTCGGTCGACATGATTATAAAAGATTTGAGCTAGGGACCAAAAATCGAAGTTATGATGAGAGACTTTTTGGAGTAAATATTTAAAACGAGTCCATGCATCATAGAGAGGTTCATCTTTATGTTGTTTAAACATCAAGATGTCATATGGAGTGGGTGAATTACGTGGTTGGTAGTATGGTGGATTCGCGTTCTCCATAATGGTGAACGGAAGAGTCAATGGAAATTACGAACAAACAAACAAAGAAATAAGATAGACTAAAGAAGACCTATAAAAATAAAATAAAAATCTCACTAGAAAGGAATCTAGTGAGTAGACCTAATAAAATAAAATTCAACCTAAACAATAACTATTCCCCGGCAGCGGCGCCAAAAACTTGATGCGTGGTTTTGTAACCTTACAACAGGTTTTACCTCTCGAGGGATCTCAAGAGGCTTACAACCCCACCAGGCAGTGTACCTGACCGATGTAGTATAGTGTAGTGGTAAGTACGGGGGATTGATCGTTCTCCACAGGAAATAGTGTTCGTTAGGTGTGAAGGTCTACTCTAATTAGGTCTAAAGGTTGAGGAAGATTCTTTTTATGTTTTTTATAATTTTTATGAAAGCAAGTAAAATCTCGGTTTTGAAAGAGTGGGCGGAATTAGTTGCTAGTCAACTAACCCAAAATTACTACGGATGCAAATAAAATAAAATAACAAAAATGAAAATGTGGGTGAGAAACTTATGTGAAGAGAAATGTGTTTACTTAGATTTCCTTACTCCCTAACTATCTTTTACCGGTTAATTAGTGTGTATTAGTCGCGTGGATGACGGGTGTATTCCTTAATACCATTCGTGGGGTGGCGTACTTACTTCCCCAACTCTACAAGCTCCTACTTCACTCCTATGTCGAGCCGGCTAGGAAGCTCCTAACATGGGATCACTAGAATTCGCTTGTGCATTAAATACAACCATAAAAACCTTTAGTACGCATTTGGTTCATGTTTCTTAAGACGTTCAAGCAAGTTACCGAATAGGAAGTTAGCCAGTTTTCTTAAGCCTAACATAGATAAACAATCATCCAATACAACTAACAACACACTAATAACCAATAATCAATAGCTAGGTTTCATTAGATCTAAGCAAACACAAGATAAATTTAGCCTAACATGTTAATCAAAAGACAAGAATAAGATAAAATCAAACAACACATAGACATATTGAATGATTAATTGATAACTTATCTTCAATGTAACATGGAAGATTTCAAGGCAAAAAGCCTTGAAAAAGAAGCTAAATTCGTCCTAGGGTTTTCTCCCAAAATTCCACACACTAAGCTCTCCACTAATGACAAAAAATTAGAAAACTATATATAGATTTTTGGATCTGACGGCGTCACCTTATGGATTGTGACGCCGTCACCTCGCCGCTTCTAGGGTTCCCGGATGACCTTCTTGACGCCGTCCCTCTTTAGCTCTTCAAAAATCCATTCTGGCTTATCAAGGCTTGACGCCGTCAGCTCGTGAACGTGACGCCGTCCCCTTATGATTTAAGCCGTGACGCCCTTGATCAAGTTAAAGCGTGACGCCGTCAGAATTCACATGCTATTTTCACTGGCCTATCATGAGTAAATTTCACGTCCACTTTTTCTTGCCAAAGCATGACGCCGTCCAGAGTTAATTGTGACGCCGTCAAAGGTAACATTCAGCCGATTTTTGAGACTTTGTCGTTTTCTTCACTTTTATGCTCCAAAAACGTCCAAAATGCCTCCTTTTCCAGATTTCTCCTCAAAAGTACCTAAAATGACAAAAGGAACGATTTAGGGCGATATTTGATCAAATAAATACGATTTAGGGCTTAAATGACCCCTTAAAAGCGGTACACTTTTCGCCTCATCAAATACCCTTACACTTGAGATTTGCTTGTCCTCAAGCAAATGCGCTTTTATTCTAATCAAAATACAAGTTAGGGGTCATTTAATGCAAACATAAAAGTAATTACAACAAATAATCATTCCACTTCAATCATAATAAGCACGGAGATTACATACTAGCACCTCACAAGTAGTGTTTAGATACTCACATCTCTCAAGTGTCATCAAAATAAATCTCATAAATGAAAACGGATAATATCTCTCACTACCTGTCATAGCAAATAGATTACCATAGGCTTGGGAAAGGATCGAAAACCTCCTCCACTAGGCGTAAGCACCTAAGATAAACTATCAAAGAGGGCTTTTAAATGGGTTATAACGTTAGGTGTAGGGAAAAGGAAAACACGGTATCTATTTGTTCTTTTGGAACAACTTTTAATTTGCCATTCTTAAGTGTAAACTTTCTACCCGTTGTTTTCCAAGTACAAAGCTTAAGATAGTTCCTAGGCAATATACTACTAGTGGTTGACCTAGATGCTGCAATAAGTCTTTTGACGTAGCTAGACCTAGCACTAGTTCCTGGTGGAACATCTTTCTGTTCAGGCAAAGCATTCACATTCACAGTATTAGAAACAATATCATCACAAACATTTAACGATTTCTTGCACATTAAACAAACAGAGTCATTACATGTACTAGAAATAGTACTCTTAACATTACATCCAGATGACATATGTTTCTTATTAGAAAACGATAAATTCCTAGGGCGTTCTTCTACTTCTTCCGTTTTATTCTTACATTTACTTTCAGAGACAGTCGAGACTCTATTGTTCCTTGTATTGCTCCTAGGCTGTAGTCTGCTGCTCCTAGAGGTACTTTCTACTCCTGTAGAAGGTAAGGCACACACATTAGGATTTATCTTGTTGTCCTTTGAATTTGTTTTAGCATTCCTAGTCTCTTTTGGATTATCTTTAATGCTTTTGTCTATCGCCCTATATGTTTGAGATGTAGAGGCAGACGCAGTAGTGGTACTAATCCTATAAAGACCAGGTGCTATCACATTCGATGTTTCGACAACTGCTTTTCCTTTATCAGCACATTTTGCTTTTTCACTTTCTTTTAACAAGTGTGTTGGAGTGATTGGTTTTGTCAAATCAATTATCACATCAGCTTTCGGAACACATTGAGAAATTGACATTTTTGGTTTTACAACCGGTTTGTCCGAAGTTGATGGTTTTGCACACTTAGTTTCCTCACCCTTTCCTTTTTGACTATCCAGCTGAGACTTCAAAAGATCATTTTGCTCTTTCATATTTTTGTAAGCACGCTCATACGACAATTTGTTAGACTTGCATTCTTTCTTTTTCCTATCAAGTTGTTTAAAATATGTGACATTTTCTTTTTCATGCTTAGCAAGTGCATTTTCATATTTTAAAACAATTGTAGAAGTCTCAGCTCGGAGTCTTTCATCGTCTTCCACAGAATATGTTTGGTAAATAATGGACATAATTTCGGTCGACAGATCTGCTTCGAAGAGAGTATCATTGTGGTTTTCCAAAACTTTGATACGTTCAATGTTTTCATTTGCTTCCTTTACCAGGGATTTGTGGTCCTTGACAAAGTCGGCTGTTTCTTTCAAAATTGCATTTTCAACATGAATTACCCTCGCACTAATGTTATAGAGTGGAGTAGTAATTTTTGTTTGAAACACCTTTTTCATTTCATTATGAAAACTTGAATGCCAGTTGCTGATGCTAAGATTCATTTTGGAGTCAACAATACTTTGAAGTGTTTTTACTCTATCTTTAAGATCATCCAAATATCTTCTAGCTTCACTTGTGTTAAAAGGGTTGCTAGAGGACATTTGTTCCAGATTTGAAAGATTTTTGGAAACAACTTTTGGTTTTGTTGAAGCAACTGGTCTTTTGAAAACCTTTGATGTTTGTTGTTGTTTAACAAATTTTACGCCAGAAAGTATGTTGAGCTTATTATAATCAATTGGTTTGATTTCTGGGTTCATTTGTCTCATTTTTATTCTACTCTCTTCGGCAAGCTCAATCGTTTCATCAGAATCCCGAACCTCGGGAGGATCATGTTTATCAAACAGCACATTACCATTATATAACACATTCTGTTCTTTCTGAGCTTTCTTGTGTGTATAAGGGTTTTCACAACAGATAGCCATTTTCTTCATTGTATGCAAAAGCGGGTTTGGATTTTTAATTAACATATGAATTGTTTGAGCAGAATGACCCGTTTTGACAAGCAAATCTTCCAACTTTTTAATTGTTTCTTGTTTCTCAATGATTTCATCAAGAAGTTCATTTTCGTGTTTTGAAAAATTTGCTTTCAAATGTTTCTTTTCTTTTTCAAGATCAGAACAAGTTGATTTCTGTTTAGAAAGTTGGTTTTGCAAATCTGAAACTTCCGTGTTTAAGGATCTTATTTTCTTGTTTAAGTTAACATCGAGGGTGTCAAACTTAATTTGCAATTATTTTTCTCTTGAAACGGAGTTTTTGTAACCATCTTCTAATTCTGTCTATCGTGTTTTATTAATTTCAAAAACTTTTTCATTCACCTTATATCTCTCAAGCTCAGCGGTCAATTTTTCATTCGCGGCCTTAACATCGCGATTGACCTTTTTGACTTTTTCAATTTCAACACTACAATTATTCAATAATGATTCAAATAACGCACGTGTTTCCTCATCATTCTCAACATGCTGTGACTCGAAGCCTCCATTAGGATTCATATCTGGAGTTGCCAAATTAATATTGCTACAACTTGGCGTGTCCATATATGTATCATAAGTGGTTGCTGGAGTCGCAGGATGCTGTTCCTGATAAGGTGACATATCAAATATTTCATTATTATGACATGTAGTGAATGGTGGTACCTCAGAGACTGCATTGGTGTCATACACAGGAGGTGTCTCAGAATCCGTATCATACTTAGCCTCCTGAAGATTTGCCATGAAAATGCAGTTTGCATCGATGTCCTCAAGGTCTTCCATATCATCCACAAGAGCCATAAAGTCATTCTCTTCTGCATTCAACTGAAACCCTGCCTTTTCCTTTTGTGCCCATAGCACTGCTTTCTGCATATACTCTAGATCTTTCTTCTTCGGCTTGGTGGGACAGTTCCTTGCCATGTGACCGACTCCCTGGCAGTTGAAACACTTTAACAAATTACCCTGATTCATATTTCCAGCATTCCCAGCAACTGGAGCAACATTCCCAAACTGATTACCAATATTCTAATTCCCAACATTCTGACCTCTTTGATTTCCGACAACTTGACCCATATGATTCCCTGCATACTACCCTTGATTACCAATCTGAAACCTTGTAGCATATCCTTGCTGATTCCTATAAACTCCAACCATTTGTCCTTGTTGACCCATGTTAAAACTCGGCTGTGCAATCTGCCTGTTGCGAGTGTTCGATGAAATTCTTTGGTTGTTGTTAGTTGGTGTGGAATAGCGTCCTTGGAATACCTTTGATAGAAGAGTAAATGCTTGAGTCAAAGCAGCACTATCATCATTGTCAGTGAAATCTGGTTCTTGGTATTGTGGGTATTGTTGTTGTGGAATAACTTGTTGTTGTGGGTAAAATTGTTGTTGTGGTATGAGAGTAGTTTGTGGAACGTATTGTTGTTGCATATAGTTCTGAGTGGAAGATGATGATGATGGTTGTGTATTCACTGTTACAGGTGTTGGTGTTTGAGCAATCAATGCAAAAGGATCATGTTGCTTTGCTAACTTCTCTTTCCTGACTTCATTCGCCTCTGCCTGGTTTTGCTTTAGAAAGTCATATAGCTGATCATAGTTCACCTGGTGAAGGTCCTTTGTTTGGTTAACAATCGTGACAAATCGTCCCCATTCTTCTGGTAGATTGTTGATGAACTTGATGTTTTGAACAATTTGTCTTGGTTTCAACTTGTTTCTAATGAGCTCGTTCATTAGAGTGAAAAACCTGGTGTAATAAGATTCAATGGATTCCGCTGGAGTAGATGTGAACTTCTCCCATTCAGTTAGCAGCTTGTTTTCAACATCTTGTTGTCCAATTTCTGTGCCATGACAAAGCCTTCTAACTCGTTCCCACATATCATAAGCAGTTTCACAACTGTCAACAGTAGCAAAGATCTCACGTGGTAAACCAAGTTGAATTAAGTGCATTGCCAAGTCATCAGCTGTAATTTGCTTCCAATCCTCTGATGTGTAATCATCTTCTCTTTGTTCACGAAGGAATGGTAGAGTAGGAGGTGTGTCATTTGGATTTCCAGGGTCTTGAATTTGACGAGGCTTGAATGGTCCATTCTGGATAGAGTTGAGCAGGAGTTTACCTTGTCCATCAGGTTTGGTTTTGATATAGCGAAGCATACGGCTCGTCCATTGAAGATATCCACCTTTTTCTAGCATAGGAGGAGGTTTTCTGCACCGGCTGCATGAATGTCTTGTTGAGTAGCCATTGATGATGTTTCGTATGATAAAGTTGATGTAGGATCGTTGCAACGAAATAGGAGTTATGATAGATGAAGGTTAAATTCAGTTGTTGTAGTGAAGTCTTGGTCTTTAGCTGAAGATCGTTTGAAGTTACTTGCAATTTAGATAAACTACGGCAATTTACATAAAAGTAGCAATTTATATAAAGTTACTAATTTCGACAAGACTATAATTTAGACAAAATCAAATGATCACAAATTCGACAAAGTTATCTAATTTACAATTTAGATAAAATCACAATTTCTATAGAAATCTTAATTTAGACAAAATTATACAATTTTGGCAAAATCTCAATTTCGATAGAAATATGCAATTTATATAAAATTTGCAATTTAGATAAAAAAAATCTATCTAATTTATACAAACTAGAAGATGTTTCCCTTGTCGAAGTATTCCTCACACTTGTACAAGCACGAGAATACCGAGTTCACGTTTGATGTTGTAGAAATTAAGTACAATACGAATTTATATAAGTTTTGTAAATTGCCACAATTTTCTAAGAATTGCGATAGAAGTTCAACAATTCCAACAATTGCGATAAAACACATATTTGCGATAGCCCAAGAATTGCGATAGAGGAAGAATTGCGATAAAATCCTTGTTCAACGATAGACTCTATTTCCAGATTTGCGATAGAATCCACTTCCAGAATTTGCGATAGACTCCAACTTCTAGATTTGCGATATAATCCAATAGTCCAGAATTGCGATAGAGTTCAACTTCCAGAATTGCGATAAACCCTCAAATCCAGAATTGCGATAAACCCTCAAATCCAGAATTGCGATAAACCCTCAAATTTATCGAAATTCTTGCACAAGAATTCCTATAAACCCTCTTTTTTTTTATCTAAATTCTTATACGATAATTTTGATAATGTTGCAAGTCGATGAAGCTCAAAAAACGAGTCACAAACAATCTTCGTATCCTTTTTCACGATCAAACTACTCCAAAAACTCGTATAAACTCTAAAGATTAAACCTTTATCGCCTATTTTACTTATCTACTAAATTTCGATACAAAATCTAACCTTTTTAACAAGCAAACTACGTTTATGAAGCTAGGATTCGAATGAAAAGGACCAAAAACTCACTAAACCACACGTAAAAACTATAAAAGCTACAACTTTTAACCTTTAAACTCGTAAAAATCAAAACTTTATGTAAAAAGTCGACGTTTTATGGTGAAAAACGCAACCTTTTATGTAGTTTTGATCAAAAAAAACGTAATACTAGAACTCCTAAATCGATGTTTGGCTATATGATACCACTTGTAAAACACTACTTAATCATTATCACACACTATATGTTATACTCGAATGGTACTCACAAGAACAAGATAAGAGATGAGTGTGGATCGTATATATTAAAACCGAGTGTCTATTAGCTTACAGAAAACAATACAAAACTTAAAGCGCATACACACACACTCCCACCTATACTAGTCTTGAGGCACGCCTACTAATGAGGTGGAAGTGTCTATTTATAGTACATAGATGACACCCTAAAGGCTTTGCGGTGGGCTTTCGGTTGGGCCTTGTTACATGGATTGGACTTGTAGACTTTTCTTAATATTACATGGACTATTAAACATTTAGTCATTTAGATAAGTCTAACCGAGAGCCCTTGACTATCTATATTTAACGACATAAATACAAAGTTGTTAAATCGTAAATGACCATCACTTTAATTCAATGCTAACATTTACATAAAAATGAGAAAAGTAAAATGTAACTTTTTTAATATGATTATTATGAACCTAAAAGGTTTATAATGTCTAGATTAGGCCTAGTCTAGTGTCGGTTGGTGTTAAATGCTTGTTAAACCTAAAACCTGAAGTGTTAAAAAATCAAGGAATGATTTTATGGTCAAAGGAGGAGGGAAATAAGTTTGACTTTTTCCAAAAAGGTTATAGTGTCTAAATTTCTTAGAAAGTGTGGTGCAGGTATAGGTTAAGGTTGTGTATAAGTAAAAATGCTTAAAACCAAGTTTAGTTTCGTAAGTCACATGGTCTATTTGGTAACATTTGAATTTAAATTTTAAAAATTCCATAAATGATTATTAGTGAACTAAAAATTAATCTGATGTGATAAAAAAAATTTCAGAGTTGGTTTTCGTTATGCGCGGGATGTTTAAATGGCGTTTAGACCAAAACGTAAATTTAAGACACGGTTTTCTTAATAACTTTTGCGAAAATGACCCAACGAGTATCAAAATTTCATGTCATCATGGAAATAGCTTAACTTTTGAAAATGTAGAATGATGCACGTGATGTGTCGTTGCGGTTTAGCAGTATTAATGCTACTCAAGTTTTAAATTTATATTTAGCCGACTTATCAATAACACACACACTTAACGAGCAGTGTACCTGGTCAGTATGAATATAATGGTAAGTAGAGTGTCGATCACTAAGAGTGGAATGTATTATCTAGTTATTCTAATCAGTATTTTAATATCCTAAGTTAGTTATACAACCTAATCTAACGCAAGGGGGTTCAACCTGAGAGACTGGCACGGTTTGGTTATAATTAAGTAGAAAACTAAACTAATGAGCACGAATCAGCGATTAGCACACACATACACAGATATATACTCGAGACAATAAGAAGACCTTTCCTGATAATTAAATAGCTTGTCACTTGTTTTATTGCTAGTTTTATATGAAGTGTATATAATTAAACCTTTCTCTTTGGCTCTAATCTTATCGGCAAGTAAACCCTTAATGATTACTTATGTCTATCCTATTTATTTAAGCGTCTCTAATAAATAGGCGAGGAAGGGGCATGGCGACCCAAGCAAGACTCAGCTAGACACAGAGGTTATCAATGCACTAATAAAAGTCACCAAAGACATCAACATATAAACTTTAATTAATGGGAAAGCAATATTAAGGGGAGTGCATGATCTTCCGTAGTCACATGACACAAGCCCATCAATCCTGATGAATTAAAGCGTACTAAAACAATAAAACAAAACTACTTAATGAATTGAATACATGCAGGACCTTCTTACAGCTCTTGTATCTTTGTTTGAGGTGTGTCTTGTGCTGCTTGGTCGTCTGAATTCGGCTCTAGGGTTATGTCTAGGTCTAAAAGTCTCTTAAATTCGTCTGGCCTTGGGGTATTTATAGTTTCTGTCTGAGGGATCGATGCGGCGCATTGACTTAACTTCGCGTGGGGTCCAAGATTAATATATTCTGGAATATTCGTACACCGTCTTCAGATGCGGCGTAACTTGATCTTTGTATGCGGCGCATGTACTTTAGCTGTCTTGGATTGTAACTGGTGAAATCTTGATAGTGATACGCCGTATGTTAGAAGTATATTGCGGCGTATCTGGAGTAGAACGAGCTTGATCTTCTTCTTTGACCAAAGTTTCATATGCGGCGCATGACAGAATTGCATGCGGCGCATTCTTCAAAGTCAGGCAATGGTCTTCGAATTCATCTAAGTATGATATTGCGTCGTATCTGTTGAGTGAGATACGGCGCATCTTCTGGATTTCAGTAGACTTTTAACATCTCGCTTGTTTTGCTTCATAATTAGTCCAAAATCGCCAAGTTTCACATAATGCTTGTTTTTACCTGAGAATTACTAAAGTAAACATTAATGTATCAATTCTCATGTATAATATAATAAAACAAGTCAAATAAATAGGATAAATTATGATAATAAAATGTACTTATTTGAGTTCATCATAGAATAAAAATTTTGGGAGTGAATAGTAAAAGTGAATAGTAATAATGAATAGTAACCCAAAAATGTGAATTGTTACAGCTTTCTTGGCAGAAATCCTTTTTGATGGTTCATACTCGAACATTTTCTTCACAAGACAAAATCGTTCATCAAATATGCAAAATCAATCGCATTGTATACACTGTTACAAGTTGCATGTATTATTTACCGCAAGGAGATGAAGTCCCTCTTTATCCAGATTTGGGACACGTGGAAATCGACTGGTTTCCACGGAGGATACTCATGCCAGTCCTTGTGAAACTATATCCCATATAAAAGTTACGAGCACATGTCAAACACAATCTTGGCATAGTGCAAATATGCAGCCAGTCCTTGTGATACCAAATATGCAGCCAACAAACACAATGGAATTCAATACTTTTTGTGTTGCATTACGACTTTAAGCAATGTGAAACTATATCCCATATAAAAGTTACAAGGTATATACCTGAAAATATGCAGCAATTGTTCAAGTTCAGAGTCTCCAGCAAATATGGTTGTGTTTGTCACTAGTTCAGCTACAAATTTAACCAAAAATGATTCAGATCATCAATTCCTTACTCAAGTCAAACTATGATAAGCAATTATAAACTAGGCGAAGGACTGGAAGTGATACCAAATATGCAGCCAACAGAGCACATGTCAACAGCAGTCGAGTAATGGGTCGCACCCAAAAGAACCTTTGGAGCCCTATAACAAAGAGTCAAAATCTGAAGTAACGGAACTTAAAAGTTAGTACCTCCAAGATTGTTTCTAGTTCTAACGTTAAAGAAACATCCGAATCTTCAACCTCATCCAAATATGTTGAAATAATTGACAAAGACCAAGATCAAGATCATCAAGAAGGGTGGCTTCAATTGAGTTTAGGAACAAGTAGTCATGTGATATCAAGACCCGACGATCACCAGATATCGTTGGTTCCAAGATTACCTGTCGAGCTTGATCTGTTACTTCCTGGCAGCGCTAGTAGTACTTCTTCTTCATCACAACCACATATGACGCGGTCACATCCATGGCTAGTTGCACTTGGTTTATTAGAACAACTCAATATATGGATGTCAAAGAAATTTTGACCAAATGAGAAGTTACTCCCCAACGGCTTCCTCTTCCTACCAAGACAGAAGCTTTTTGAAACCTTGGTACGCCCATTCGCCATGTCTTGAAGGCTGCAGTGGACGACTTGGCAGCATCATACACTTCAATATCAAGAAAATGCAACAAATAGAGTATCTAGAACCGGATCAAACTGCACAACAATAGTGTAATTACTAAATCTCACGTGCTAATTAGAACGGATAATGGAGTTAGTAAAAAATATAACATTCATTTAAACCCAAAGGATGAGACCATAACATGAAAATAGATCTCCTAGTCCTACATGAGAAAGAATATAGAACATAAACTATGATCTCAGGTGGCGACAAAAAAGAGGAGGTATTTGGTAGTTCGTACCAACATAAATCAACTTATGTTTAAGACGATCTTTTGCAATATTATTATACCCTTCAAACAACTCAATAAACGTTGATTTAGTGTGACATTGAGCTTATAATGCCTCTTCACTATGCACGGTAATATACAAACAACTATTTGTGCTATGTTGTGAAGGTACTTTAAAGTATAGGCAGACATTGCAGTGACTATTCAGCAAACAAAACCACTATTAAGCAGGCATTGGAGGTACTTAATGTATTGTTTTCATTCTCTTCTCCAAGGGGGTGTTTGTTTCGGCTTATATAGCCGGCTTATGGCTTATTTGGTTTTGGGGGTTTGCTTCATAAACTCACTTTTTGTGGCGTATTTTTTTTTTTTTTTTAAATAATCGGCTTATATAAGTTTATTAGGTCATATAAACTTATATGGGCCAAAAAGTTTCAAAATAAGCTACAAAAAGCGAGCTTATGAAACATAAGCCCAAAACCAAATAAGCCATAAGCCGAAACAAACACCCCCTAAATGCAATGGTGTCTGTCTAAGGCGTGTTTTGTTTAAGCTTAACTTTGGGCTTACGGGCCAAATTTTTCCGGCTTATAAAAGCTTTCTACTAAATATCAATATAATCTCGACTACTTTCAACTTCGATTTGCAACTCATTACTCACTTGTGATACAAATACATTAATAACAATATCCAATGCATTCAAATTAGCCAAATTTCATTTCCACAATAAAGTAAAATCAAACTAAATAAATAAGTGGAAATAATTATAGGAATCATCTTGCAATACTAAAAAGATGAAACCAAAACAAAACACATTACCCTAACCCTAAAATTGCATCAATTTCTAAGCAGAAAAATTAGGGGAAATCATACCTTTGAAGCTTTTACGAAAATTGTTCCAACATTTCTACTGATTTGTTGCCGAATTAATTTGAGTTTGGGGTAAGTGGATTGCTGCACATGTGTGTGTTTTTTTTTTAATCGTGATTGATTGTTAAATGTGTTTGTAATATAAGAGAAAAAGAAAGGGCATTTTAGTAACTTCACAAGGCACTTAACAAGCCAAGATAACAATTGTTAGCTATAACGGGGCTCCAGGGACCAAATGCGCACCGTTGGTGAACTTCAGGTACCCCGTTCGCCAGTAAACCCAAACGGGGGACTAAACGGCAAAACGGGGTTAACTTTAGGGACTAACTGTGTAATTTACCCTTTTATTATTCTAATTTTGGTACTTACCATGCCACATATTTTGTAGTTTTACTAATATCTTGCTAGTTGTGAAATATAGGGCCATTTGTGTAACAAAAAGTTACATAAATAGTCCTTGAAAATCTCGCTTAACGAAAAACATGCTTATGTGAAAGGTTACGTAAATATCCTTGTCATTACCTTATTTATGAATCTTTAGTTTAAAATGTAATCTTTGCATGTTTGTAGTTAAGTAGTTTTAGTATAAACCAAATTAGCAACTTTTTTGTTTTCTTTTTTAAAAGTAAGTTTTTAAGATTATTAGTTTAATATTTAGAACTATTTGTATATTGCTTAAAATATTGTATAAGAAAAAGACTAAAACCGATTTTATTGAGATTTTAATATAACATAAATTCTTTTCATGTAACACTCATGCCCCGCAAAAGTGTTAAAAAATCCTTGTTATACATAGAAGAGTAGCACATTTGCTTACCGAAAACAAGTGTCAATATTAGAATCTTTTAATGGTACTGTTAACCATACATTCCCTGGCTTAAATATTACCCCTTTCACCCTATTTAATCTTCTTTTTTAACAGTACAAACGGTTTTTTTATCAATTTCGGTTCTATATTTTTTGGTTTTTAATATTTTTATCTATCAAATTTTATATTTTATGTTCCGTACTTTCTGTTTCGTAGTTCTATAATAAAATAAAATTATAAAAATAAAAAGTGTTTAAAAAAACTTAGGAGGGTATTGTTATCCACTTAAAGGGTATCAATATTCCCATCTTTTAATATTGGAATATTATATCATGAAAATAAATATAAACCTAATATAGGTCAATTTTAGTTAAAGGGATAGAATTTTTTGGTTTGTACATAAAGAACTAAAGTAAATAGTTTAATTAGAATTTGAAATCGTAATCCCTCCAGATTAGTCTTTTGACAAATAAATTCTCCTTTGCATATATATAAATCGAACTATACCCATTTTTCTCTGTAGTTGACAATTGGGTCCAAAAACGACATCCACTTGATAGAGACCAGAGATATACAAAGTCATCAAGTCTTCCTTTTTCTTTTCTTGCTCTTCTTATTTTCTTTTCGTCAAATGTAGAAAAAAAATTGGAATATAAGATTAAACTGTTACAATCTTGACATTAATAAGTCAATATGCGCAGCAACTATCGGAAAATATCGTTTTCGTATATGTTTTGATGTATGTTGCTATTTGAGTTTATTTGACGTCCAATAAGCAAAAACTCAAGTGTTAGTTCAAAATGCACTAAATATATACAAGCATAAGCCAGTCTCGATACACTATATCGTCGTTATTTATTTATTTATTTTTATTCATTTTTTCATATTTCATTTTGGCGTAGAATGATATTTTGTTCATTATTCCTTTATTTCAATCATATTCTACGTCTATTACCATGTATCAAACAACATTCGTAAATAGTTTATTTTATACTAACATGATAACCTAACAGAAAAACGAAAAAAGCTATGCTAACTTATACAATTGTTATGTTCATTATATAACAATGACAAATATATACAATCACCAACCAGGTCATACCATTTATGGAATTTGTTTAGTATTTTATTCACGCATTTTACAATACATAATATATAACCAAATAAATTTGGATGCTAGTTATTTGCTTAGCCATGGTGGTATCACCTTTACTTCTATAAAATAGATTAAAGGTTCAATTCCCGCTCCTAGCAATAATAACTATTTATTATACCTTCATATAAAAATTACCTTTTCACCCAAAGGTTTTAGTAATTTATACTTTTAACTTTATTTTAAAACTTAACTTATTTTTTAGGCTTTATAATTTTTTAGCATATTCATTATTATTATTATTATTATTATTATTGATTTTCTCACATATAAATTGAAGCTAACTTTTTTTTTTTTTTTTTTTTTTTTTTTTTTGGCATAAAGATATTCTATATATGTGATTTTATTTTACCGAAACACTAATGTTAAGAATTTTCATTATTTACAAATGATAATGTATAATTGTGAAAACTTTGGGTTATTCATAATATCATATAATAATTTCTTAAACGAATAAAACATATAAAAAATGAAACACAAAAAATATCAAATCACAACTTAAATTAAAAATTTTAAATAGGACTCGAAAAATATTTATTAAGTTTTTCTATGATTAATGATATGCATATAGAGAATAACCGAAACATGCTATTGATTAAACTAATTATAGTCACACGTAACCAATCAATTGGTGAAGTTCATATGCTTGAGTATTTTACTTTTTAAATTTTACACTACATAAACTAAAAACAAGTGTCCGAACCAACTACACTCGTTCTATACATTTGAGAGATACCATAATGGGCCAATGGGTGTACCAGGTCTTATTTCTGGGCCCAATCCAATTACATCCAAGTTGTCTTTTATCCTAAAGATTTCTTATGAAGCATATTTCATGTTTTTATTCTAAAAAGTAAAATTTGTTTTGTGATACAGAAATAAAGAAAGCACCGTCCTCATACTGAAAATAAAAATAGAAGAAAGAAACGAATGATATCTAAATTTGATTAGAAGTGGCTACTGGCTAGTGGGTTAATCACTAGCATATGAACAAACCAAGTACATTCCAAAGAAGCTAACTTTAATAATCAACTAATCCCATTGCTAAAAAGACAAGCTTCCACCACTAAAAGATCACTAACTAATCCCACAACGGACACGTTATTGTAAGGTAATGTTTTTAAAATTATAAAAAACTTCACTTGATCAATAACGTTATTGTAAGGTAATGTTTTTAAATAAAAAACTTCACTTGACGTTTTTTTATTTATTTATTGCAAGTAGTAAAGTGACCTTTTTTTGGTTCGTATTCTTTCATAGCATGCTTCAAATATTTTACAGAAAACCTATTGAACTATCTTCAGTGTTCATACACAGTTTACATCATTCGTAAAGTTGGCACAACAAATACGAAAGCGCTCAAAGTTGACATTTTTTACGACACAAATCATTACTAAAAGGGACTTGTGTGGTATCCGTGAGATGCTTAACACTCAAGTGGATAACGATAATGTGAGATATTGTATATCTCTGCTATATATAAAAAGGAAATGTTTTTTTTGTTAAAATTCTCAAAATGAGAAATATTGAATTACTATTATGCCCTTATGTCTTGCCTAAAATACTATGCCGTACTGTTGTTTCTAAAATTATCTTATGACAAAAATACACCGTTGGTCCCTAAACTTTCCCAAAAACATCGCTTGTGCCCCAAACTTGGAAAAATCGTCGCCGTGAGTCCAAAAGTTGGGATTTTAAGGCCGATTGCTTCCCTTGACCCGTAATGCTCAGGTCAACGCCCGTTTTCCGTTATCTTTTCAAGGGCAAAATAGTCCAACCATATTTTAACTATAATGTAACCCAAGGGGTAACCCGTTCTCTTTTGTCATTTACTAAAAACAAAACCAAACACTTCCTCTTACTACAGCAACGACGAAATCAAACCAAAACACACCCAAATCTTTAATCACTCCACTAAAACATAATTCAAACCATATTAATCAAGGATTATTAACCACAACATCATTAATAGCATCAGTTGTAAGTCATTTCATCTATTTCTTCATTAATTCGTAATTAGGGTTCATATGAAAATAAATTTGAATTTAAGGATTTTCAATTTTTCTGGTAATTGCTTAAAATTAACACTAAATCTTAACAATGTACTACTAATATCATTCACCTAGATGTAGGAATTGCTCAATTAAGTGAATTTTAAAAAGTGTCAAAAATATGATGATCCCCAATTCGATATGGTGTTGTTAATCATGTTTAGGAACGTAACAAAAAACGTAATCATACATTGTTAATACATATCAAAAACGTTTTCACAACCATGCAACTACATTGGCCTAATTTTTCCAAAAATTAATATGGTTTTTAAAAATAAAAGAGTGTTTGGGTCAAGCACATAAAATTGGTCAAGATAATCTTAATTTCATCTTTGCGTTATATAAGAGTCTTACTAATAATGTATCTCTTTATAGGTGAAAAATGCCTCACACATATGACATAGACAATATTCTAACCAACGTTTACATTCCAAAAGTTTCATTAGATCCATACTTACCACCCGACTTTGTTCAAAGCTTCAAAGATCTTGAGTCAGGTCACATTCATGAAGGTCGAATCGTTGATCCCTCATTAGTAGCCCAGGAACACATTGACAGAGCCTTTCGAACAATAGGTTTTGATTGTCTACTCACTATTAATGAACAAATTTGTCCTCGTTTCATGTTAGAATTTCTCCGTGAATTCAAAATCAAACGTAATCAAGACAATTCCATATCTCTTAGGTTTTGGGTAGGTCATTACAAATTTTCCTTATCTCTTGAGGAATTCGCTCAAATCCTTGGACTTCCATATCGTGGGCAATGTGCCTACACGGAAGAACTTAAGCTTGACACTCTACTCGATAATCGAGAAGAGGATGGTCCATATCGCTCATATATTCCTTCTTCAACTGAGTTGATCGAGTCACTCTCTAATTCATCAAATGTCCTTCATCCCAAAAGAATTCGTATGATTAAACTCCGTCAGATTCTACAACAGATGGCAGTCATCTTGCGTGAAAATGCCTTCTGTCTAATAAAGGATCGTAAGTATCTACCGGCATGTTGTGCTCACATGCTTTACTGCGTTCTCACTAGACAACCTTACAATCTTGCTTACTTCTTCGCTAAGCGAATAATGCATGTCAAGTATGTGTTAAATCACATACTTTTTCTTTATCAAAAACAGACTTAAAAGACCAAAAACCGACCATAAATGCCAAATATATGCTTGTTTTTGTGTTTGTGTATGTGTAGGTAAAGGATATTAGAAAATGACAAAAAGAAAGACAAAAGTGATGAAAACGAGCACGAGAATGAAAAGAATGAGAAAAAGCCGAGGCCGGGGATGTGATTCTACAATTTCTATTAGCCAAAAACCCAAAATTCCAAAATCAAAGCCTTTATGAAAAAAATCATTTTCATAAATTATCCCAAAATCATTTTTCACCTTTAGTCCTTAAGGATTTACATAGTTAGTCCTAAAACTAACTATGGTTGAATCCTTAAATAAAAACACATCCTTTTAATCCACTACATTAAATCCAGCCCACCATTAAATCATAACCCATCACAAGCTCAATCCACACCCTTAATTAAACCTTGGATCCGGATCTAATTATAACCCAGTCCACCCTTTTTCTTATAACCCGGATCCAAACCCACCTTGTTAACCCGAAGTCAAAGAAATAAAATACACGGGTCAAATAATAAAAAGAATGGCGACAGTTACTGTTCATCATCCCCAACCCCTTTTACCCTGCTCTATTGTACTTACCCCTCATTTAAGTACTTTCACCCCTTCTGGAAGGCTGAGTAAGCATGATATGAGCTCATTATTTGTCCACCATAGCAAACCCCAAGCATCCTATTGGAGGAGGCTATGTGGCACACGAATCAAGGGCCGTGATGATAGAAGGATGTCGACATCAATGATTTAAGGGCTGAGATTGATTGATAGAAACCCTAGAAGCTTCCTGGAACTCCTATAAATAGAGGCTTCTTCACCTAGCTTAGGAAGTTTTTAGTTTTTGCTTAATTTTCAGTCATTGTATCTAATTTCTGCTTATTTCGTGTCTTAATTTCAGCTTTGTAATAGTTTTTCATATATTAATAAAATTCAGTGTTTATCATTGCTTTGTCTCCTTTCCTTTTGTGTTAAAATGCTCTTTAAAGGTTAAAATAAGCTCTTAATAAGCACTTTACTTAATTTACTTATTAGATCTCAAATAAGCTGTTCCATAGCTTACTTTGAGCTTCTATAGTCATCATTTGAATTGTACTAGATTGTGTTTCAAATTACCTTTACTTAAAGTGCAATAAGCACTTGGAAGATAAGCCGGATTGGGAAGGGCTTATAGGACCATACCAGCTTTTTTTTAACAAGCTGGAGCTTGTAGATTAGCTCTTGGAGCCTTTAAGAGTCCTTGTTTTGAGCAAAGGACAATGTGAGTTCCATTTTTCTATATTTGCTTATTAAATTGCTTATTATTGATTTCTGCTTATTTTTATGCTTATTTGTGTTCATTTATCTTAGATATGCTTAATTGAAGTTGATTTGATAATTGGTTAGCTTATTTCATAGTGATATTGCATTTTGTGCTTTATAGTGATTTTGAGGTCAAAATATCCAATAAGCTTAGCTTATTGGATAAGCACTCCTTTCATACAAATTTGTGTTCAAAATCCCTTAAATGAACTTAACATTGATCTGTTTTTAGGAAAATTTGAGTTTTACATTATAAATAAGCTTAAAAATCAGATTTAGTCACTTAAAGGGGTGTTTGGCATAAGGATTTAAAACAGCAAAAATGGATGTTTACATGAGTTTAAGCCATTTGTCCAATTTGAAAAAGCTCTGATTCAGTCTAAATAGTGGAATTTAAGTTGATTTAAGCTTTTCTAAGTAGATTGGTAGGATTTAGATTGGTTTTCTAAATTTTGAGGTTTAAAACTATAAGATAGTGCTTATTTTGATAAATCAATGAAATATACTTATAGTTTTTTAAGTTTAGATCAGTGTTAAGAGTTGGTTTTATAGCGTTGGTTAAATTTCACTAGTTATTGAGTCTTATTGGTCATTTCTCATTTCTGATCTAATTTCTAAAAACCAAAAAAAAATTAGTGTACTGATAAGCAGTTTCATTAGGTAATTTTTAATGTTTATTTGTAGTTAAAAGTGCTTGAAAATCATTTTACAAGTTGTTTAGATGATGGTTAATGCTGTTTTTCAGTTTCCAGTTGAGTTCATAGCTTATTAGTAGCTTAATTGTGCCTTAAAAAGTTGCCCATCAGACCATAAGAACACTGGTTCATCAGTGTGTATTGTAACTGATCAGCCTCTTTCCAAGCTGATTATTAAGCTCCATATAAGCTCATTTAAGCCTGCATTTCATTTTATAATCTCTTTAGTATATAAGCTAGATCTGTTTTGAGGATTTATGGCTTAGCTTATTGCTTAAGTGGCTTTTTCATAAGCTCAAAGTTGCCTAGTAGGCTGTTTGGTTATGCAGTCTGCCACTTATTTGCTTATTTTGCAATCTTAGATTATTGGTTGATTTGAACTGCTTATTTAGATTAGATTTTTTTTTTTTTTATTTATTTATTTATTTTTATTTTTTTTGAGTTAGAAGCTTATTTTAGCACTCACAAGCTTTTAGAAGCTTGTGAGTCCATATTCAGTTTGTCCTTAGCTATTTTAGTTCTTATTAGCAGTCTGCTATTTAAGCCCTTGTTCCATCTTATTATTTCATTTTTAAAAATTTTGTTTTCACAAAAAGTTTTTATTATTAGCTTATAAATAAATTCCAAAAAAAATTTTCAAAAAATAAAAAATAAATAAATAAAAAGGGAAGCTGGGAAGCCAAGGGTGAGCTTGAGGCTCGAACCCTTGACCTCACCAGCCTCAACCTTTATCACACTCACACACAACCAACTGCGCCCTTGGGTCTTTTCTGACCAAGGTTGCATTGGTTTTTCATTTAAGCACTTTTTATCATTCTAGCTTATTTTCTCATTTAGCTTAATAACAGCTTATTCTTATAAGCTATCAACTTGCTTTAATTTTTCCTAGGATCTTTATAACTTTAAGTATTTTCCTGAAAATTTTCATAATTTTTCACATTAATTTAGTATTTTTTATATTATTTTTAATCTAAAAGTGTTTTTAATTCATAAAAAATAAAATAAAAATCAAAAAAATACAAATATTTTTTCTAAAATTCTTTTTTATCATTTAGGACTTTTAGAAACCAAATTTGCACATCTAGAGTAGATTTTTGAGTTTTAGGTTTTCTTAGCCCGTTTTAAGACTCGTTAAAGCCCCTTTTTTAGTTTTAATTGCGTTTTTGATTATTTGTGTTTTGCTTATTCATTTTATATGCTTTTTAGTTACTTTTTAGTTTATTTTTTTATAATTTTAGATATAATCCTAAAATTCCTCACTTAATCAAATCATTCGATCACAAACGAAATTCACCGTTCCATTCACACTTCATTCGGAACCTCACGACCCGAGAAAAATCAATTCTTCCGGATTTATATTTTGTTTGAAATTCTTTGACCTCTAGGTTTATTCAATCTTGGTTAAAGATAGAATTCACCTTTTGGTCGGGTTTTTCCTACACTAATATATATATATATATATATATATATATATATATATATATATATATATATATATATATATATATATATATATATATATATATATACACACTTGTGCATACACACCAAGTTTTTGGCGCCGCTGCCGGGGAAGTGGTGAAGTGAATATCGAGTTACGTTTGCAGATTAGTGATTTGAAGATCCTTCCTCGTGAAGTTACCGTTTTATTTTGTAAATATTTTATTTTCTTATATTATTATAAAAACCAAAAAAAAAAATTAAAAAATCACGAATACTTTTCCTAAAGTATTCATAATACCAAAAAAATTAAAAAAAAAACAACGAAAGAGATCGTGAAATCAATTGTTACGTCGGCTAACCTCTAGATTACAACCTATAAGAGGGGTTTAAGGATGATTGACATCAAATTTTCGATCCGAAAGAAACGGGTTTTTAATTAGCATTATTCCGGACCTTTGTTTCTCCGCCACTTTACGAGTAATTCTAGAGAGCTACCGAGCACCGATTGACGGATCGATTTACAAAAAAATATTTGATTTTCAATTTTTATAAATATAAAAAACCAAAGATATTTTCTTTTTCAAAATTTATTTTTTCTTTTAAATTTTGTGTTTTTAGTGTATGCTAACTCGTTCTAAATCGAACTTAATTGATAAATCTTTTACGATACCGACTCAACGTTATCGTCGACGCAACAAACGAGTCAAAGTACCCGAGATACGTACTCTTGTTGATATTCCCATCACCGAAATGGCGGATACGCGAAGTATGTCGGAATTGCTCCAAGCAACCACCGAGGGTTACGGAGATGCAATTGTTTTACCACCTATCTTATCCGAGAATTTTGAGCTTAAAACTGGTTTAATTCAACTTATAACGTCAAACCAATTTCATGGTTTTGAGAGGGACGATCCCCATGCCCACATCCGATGGTTCAACAAGTTGACTTCAACTATGAAATATCGGGATGTCCCTCATAGCGCGATCAAGTTGATGTTATTTCCATTCTCTCTTGAGGAGGCAGCCCGGATTTGGCTTGAAAAGAACCCCCTCGATCAATTACAACTTGGGAAGAACTCGTCTCCAAATTCGTGAATCATTTCTTTCCTCCTTCCAAAACAACAAATCTTAAGAATGATATCACAAATTTTCAGCAACGTTTCGACAAAAATTTTGGTGAGGCATGGGAACGATTCAAGGATCTCCTACGAAAATGCCCACATCACGGATTTTCTGAATTGCACCAAATCGACACGTTCTACAATGCTTTAACGCAAACCAATCAAGATTCGCTAAATGCAGCCGTCGGTGGCAATATCTTGAATCGAACTCCAAGAGATACTTTGACTATCATCGAGAACAAATCAAAAGTTCCCACTTCACGAAACAAACCGGTTATTTCAAAAGTGAATGCTTCTACCTCTTCTTTACCGGCACATCCATCGGAGATGGCCGAGCTTACGGATGCTATTCGATGTACGATGAGAGAACTTAAGATTCAAAACCAAAAACCGGAGCCCGTTAAAGCTGTTACCAAAAATTGCGTAATTTGTGGTGGTCCCCATCCTTACTATAATTGTCAAGCCAACGATGGCCACATTTTCAATGCTACCGCAACAGCAGCAAATTACAACCAAAATCAAGGATTTCGTCCTAATAACCAAATGGGACCACCCGGTTTTCCTACCGTTCAAAACAATCAAAACCGTTTCAATCAAAATAACCAAGGTTATAATGCTAATCAAGGTTATAACCAAAACCGTGTAACGAACTTCAATCAAGGAAACCAAAATTACCAAGCTCCAATTCGTCAACCTCTTCCTCCTCAAGTTGGACCTAATAATGATTTCTCGAACTACTTGAAGACAAATGACGTTAGCATGCGAGCTATGTAGAGTCAAATCAACAATATGAAGGTCGAGCTTAGGAAAGAAATCGATACTACATTGACTAGGCAAACGAATGAGCTGAAGAATATGATGAGTAGTTTTATGCAAATGAATCAACCCTCGAGTTCGGGATCTCTTCCAAGCAATACCGTTGCTAACCCGTGAGAGGATCAATCAGCCCTTTACCACTTGTGAGGATTGATTAATAATACACTTAGGATGTTAGTCCTTTTAACGTGTATATGATAATTTGAGTGAATATGATTAAGTATGCGGAATCTACTTAACCACACTTAGAAGAATATTGGTTTGTGAATAATGGAAAAGTGATGCTTGTTATTGGAGAATGAACACAGAAAGTATAACACAAAATGATTCAATATTATTGAGAATAATATGAGTGATCTTCACTATCACTAGGGTTACAAAACCTTGAATCTCTATGTTTCTATGACTTTATGACTGATTGAGGATATGTGTTAAAACTTGTTCTTAACTGATATATATTTTCTCAGCACATGCACACTTAATATCTAGGCTAAGATCTCCCTTTTATACATCAAAGGAGATCTTTACAATATTGTTAAGTCTTGTCAACTACTTGCTTGTTGAGTGTGTCAGTAGGAAAGATACAACTTGTTCTGTATATACAACTTGTAGACTGATCACTTATCAAAGATATTATCTACCGTATATACTTGACTTTTATACACAAAATATCTTTTTCATACTTATCTAATCAGCAGTAGTATACGTCAACAGTTATCCACTCAGCAATAGTATGAGTCACTCCAACAGCAGTATTCAACCAGCAGTACCTTTGTTTGTACTAGCAGTACTAACTTATCAGTTAGTACTATTAGTTATAACTTGAACAGACTTCAAATATACAATAGCAGTCAGTATTGTTAGTGTATTCTTCTCAGCAGTACTAACCTTTAGAACATTTAGTTTCCAAACGCTAATCTTCAGAACATTTAATTCCCAACAATCCTCCTCTAAACTTGTGATTTATCCCAAATCATAAAGTTTCTTCTGAATTAAATGAGGATTGTGAGAGTCTTCCAAACACTACATAGTCAGACTCTTTGATCTCAGCTTTTCTTTGTTCTGCAAGATTAACTATCTTTCTGTCTAACTCATCCGCCATCTGTGAATCACTTTCAGCCATTTTCTTTGTCTTCAACACTAGCAGTACCTTGCTCATGCTCCAAGCATTGCCTAAAAGATGGTGCAATTTCCTTGGATGGAGGAATTATAAGAGGCAATGGTGCTGTGTATCTTGGATGCTTGAAGCCTGATATTATATTCCTTGTAATTGCTCCAAGAAGTCAAATCATTTCTCAACAAGCCATGCAAGTGATGAACAAACGTAGTGAACTGAAATTGAAACTGAAAGAGCTTATTCCCAGCGTTCATCAACTGAAAGTGGAGCTTGTTCTTATTATTGGCATGATACTGAAGGCAAAGCTTCCATTGTAGGTGGAGATACAACAACTGCTGCTGAGCCAGGTGTGGGAAAAGACAAGAGCATACAAGATGATGATGCTTTTACTAGACTCATGCACTTCTTGATTTTGATCAATTTGGGCAATCTTCCTCCCCAATCTTTTTCACCTATTTGCTCAATTTAAAACTTCCTCCCCTTATTCTGAGCATACACATCCACAATCTTTCATCCTCCCCTGTTTTGGTTAATCTTCCTTCCCTGTTTGGAAGATCTCTTACCATCATCTGTGTTGGGAATTATTGAAGAACAGACTTAAGTCTGCTGGTGACATGGTTAAGTCTGTTAGTGTTAGTTAAGACTGCCAGTACAAATTTAAGTCTGGCAGACATAGTTACATAGTTAAGTCTGGTCATTCGTAATAGTTAAGTCTGTTTATGTTATCTGAATAGTTAGTTAGCTATATATTAGGAAAGGATATAGTCGTATTAGTTATCTTATTATAAGATATGTTTATCCTTTCACACGTTTTTGTAATATTAGGGTTTCCTTAGAATATAAAAGGAACCCTACGGCATTGTTTAGAGGGACAATGGTGACATTAGTGAAAGTTTAATAGAAAATACGAAGTTAGTTATTATTTTGTTCTTCATACTTGTTGGTTGTTAAGATTCCGCATTAACAATCAATTCATTGTTAAGAGTTTCTCATATAGATTAATTTGGATTTATTCAAGTTATCTATTGTCTTACAAAGGCTACTTAGATCCATAACCAGTGGACCTACAATCTGAACTTGACTCCTTTAAAATTCTTGAGTTCATCTTCCAATTTGGATACCTTATCAGACAATGTTGTGCATAAAGCCATCAATTCCTTAAATTCCACTCTGCCCTCATCACTTCCAAGTGTGTTAAATCCTGTGAGAGGTGAATCATGGGGCATTGACTCATAATCCATCATAAGATGGTTTTTCTGAGCCACCCTGATTCCAAAAGGTTTGAAGAAACTTTCGACTTAGCAGTATGAACTTGATTTTAATGAAAAATCATACTGCTAACAACCATTTTGAAGGGATTAAGTGTAGTAACAGACACTTAATCAAGATTTTGGTTTAAATTAACATCTGGTTGTGTGAGAACCAATGTATTCAGTTATAAATAATTGCCTGTGTACAGATAAACCCATTCAAAGGGCTTTCTTGACAGGGTTTCCAGCTCGTGGCAGTTGTTGCCTCTAACACAAGTGTTAGATTCACATTTGCTCGTTGTTCTTTCTATCAGATATCCTTAGATTAACTCATTATACTAATTAAAGTATAAAATGATAGAAAGTGAGTTGAGTCAGTTACTATCTGACCAACTGAGCCATTAATTCAAAATGAATTATCATAATAAGTTTCAAGAAAGAAGTTTTAAAGAATTTATTAACTTGGGTATAAACCCTTGTGAATGAATTCCCAAATTCTGACTATCATTAACCTATTATGTCAGCAACTTGAATCACCAACTTTTGTTTGTTCACATATGGCACTTGAAACTTCCTTTGTGCTCAATTTTCCATACCTGAAAATGTTAGTCCAAAACCAAGAAAACAAAGTGCAAAGCCCTTGTCTCATAGCAGTATAATCATTTGACTAACAGTATGAACAAAACAATCCAAATTTGTACTAGCAGTACAAACTTTTCAATAACAGTACTAATTGATAATGCTAGCAGTATAAATCCAATTTATATACAAAACCACATATTTTGAAAAATTTAAGGATTAAGCATCCCAATACTTGCTACCAAGTATTGAAATCTTCCTACATCAAAAGCTTTTGTGAGAAGATCTGCAAAGTTGTGATCAGAATCAATTTTAACCACTTGAATCAACTTTTTCTCATTGCAGTCTCTAATAAAATGAGGTCTAATTTCTATGTGTTTTGTTTTAGAGTGTTGCACTGGATTTTTAATTATACAAATTGTACTACTCTTATCAATATATATGACAGTGTTCATGAAATTGTACCCATAGTCAAGAAGTTGATTTTGAAGCCATAGCACTTGACCACAACAACTTGTAGCAGCTACATACTCAGCTTCAGTTGTTGAAGTAGCCACAATTGTTTGCTTCTTACACTACCATGAAATGAGTCTACATCAAAGGAATTGACATCCTCCAGTTGTTGACTTTCTGTCCAAGCTTGCACCAGCATAATCACTGTCTGAATATGCTACCAGGTCAAAAGGTGATTCCCTAGAATACCATAGACCCAACCTAGGTTGACCCTTGAGATATCTAAAAATCCTCTTGACTGCTGTTAAGTGAGAAACCTTAGGAGTTACTTGAAATCTTGCACAAGCACAAACAGAGAACATGATATCAGGTCTTGATGATGTGAGATACATCAAAGAGCCTATCATAGATCTGTATGTGTGTACATCCACATTATCTCCATCTACATCTTTAAGAAGAGGCTTCTCAGAATCGAATGGTGTGCTTGCCACTTTTGAATCAGCAAATTGAAATTTCCTTAGAATCTCTGCAACATTTTTATCTTGGCTGATGAATATGCCTTCACTTGATTGCTTAACTTGCAGACCCAAAAAGAAAGTAAGTTCCCCCATGGAACTCATCTGAAACTTATCATGCATAAGTTTCTCAAACTCTACACACATCCCTTCCTTGTAGATCCAAAGATGATATCATCCACATACACCTGAACTAGCAAAAGATCCTTCTTGTGCTTCTTGATGAATAATGTCTGATCAATCTTGCCTCTTTGGAATCCATTTTTAATCAAATAGGAAGCCAGTGTTTCATACCATGCCCTTGGTGCCTGATGGAGGCCATAAAGAGCCTTGACAACCTTGTACACCTTATTTGGATGCTCTGGATCAATAAAACTTGGAGGTTGTGAGACATAAACGTCCTCTTCAATAGTACCATATAAGAAGGTACTCTTGACATCCATTTGATAAACTGTGAAGCTCATAAATGAAGCATAGGCCAAGAATAGCCTAATTGCTTCAATTTTTGCAACTGGAGCAAAAACTTCTTCATAACCTATACCTTCCTCTTGTGTGTACCCTTGGGCTACAAGTCTAGCCTTGTTTCTTATCACTATGCCCCTTTCATCCCTTTTATTCCTGAAAACCCATTTAGTGCCAATTACCCTTACACCTTTGGGTAAATCAACTAGTACTCAAACCTTCTGAATCTTGAATTGGAGAAGATCCTCTTGCATAGCTTCTACCCAGTTTGAATCATCTGAAGCTTTGAGAACATTTTTGGGTTCTACTTGTGTGAGGAAACATACAAATAAGCAAGAGTGTGCATCTTCATGCTGTTTTGATGCATAAAGAGCATCAAGTAACCCTTGTTGGTCTGAAGACATAAGTTGATTCCTTGTCTTCACTCCTGATTGCACATCACCAATCACATTATCCAGGGAGTGGACTTTGTGAATCCTTGTGTGTGGTGTAGTAGGAACATGATAGTCAGGTGGAAGATTGTTGAAATCCACCTCATCTTCTGAGAAATCTGCTTCATTTGAGTCTGATGGGCCAGCAGTAGAAACATTTGGCCTAGCAGTATCAAGTTGGGCCTCAACAGTACTATCATCATTAGTACTGTTAACTTGATTCTCTTGTTCCTCAGTTCCATCTTCCTTGTTTTCACCTTCAATCCCTTCTTTAGCTTCATCAGAATAAGGTTCATCATTTATTGAAGTTGAATCTACACTTGTCCATATTGGCATCATCACATAATCTTGATCTTTCTCTTTTCCTAACCCTGCCTCATTTGTTGCATCACCAGCTTCAGAACCTGAAAAATCATTATTTTCTGCAACAACAGGCACATAGTTCATTGATTGGGTTAGTGTCTCAAGATCAAATAGCTATTTTGGACCTTCACCTGCTACATTGGATTTGTTCTCTAAAAATTCCACATGCAGGTTTTCCTCAACTCTCCTAGTTCTTGAGTTGTATACTCTAAATGCTTTGCTATTGAGAGAATATCCAACCAAGAATCCTTCATCTGCTTTACCATCAAATTTTTCTAGATGGTCTAAGGTATTCAGAATTGTCACATGACACCCAAAAGGTCTAAGAAATCCTATTGCAGGAGTTCTACCTCTAAAAAGCTCATAGGATGTCTTATTGTGAGAATTAACAACCAAAACCCTGTTCTGGACATAGCAAGCAGTACTAACTGCTTCAGCCCAAAAAGTGATAGGCAACTTAGAGTCAACTAACATGGTTCTAGCAGCTTCTATGAGTGTCCTATTTCTCCTCTCAGTAACTCCATTCTGCTGAGGAGTTCTAGCAACACTAAATTCTCTTCTAATACCCTTTTCTTTGCAGAAATCATCCATAACTCTATTCTTAAACTATGTCCCATTATCACATCTAATGACTTTTACTTTCTTGTCTACTAAGTTTTCTATCTCTGTAATGAATGTCTTAAGAATGCTAGATGTCTCATCCTTAGAACCTAAAAAGAAAACCCATGTAAACCTGCTATAGTCATCAATAACAACTAGACAAAATCTTTTATGCTTAATACTACTCACAGAAGTAGGTCCAAATAAGTCCATATGAAGCATAAACAATGATTGATCAATAGAGTTAAAAATCTTGGGCTTACAAGTGGCTTTATGTTGTTTGCCCTTGAGACAAGCAAAGTATGTTTGGTCATTTTCAAATCTTTTCTGAGGCAAGCCTCTTACCAAACCATCTTTGACAAATTTATTTATGGTTTTGAAATTAATGTGACCAAGCCTCCTATGCCATAACATAGATTCATCCAATGTGGCATTTGCAACAAGACAAGTAAGGGCCTCTTTAGGAACAATCTTCTTCATATCAACACTATGCATGTTGCCCTTTCTTGGAATTTTAAGAAGTACTTGACTTTCATCAGGCATCTTAAAATCAGAAGAAAGCACAAGACATTCAGTGTCAGTAAAAAGAACTTTTTTCTTTTTGTCACACATTTGTGAAACACTAAACAGGTTATACTTAAGCTCTTGCACATAGTACACATCTTCAAAATCCAATTTACCGGTTTTAAGAGTACCTTTACCAGTAATTCTTCCTCCTATTCCTCCACCAAAGGTAACATATCCTCCATCCAATGATTGAAAGTCTGAAAGATAAGACATGTTGCCTGTCATGTGCCTTGAACACCCACTATCTGAATATCCTTGATCTTCATCATCTGCTTGTGAATGTCCCTGCACATAAGTAAGGAAATTAGTTTCCTTGGGGAACCCAAGCCATTACTGACTTGAGTTTGCCTCGTGCATCAATGTAATTAAATCTTTTGAGAATAGTTGATGCACCATTGGATTTAAGAGGTCTCCAAATCCAACATGCTGAGGCCTTAACAGCATTAGCCCACTTTTCCCTAGCAGCAGTATGAACTACTAGCTTTGTAGTTGTACCCTTTGGTTTCCAAATTTGTTTTAGTACCACTGCTTTAGTATGAAAAGGCCTTTTAGCAGTTGTTGGTGCATGTTTGTAAGTTGTTTGTGCACCTTTAACTGCTTGTTTTGGGTAAACAGTCTTAAATGGTCTAGCAGTACTAACTGCTTGTCTAGCAGTAGAAACTTGTTTTGGGCCAGACTTTAATGAAACTGCTCTGGGTGTTGTTCTAGTAAAATTAGAGTGACTTTTAGTTGTATGCCTTTTTAAATTCACCCTATGGTTTGAATACCCAGTTACCTATTTGTTGCATAAAGCTGCAAGATGGTCAAAACTTCCATAAGTGAAACAAGCTTT
Organism: Artemisia tridentata subsp. tridentata; assembly: GCA_021014915.2. Lineage (NCBI taxonomy): Eukaryota > Viridiplantae > Streptophyta > Magnoliopsida > Asterales > Asteraceae > Artemisia > Artemisia tridentata. The sequence continues at coordinate 438,525,107 of CP139509.1, read as the reverse complement.
GTTATAAAAGAGAAAGTCATCACCTAGTTGTTGAGACTTGAGGTCATTGCAATTCCTTTGGTTACCTCTGGGCTTGTTTTTGGTTCTATATTGCTCACAATATCTTACTGGTTGCCTAATATGTTTAACATTTGTTTTAGGCCTAACAGTATCATTCTTGACCAACTTAGGAACACTTGTTCCTGCTATCTTAACAACATCAGGTTTAAACATAACTTGTTCTTCCTTATCATCATCAGATGTCCAGTCCTCAATGATTGGACCATCTGATTTCCTACCAGAGGACACCTTGTCCTCAGGAAGTGAAGTATCACTTACACTCTCACTTACTTTTATAGGTTCATCGACAACTATATATTTTTGATCATTTAAACATACATATTCTTAACGTTACAAATAAATTACCAATCGATAAAACCTTAAACGTTATGATTCGCGATAAACCACACTTAGACTATCAAACCACTAAAACTTGCCATATACTATATAGGTTGTGTGTTGAAGCCGTTTCCTTTCATCGTTTGAGTAACGATACTACTACCACTACGGTACTACTAAGGTGAGTTCATAGCCCACACTTAAACTTTTAAATCTTTTGTGGGGAGATACATGCTACAAACCTGAACACAAACTTTTTGTATGCTATGACTGATGTTATTATTGCTTAAGTAGCTATTGCCAGAAGTCCCTCTATCATGAACCTTAATCACTTGCGAGTGAACGTAAATAGTTGTGAATAGATTTATTTGGGACTGACAATCCCCGTTTGGGTCTGCTAGGATGAGCCACCCAGGCGCACTTTATTTGAACAAACTTATGGGTTATTGGCAAATACCCATCCCGAGGGCCTATATACTTTACATCATTTTGATGCCTGTTAAGCGTTGCGTGTCATGAGCTTAATGCAATAACAACTTGATTTTAACTCGTTTGATTGTAATTCGATGCAATTAACACTTATACTTGTGTTCAAACTATTAAACTTAAACCTATGAATATCACTAAACTTTTGTTGACTTTTAGCATGTTATCTCAGGTAACTAAAGGCTGGAACTCAAGGCACGGAGTGGGCACTAAACCCGGCACGGGTTTTAAATAAATGTTTTATCATTCAAATTCAAATAAACATGTTAACTATGAAACATCTTTGTATCTCAAATGCTTGTATGTTGAATGATAAACTTAAAACGTCTTTTTAAAGTCGTTTTCTATGGTTATGACTGCGATCCACTACGTAACACCTAATTAAGTCTTCCGCTGTTGCTATCCGAAATTGGGGGGTGTTACATGCACACTTAATATCTAGGCTAAGATCTCCCTTTTATACATAAAAGGAGATCTTTACAATATTGTTAAGTCTTGTCAACTACTTGCTTGTTGATTGTGTCAGTAGCAAAGATACAACTTGTTCTGTATATACAACTTGTAGACTGATCACTTATCAAAGATATTATCTACCGTATATACTTGACTTTTATACACAAAATATCTTTTTCATACTTATCTAATCAGCAGTAGTATACGTCAACAGTTATCCACTCAGCAGTAGTATGAGTCACTCCAACAGCAGTATTCAACCAACAGTACCTTTGTTTGTACTAGCAGTACTAACTTATCAGTTAGTACTGTTAGTTATAACTTGAACAGACTTCAAATATACACTAGCAGTCAGTACTGTTAGTGTATTCTTCTCAGCAGTACTAACCTTTAGAACATTTAGTTTCCAAACGCTAATCTTCAGAACATTTAATTCCCAACAACCCGAGAGGTGATTTAAAAGCTATCACCACCCGAAGTGGTGTTGCTTATCAAGGACCCGCGATTCCTACTACTTCTTCTTCTCCTCCTAAAGTGGTGGACCGTGAGACCGAGGTGACAAAGGACACGGTGACTCCTACTAATAAGGGAAGTACCAAAGACGTCCAACCTCCGGTTGTCCAAGTGTTTGAGCCAAAAGTTGCTCCCGCTAATCCTCAAAAGTCTAATCCTAAACCGTCAATTTCGTACCCATCAAGACTTAACGATCAGATGCTCCGTGAAAAAGCTAACAACCAAATTGAGAAGTTTTTCCAAAATCTTCCAAGATTTGCACTTCGATATTAGCTTTGCGGATGCTCTTCTTCTTATGCCAAAATTTGCTTCGACAATCAAGAATTTGCTAAGTAACAAAGAAAAATTATTCGAATTAGCTAAAACACCGTTGAATGAGCATTGCTCGGCGGTTCTCCTTAAAAAATTTCCAGAAAAACTTGGAGACCCCGGCAAGTTTCTCATCCCATGCGATTTTCTGGGAATGATTGAATGTTTAGCCTTGGCCAATCTTGGCGCAAGCATCAATCTTATGCCATTTTCCGTATGGAAAAAGCTTTCCCTTCCAGAACTGACTCCTACACGTATGACTCTTGAGCTAGAAGATCGGTCGATTACTCATCCTATTGGTGTCGCCGAAGATGTCTTCGTGAAAGTGGGAAAGTTTCATTTCCCGGCTGATTTCATTGTAGTAGATTTTGATGCCGACCCCCGGGTTCCCCTCATTCTAGGAAGATCCTTGTTGGGAATTAAACCTAACAGTTAGTACTGACAAGCTTGAAGTTAATACTGATGGAAGATAATACTAACAGTACTAAGTCAGTTAGTACCGCTAGTACAAGAAGTTAGTACTGCTTATATGCTGAAAACGTGTAATAGGATAATTATAGAAAAGATTTAGTGAATATCTTATGTAATTAGAATTATAGTTATCTTGTACAGGAATCCTTGTTCTATAAAAGGATATCCTATGGTTAGGTTAAACATATACAAGTCATACGATTATTCATAGAGATTCAAGGTTGTAAACCCTAGTGATAGGAGATCACTCGTATTATTCATAAATAATATTGAATCGTTTTGGTTAAACAATTGTCTTCATTGTTCATACTAATACACTGTTCCATTCATATACACAACACAATTATTCTTCTAAGTATAACTAAGTAGATTCCGTATACTTAGTTATATCCACTCAAAGTATCTCATACACGTTATATAGGACTAACATCCTAAGTGTATCATCAATCCTATCAAGTGGTATCAGAGACAGGTTCTGATACTTTGAATTAGAAGATCCAGAAGAATTTGTTTTAAGAAGGAAGATGGACATGGAGACTTCTACAACCAATGTTGCTGCAAGGTTACCAATGCTCAAGCCCAATGAATTCGACATGTGGAGATTAAGAATTGAGCAATTCTTCCAAGTGCAAGACTATGCACTTTGGGAAATCATAGAAGAAGGGAACTCATTTAAGCTTACAACTACTACATCGGTTGTTGATGGTAAGACAGAGACTATTGTGCAGAAAAAGCCAATGACTGCAGAGGAGAGAATCCAGATGAAGAATGACATCAAGGCAAGGAGTATACTTATGATGACAATACCTAATGATCAACTCTTGAACTTCAGCAAGTTCAAGGATGCCAAGTCATTATTTGAAGCTATTGTTGCTAGATTTGGTGGGAATGAAGCCACCAAAAAGACTCAAAAGACACTTCTCAAGCAACAATTTGAGAACTTTTCTGCAACAAGCAATGAGTCACTAGATCATATGTTCAACAGGCTTCAGAAACTAGTAAGCCAACTTGCTATTCTTGGGATTGAGATACCTCAGGAAGATCTCAACTCTAAGTTCCTGAGAAGTCTACCATCAGAATGGGCTATGCATGTTGTTGTCTGGAAAAACAAACCAGACATTGATTCTATGAGTCTGATGGATCTTTATAGCAATTTCAAGATAGTGGAGCATGATGTGAAGAAGACTGCTAGAACAAGCTCAAGCTCAAGCTCTGGGAATTTGGCCTTTGTGTCAACTCCCAGTACCTCAAGTCCAGTGGAAGAAGTGCAAGTTGCTGGAGCAGTTGGTACTGCTAGTTCAAATATTGGTACTGCTAGTACTTCAAGCAGTACTAATGGACTCCTGGATGAGAATACTTATTGTGCTTTCCTGACTACCCAGCACAATGGAACCATGTTGACTCATGAAGACCTTCAGGAGATCAATGATGATGATATTGAAGAGATGGACATCAAGTGGCAACTCTCTCTTCTTAGCATGAGGGCTAAGAGATTTTTGAAGAGAACAGGCAAGAAGATAATCATAAATAGCAATGATGTTGCTGGTTATGACAAGTCAAAGATTGAGTGTTATAATTGCCACAAGATGGGTCACTTTTCAAGGGAGTGTAGGAAGCCCGGACAGCAGGACTCAAGGAATAAGGGATATGAAGTCAAGTCAACAGGTACAAGAGTTGTGGAGGTTACAAACTCAAGCTCAAAGGCTATGGTGGCCATTGATGGGTTAGGATTTGGCTGGAGCTATATTGCAGAGGAGGATGCAGCACCTACAGAGATATCTCTCATGGCCTTTTCAGACTCTGAGGTACAAGTTTCTAAGTGTTCTAAATCATGTGATGCTATAAAAGAATTAGAAACTCTTAGGAAACACTATAATGAACAGAGAATAGAGTTAAACCAGACTATTCACAATCTAGCAAATCATAAAAGGGGTTTAGCTGTGTTAGAAGAGCAAATTGTTCATTATAAGAGTAATGAGTCTACTTTTTCTGATACTGTAGCTGTGCTTAAAAGGGATATATTTTTTAGAGATGCTGAAATTAGTGTGTTAAAAGATGAATTGGATAAGTTGAAACAGGCTAAGGAGAACATTCAATTAAGTGTAGATACTTTAGAGTATACATCAAAAGGAGTTCAGAAGTTAATTGAATGTCAAATAATCAACAAGGCTAAATCAGGTCTAGGTTATAAGTCTGTTCCACCTCCTTATAGAGGAATACCTACACCTCCAGGTATGTGCAAGTTTTGAGAGTGCAAGTGATAAATCACTCTCTGATGACAAGGTGTCATCTGCTAGGGACTCAGATGCTCCAACCATAGAGGATTGGACTTCTGATGATGATGAGAGTGATCAGGATAAGATTAAGCCTGATAGTGTTAAGGTAGAGGAACCAAAAGTTCCTAAGGTGGTCAAGAATACAACTGTTAGGCCTAAGTCAAAGGTTAATACTGCTAGGAAAACAGTTAGGTATGCTGAAATGTATAGAACCACACACAAGCCCAGAGGTAACCAAAGGAATTGGAACAACCTCAAGTCTCACCAACTAGGTGATGACTTTGTCTGTTATAGGAAAGCTTGTTTTTCATGTGGGAGCTTTGACCATCTTGCAGCCTTTTGCAACAAATGGGTAATTGGGTATACAAACCAAAGGATGAGCTTAGAAAGACCTCAAACTCACCCTACAAATGCTAGAATGATACCCAGATCAGTTCTTTTAAGGTCTGGACCAAGAGCAGTTCATACAGCTAGACCAGAAATTCATACTGCCAGACCAAATAAGACTTTTTACCCTAGACAAGCAATTCAAAGTGCAAAAACATTTTTCAAATTTGCACCATCAACTGCTAGAAGGCCCTTTAATAACCAAGCAGTTGTAAAGAAACAAATTTGAAAACCTAAGGTTGCTATTGCAAACCCAGCAGTTCATACAGCTAGGCAAGCAGTTAATACTGATAGTTTTAAAAACACTGCTAAGGAAAAGATGGGGAATGGTATTAATGCATCAGCATCATGGGTTTGGAGACCACTTCAATCCAATGGTGCTCCAACTGTTTTAAAAAGGTTTAATTATATTGATGTTAGAGGAAAACCTAAGTCAGTAATGGCTTGGGAACCACAAGGAAACTAATTTCCTTGTTTGTGTGCAATGTTAGTCATATGCTTATATTGTTATGAGTTAAGTGCTTTGCACCTTGTTTTCTGTTTTTGGACTAACAAGTGCAGGTTGATTGGAGTTTGTGAATTAAGTGTTTGATGCTTAAGATGGTGGTGTGCATAAGTTCTATCAGGTGGTATCAGAGCTTTATGTTTTGGACTGAATGGTGTATTGAATGCTTTATGTTTTGGACTGAATTAAGTGTTTGATGCTTTAGTTTGTGAATTATGTGTATTGAATGCTTTATGTTTTGGACTGAATGGTGATTTGGAGTTTGCAAGTGTGTGATCTGTGCACACAACAAATGGTTATTGGTTCACCATGTCTAACCCACATAAGAACTAACTAGTCCAGAGCAAACGGTTTCTGGTAAAGACTTCTCAAATCCGTTCATGGTTGATAGTTTACCAAAAACTATATGGTTATCAACTCACCATAACTAACAGTGAAGAGTTGGCTAGTCCAAAGCAAACGGCTATTGGTAAAGACACATCAAATCCGTTGATAGCTGATAGTTTGCTAAAAACTATAAGTGGGCAGTATTGTTTTTAAATCAATATTAAGTTTATACTGCTCATTAAAATTTTTCTCAAAAATTAGTACTGCTAGTGCAAAGTTTGTACTGCTAGTGTAAACTTTGTACTGCTCAACTAGCCGTTGGAACTGTTGTGTCAGTAACAGATTTTTTTTTAACTAGCCGTTGGGTAAATTCAGTTTCTTACCATATAAAAAGGGTTTTTCTCAAGGATAATTATCTTCTTACTAAATATTTACTTATTCACTTTCTAAATATAATAATTATCCCTTTGCGCAAAAATCTCAAACCCTAATCGTACCTATATAAAAACCCAATTGGCTTTGTACTTCATCAATTAAACCTCATACGATCATCTTTATGATATAACTTAAATCATTAATCATGGTTGTGTTGGAATTTGTCAAAACTCACAATCAGGTTGCTTTTCTTGAAAAAACAGAGGAAGGGGATGGACCAAAATTCTATGAGATTGTGGATTTTCTCAACCATTCTCATATAAGGTATGCTTTAACTGTTTCCCCTACTCTTTTTGTCTCTCAAATCACACAGTTTTGGCAAACTGCTATTGTCATAACTAGTGAAGATGGAGACATAGAAATTCACTCTAAAGTGGATGGCTTAAATTTCATTGTTACTGAATCTACTATTAGGAGACATCTTAAGTTAGGAGATTCAGATAGTATCAATGATATGCCAAACACAGAAATTTGGCAAGAAATTGCCAGAATGGGGTATGATACATCCAACCACAAATTAACTTTTCAAAAGGGATGTTTCTCCCCTCAATGGAGATTTTTGATACATACTCTCTTGCATTGTTTGAGTCCCAAAAGAACATCATGGGAGCAATTCAGTAGCAATATTGTTATTGCTCTCATATGTTTGTCCACAAACAGAGTCTTTAATTTTTCTAAATTCATATTTGAGAGTATGGTCAGTAATGTGAAAAGTAAAACAAAGTTTCTAATGTATCCAAGGTTTATCCAAACCTTTTTGAACAAGAAAAAGAATCTACTTAAGAAACATAAAGAAACTTTTCCAACACCTTGCCTTCAGCAAAAACTTTTTCAAAACATGGCTATGGCAAGTAGACTTTTTAATGGGGGAAATGGTGATGAGAAAGAAGGTACTGCTAGTGGAAATGGTAATGAAGATATGGGTGAACAAAGTGAGCAAAGTGGTACTGATCAACATCAAAAAGATACTGCTGGAGTTGAAGAAGCAGTACAAACTGCTGAGGATAAAGGAAAGGGAATTCTTATAGAAGATGAGTCAAAGCAGTTGAAAATTAAGCCAAAGACACAAGCACAGATTGATTTCGATGAGGAAGTAGCAAGAAAGATGTATGAAGCTGAAGTTGCTAAGTTTATGGAAGATCAAAGAGTGGAAAAAGAAAGAATTGCTTCAGATACTGCTATTGCTCAGGAATCATTTGAAGAACAGATCCAATATTTGATAGATACAGATCCAATAGTGAAGGCAAAGGCAGTACAATTGGTGTCTGATGAAAATCTAAGTGTAGAAGCAAGGTCTGAAATGCTTACTGATTTCATTCTATCAAAGAATAAAGAAGTGGCTTTAGATGATCTATTTCAGAAAATCAAGGAAAGAAAGAAGAAAGGTTATAAGAAGAAGATTCCTTCAAAGAAAGAGCAGATAAGTTTCATGAAGAGTTATTTGAAGAATCAAGCCTTTTGGAAGCAAAGTTATTTTAAAGGAAGATCAGATGCAGAGATTGAGAAAGCTTATTATGAAGCTTATGCAAGAATTAACAAGCCAGTCCCAAAGGAGTTCATATATGATTCTGAAAATCCTAAAGGAGAGAAAAGAAGAGCTGAAGTGTTAGAGTCAGATACATCAAAGAAGCAAAAGATTGCAACTGAGAGTTTAACAGATGAAAAAATCAAGAATATGATAGTGGTAGTTCCTAAATCCACAAATGTTAGACCACTCCAAGCAAAACACCCTATTATAGACTGGGAGGTATTCACAGATGGAAGAATGAAAGGGTGGAAAATCATAAGGGTTGGAGGTAAAACTGAGAAGTATAAGTTATTTGAAGATATGCTCAGAGGTTTGACAGAGAAGATCTCAATCAGTTATGGAGCTTAGTACAAAAAAGGTTTAGAACCTCAGATCCTCTTGAAGATAAAGACATGGAATTATGGGTTCAGTTGAAAAGGCTTTATAAACCAGATGGAGGAGAAGCAATCTAGAGGTTTCAAGCTGCTATCAAATATGTTTCTTGGAAGTTATTTGATACATGTGGTGTGCATAGAGTTTCTACTAAGGATGGTTTGGAAATATACATGTTAATAGAAAAAGACTACCCTCTCAGAATAGTTGTGTTGGTTACTTTAGTATGTTTAACACTGAAAGTTGAAGCTGATTCAGAAATGGCAGATGTGTTAATCAGAAGAATGTTTGATCTTGCAGAGCAAAGAAAAGCCTATACTAAAAGATTAACTTGGTAATGTTTGGAAGAATCCCCCCATCATCAGAGGTAAAGTTTAATTCGAAGAAACTTAGTGATTTGGAGAGAAATCATAAGTTTAGGGGAGGATTGTTGGGAATTAAACCTAACAGTTAGTACTGACAAGCTTGAAGTTAATACTGATGGAAGATAATACTAACAGTACTAAGTCAGTTAGTACTGCCAGTACAAGAAGTTAGTACTGCTTATATGCTGAAAACGTGTAATAGGATAATTATAGAAAAGATTTAGTGAATATCTTATGTAATTAGAGTTATAGTTATCTTGTACAGGAATCCTTGGTCTATAAAATGATATCCTATGGTTAGGTTAAACATATACAAGTCGTACGATTATTCATAGAGATTCAAGGTTGTAAACCCTAGTGATAGGAGATCACTCGTATTATTCATAAATAATATTGAATCGTTTTGGTTAAACAATTGTCTTCATTGTTCATAATAATACACTGTTCCATTCATATACACAACACAATTATTCTTCTAAGTATAACTAAGTAGATTCCGCATACTTAGTTATATCCACTCAAAGTATCTCATACACGTTATATAGGACTAACATCCTAAGTGTATCATGTAAGATCCTACAAAAATCCGTCATGATAATCTTTGTTAATTAATAATACCTTTGACTTATCATTTAACAAAGCCCATTTTTATGGAAAAATTTAAATTTTTCTTTAATATACTATACTCACGACCAACATAAGATTTGGATAAGCCTACATATTTTGTATGAACTATTTTCACTTTATTATTTTATATTTTACATTAAACTCTTTACGCAATACGAATACTCAAACCTATTAAATTCTATTAACGTATACACTCTCCGTTAAACTTATTACATGTCTAATATTTTCAGTTGGAGTATATTAATAAACTTTGATATTTTTATAAACGTTATATTTTTACGTTACCTGGTTTTAAGTTTCGTAACTTAAGGATTTAAAATTAGTAATTACCGGGATCAAACTGTATCTCAAATTGTATCTTAAACTATTTATATCCAAAGGCCATACGTGTACCATTCCAAAATTTCATATGCATTCCATTTCAAAGCCATACGTATTCTAAAATTTCCCTACGTGTTCCATTAAAAATTGCGATACGTTTTCCATCTTAAAATATCATACGTGTTCCCCTTTTATTTCATATACTTGTTATAACAAACCAAATAAAACGTGTTCCATTTTATTGCCATGCAACTCATCCATTTTCATAGTTATAGACGTGTAACCTTTTGAAACCATGCATGCATTTCCATTTCATTTGCTATATATATACGTACACACCTCTTCGCTCACATATCACTTTTCCCACTCAACTCTTTCATACTTTTACAAATTCCTCTCAACCCATAAACAAGTCACAAACGACCAGGAAGCTCTTCCATTTCATTTGGGTCTCATTCGAAGAACCTAGGATTTTATTACTGATCGTATATATAGTTATAGCAAGATGTGGTTTGTCTCGTGTGTTCTAACTCTCCCATACACGTCCCCTCATCATCCTAGAGTTATGGTAAGTTCTCACGTTCCGTTTCTAATTCACTTCCCACATTATCATACATCATGCTTGTCATATTATTCATTCGAACGCATACACTTTTTCTACTTAGTTTTTCATATCACGTTCCATGTCAAAGCATATAAATATACACCCACCTTACCTTTATACATAACATACATGCATATTTCAAATCTATTTTGAAAACATCACACGTATAACTTTCTGAAAACCATGAAAAATCTACCAAGTCTTTTTATATCGAAACAGTCCCAAGTCGCCTTTAATATGACCTTGTAAAATGCAAATCGAATTAACAACACATAAATATTTTTGCTTGACCCAATTCTTTATACTATAAGTTAAATATTTCGTTTTTATAGTTTATCAATATGAACCCGTTTGACCCGTCTAAAATGGTCAAATGGAACCAACTCATGCGTATAAGGTTTAGATTTTAAAATTTTTCTAAGTCTTTTATTACTTGAAAAACTGTCCAAGTCATGACCAAAAGGAACATATAAAATCAAAATTTACTTAATAACATACTAATATTTTTGTACAACCCAATTAACCACCTAGCAAACTACATGTTTCGTATTTTAAGTTTGTCCTCATAATCTCATTTAGGCAGTCGCAAACTATATCGATGTCGCTAGTTCTAAGTTTCATAATCTTTTTCAGAAACTATTTAATTTCCGGTTGGGCTAAAACTTGAGCCCAATAAGCTTTTGCGATTGGACAGCACAATAGGCCCATGAGATATATTTTCAGAATCATAAAAATAGCACAAGTTCAAGCCCAAAACTATTTTCACGCCCTCGCCTTTAAATTTAGTAACGGGCCTTAAGCTAAATCGTTAATTAACCCATTAATATAAAAATAAGCTCTTTTTCAGAATAAGCACTAAGAATAAGTTAAAATGAACTTAATAAAGTTATAGAAATTTTCAGAATATTTTTCCCGTCATTTTTATGCAAAAAGGACTAAAAATGCAACGCGATCTAACCGGAAGGACCAAAACTGCCAAACCGTGAAACCCATGGACTGAAGCTGTGAAAACAATTTACAAAGGACTTAAATTAACATACCATTGAACTCCGAGCCTTATATGGACATATGGACAAGTGTTGGACTATTATTGGACTTTGACATAAACCAAGGACTAACGACGTAACGAAAGCGCAGTTAGGGTAAAAAGTATAAAACTTGGAAAGGACAAGGACCAATTAATTTCACTTGACATTATTATTTTATTTTCTAGTCTTCACCACTCATTTCATATGCATTTTACATTTTAGTTATGCATTATTTACTATTCGTTATTTATTATAACTAGGAATTTAGCGATTCACTTTGCATATCATTTCAGCATACTTTGAGAAGATAATATTTTGAGTAGAGTGACATAAGAATCAAGATAATATCATATATGATATTATATTTTTAACTTGAGGCATTTTAGGCATATCACACACTCACATCACCGATCAAATCGTTATACGATTTATCCCTTCCACATTCGTTATTAGTAGTAAGTTAGAATCTTAGACTTCGCTTCTACTCAGGGCTCGTATTGAAGAAGTTTTCGTGATCGTTTACTTGGTCTTATAATTTCGTCTTTCCAGATACGTTCCAGGTGAGTCGTGGCCCCTCCTATTTTAATACTTGATTTATACTTTTTGGGGGAGATACATGCTTCGAAATATTTTATTCATTTATCAACTATATGATTTACTTTGCGATACAATACTTCTATGAGCACTATGAAAACTCTTATGACTTATCGTGAGTCGTGGCCCCTACTTTTCACACTTGTTTTTAATAACTCTTTTGGGGGAGATACATGCTTTAACTGTTTTATACTACTTGAAATATCTTATGATTTACTCGAAATTATCAACTATGCTTTACCTATTTGAATTATACTTGAAAGGAATACATGCTCAATATATGTGCAAATTGTCTGTTTAGCTTAAACACGAAACTTGGAAGATAACAGTTTTAAGCTACTTGATGTAACATGATACTGAAACTCATTGTATGCATTCATGTGACAAATGAATGTACTGCTACTTTAATATGATATTTCTATATTTCACTATAAATAATTGCCAAGACTAAAATTACGCATGATTCACCTATATTGCCTAAGCACACTTTATTGCCATAAAGTCCCTCGATCATGAGCCATTAATCACTGCGGTGAGCGCGAATATAGTGAACAGCTTCGAAACCTGTTAAAGGCTGACGACCTATCCCCTAAATACTTTGACGGAATGCCTTATGGTTAGTCGTATTTAGCAGTGATACACTATATTTGAGAAAAATAGGAATTGGCAAATCACCTATTAACTTGAGGGCCATAAATCACCCATCAGGTAACCCTGGTGGGACACCCAATTGTTAACGTTTTGCGTGTCATGAGGCTTAGGGCAATATAACTTTATGAATATATGAATGTTTCATATATATCCTAGGATACAGCTGTATTTAGAAGACCACCACTTTATACTGATAGACTTCAGATTCTAGATTATCATTCCCACTATGTGATATGATTGTGAATTCCGTACTTGAACTTTAACTGTTACCATATGTGACTTAAATGAGAATTCTGCACAAATTAACTCAAAATGCTTGGTATATCATTATAGTTAAAAGCTGACACAACAGTCTATATTGAGCATATAACAACGTAGCTCATCTGCACTCATAACTTGAAACGGATGATTTTGGTGGTCATACATGATTTACTTGCGAATTTTATACAACACAACTTATTAATTATTTCATGAAAGATTACTATTTAATTCAACAATCACTATACACCTTTCGAAGAAAGTTATTTTCTATAAACTCCACGAACTCACCAACCATTGTGTTGACGTTTTAAGCATGTTTATCTCAGGTAATTAACGGAGCAGGACAAGACACGGAGCGGGCATCTTTTACTCTGATAACTTAAATGGTGTAAAATCAAATATGTCATTCCTTTCAAATTATCACATCATTTTATGGGATATTCAAATCAAATATTTCGCTTTCATATTAAGAATATTATTCTGAATGACATATAACTTTCAAAACGCCCCTTCCGGGCCGTTTTTCTGAAATTTTGACTCGATCCTCACCGTAACACCCTAATTATTTTTCCGCTGCCACAAACCAAATTAGGGGGTGTTACATATCATCAATCATATCAAGTGGTATCAGAGACAGGTTCTGATACTTTGAATTAAAAGATCCAGAAGAATTTGTTTTAAGAAGGAAGATGGACATGGAGACTTCTACAACCAATGTTGCTGCAAAGTTACCAATGCTCAAGCCCAATGAATTCCACATGTGGAGATTAAGAATTGAGCAATTCTTCCAAGTGCAAGACTATGCACTTTGGGAAATCATAGAAGAAGGGAACTCATTTAAGCTTACAACTACTACATTGGTTGCTGATGGTAAGACAGAGACTATTGTGCAGAAAAAGCCAATGACTGCGAGGAGAGAATCCAGATGAAGAATGACATCAAGGCAAGGAGTATACTTATGATGACAATACCTAATGATCAACTCTTGAACTTCAGCAAGTTCAAGGATGCCAAGTCATTATTTGAAGCTATTGTTGCTAGATTTGGTGGGAATGAAGCCACCAAAAAGACTCAAAAGACACTTCTCAAGCAACAATTTGAGAACTTTTCTGCAACAAGCAATGAGTCACTAGATCATATGTTCAACAGGCTTCAGAAACTAGTAAGCCAACTTGCTATTCTTAGGATTGAGATACCTCTGGAAGATCTCAACTCTAAGTTCCTGAGAAGTCTACCATCAGAATGGGCTATGCATGTCGTTGTCTGGAAAAACAAACCAGACATTGATTCTATGAGTCTGATGGATCTTTAAAGCAATTTCAAGATAGTGGAGCATGATGTGAAGAAGACTGCTGGAACAAGCTCAAGCTCAAGCTCTGGGAATTTGGCCTTTGTGCCAACTCCCAGTACCTCAAGTCCAGTGGAAGAAGTGCAAGTTGCTGGAGCAGTTGGTACTGCTAGTTCAAATATTGGTACTGCTAGTACTTCAAGCAGTACTAATGGACTCCTGGATGAGAATACTTATTGTGCTTTCCTGACTACCCAGCACAATGGAACCATGTTGACTCATGAAGACCTTCAGGAGATCAATGATGATGATATTGAAGAGATGGACATCAAGTGGCAACTCTCTCTTCTTAGCATGAGGGCTAAGAGATTTTTGAAGAGAACAGGCAAGAAGATAATCATAAATAGAAATGATGTTGCTGGTTATGACAAGTCAAAGATTGAGTGTTATAATTGCCACAAGATGGGTCACTTTTCAAGGGAGTGTAGGAAGCCCGGACAGCAGGACTCAAGGAATAAGGGATATGAAGTCAAGTCAACAGGTACAAGAGTTGTGGAGGTTACAAACTCAAGCTCAAAGGCTATGGTGGCCATTGATGGGTTAGGATTTGGCTGGAGCTATATTGCAGAGGAGGATGCAGCACCTACAGAGATAGCTCTCATGGCCTTTTCAGACTCTGAGGTACAAGTTTCTAAGTGTTCTAAATCATGTGATGCTTTAAAAGAATTAGAAACTCTTAGGAAACACTATAATGAACAAAGAATAAAGTTAAACCAGACTATTCACAATCTAGCAAATCATAAAAGGGGTTTAGCTGTGTTAGAAGAGCAAATTGTTCATTATAAGAGTAATGAGTCTACTTTTTCTGATACTGTAGTTGTGCTTAAAAGGGATATATTTTTTAGAGATGCTGAAATTAGCGTGTTAAAAGATCAATTGGATAAGTTGAAACAGGCTAAGGAGAACATTCAATTAAGTGTAGATACTTTAGAGTATACATCAAAAGGAGTTCAGAAGTTAATTGAATGTCAAATAATCAACAAGGCTAAATCAGGTCTAGGTTATAAGTCTGTTCCACCTCCTTATCGAGGAATACCTACACCTCCAGGTATTGACCTAGAACATACAGGTCTGGAAGAATTTCAACTACCTAAGATGGAATATGAACCAAAACCAAAAGAAAAGGAAGTAGTTGAGAAACCTGTAGATGTTAGTGCAAGTTTTGAGAGTACAAGTGATAAATCACTCTCCGATGACAAGGTGTCATCTGCTAGGGACTCAGATGCTCCAACCATAGAGGATTGGACTTCTGATGATGATGAGAGTGATCAGGATAAGATTAAGCCTGATAGTGTTAAGGTAGATGAACTAAAAGTTCCTAAGGTGGTCAAGAATACAACTGTTAGGCCTAAGTCAAAGGTTAATACTGCTAGGAAAACAGTTAGGTATGCTGAAATGTATAGAACCACACACAAGCCCAGAGGTAACCAAAGTAATTGGAACAACCTCAAGTCTCACCAACTAGGTGATGACTTTGTCTGTTATAGGAAAGCTTGTTTTTCATGTGGGAGCTTTGACCATCTTGCAGCCTTTTGCAACAAATGGGTAATTGGGTATACAAACCAAAGGATGAGCTTAGAAAGACCTCAAACTCACCCTACAAATGCTAGAATGATACCCAGATCAGTTCTTTTAAGGTCTGGACCAAGAGCAGTTCATACTGCTAGACCAGAAATTCATACTGCCAGACCAAATAAGACTTTTTACCCTAGACAAGCAGTTCAAAGTGCAAAAACATTTTTCAAATCTGCACCATCAACTGCTAGAAGGCCCTTTAATAACCAAGCAGTTGTAAAGAAACAAATTTGAAAACCTAAGGTTGCTATTGCAAACCCAGCAGTTTATACAGCTAGGCAAGCAGTTAATACTGATAGTTTTAAAAACACTGCTAAGGGAAAGATGGGGAATGGTATTAATGCATCAGCATCATGGGTTTGGAGACCACTTCAATCCAATGGTGCTCCAACTATTTTAAAAAGGTTTAATTATATTGATGTTAGAGGAAAACCTAAGTCAGTAATGGCTTGGGTACCACAAGGAAACTAATTTCCTTGTTTGTGTGCAATGTTAGTCATATGCTTATATTGTTATGAGTTAAGTGCTTTGCACCTTGTTTTCTGTTTTTGGACTAACAAGTGCAGGTTGATTGGAGTTTGTGAATTAAGTGTTTGATACTTAAGATGGTGGCGTGCATAAGTTCTATCAGGTGGTATCAGAGCTTTATGTTTTGGACTGAATGGTGTATTGAATGCTTTATGTTTTGGACTGAATTAAGTGTTTGATGCTTTAGTTTGTGAATTATGTGTATTGAATGCTTTATGTTTTGGACTGAATGGTGATTTAGTTTGTAAATTATCCTTCTTCTCCAGTTGTTGGGTTGGTCTGCACAGTTGTCACTACCTTATCATCAACTGTTGATATAGTGGTTGTAGGCTTAAAAGAGTTTCCTTCTTCAATAATTTTCCAAAGTGTATAGTCTTGCACTTGGAAATACTGCTCTATCCTTAACCTTCACATATCGAACTCATTCTGTTTGAGCATTAGCAACTTAGCAGCCACATTAGTTTGAGATGTCTCCATGTCCATTTCTTCTTCTAAATCAAAGATATCAATCTGGGAGCTCTGATACCAATTGAGAGGATCAATCAGCCCTTTACCACTGTGAGGATTGATTAATAATTCACTTAGGATGTTAGTCCTTTTAACGTGTATATGATACTTTGAGTGAATATAATTAAGTATGCGGAATCTACTTAACCATACTTTGAAGAATATTGGTTTGTGAATAATGGAACAGTGATGCTTGTTATTGGAGAATGAACACAGAAAGTATAACACCAAACGATTCAATATTATTGAGAATAATACGAGTGATCTTCACTATCACTAGGGTTACAAAACCTTGAATCTCTATGTTTCTATGACTTTATGACTGATTGAGGATATGTGTTAAAACTTGTTCTTAACTAATATATATTTTCTCAGCACATGCACTGTAACCTCTCGTAATTTTCCCTATGAATAGTAAATGCTAATAAATGATTAACGAATCATTACGTTATTTAATAACCATTTCTACTGGTAACAAAATTTTTTTTTGTTATTCATGATATATTATTTTAATCACAACGATACTTGTGATTACCGTTTACCTAGAAACGATGCTTACACACGAACCTTGATAGTCTAAAATCGCGAAATTATCTAAAACCATTAACGTTTAATACTTAACGTTTATACGTTTCGTCAATTAACCAAACGTGATCAAATACATTTCCGAGCTCACGAAAATTTTCACAAATACTCAGTAACTATATTGGGCCTCGACCCAATACCCAAATGGACTGTTAGACTCATTGGGCCTCAGCCCAATAATTCGGCAAACCAAAACACACCAAACGAACCCTTAGCATTATTATTTTCTTTCATTTGGCCTAGCCCACCAATCAAGCCCAAAACGCAAACCAAAGCCCACGAATTCAACCCAATATATATAATCCCAACTATTAAACGGCACAAGGATCGAACACTTTGGCTAAATTACGCGCAATCTAGCTTAACAAAGACATCATATTTTTACACGACTCAATTCTCATCCCAGCCAAGAATCGAGTGAAACAAACATCACATCCTAACTCGATCATTTACTTACTTAAAAATCTCCAAAGCTCGACACACTTGACATATTGTGAACACAACCCAAATTTTATGCTTTGGCTAAGTTTGTGTCTCGTATAACTTCCAACTCGACCCAACATATATTTTGGCTAACCAATAAATTCGAACGAGCTCTTATTGAATATACGAACCATCAAACGACCCTACTACTATTTTTGGTCAAGTCTAAATGTGAGTTAGACCCATGAATACTCGACCAAGCCACAACCACAAAAAACCAACCTTAAAAATCCATTTTGTCTCTTCCCTTTTGGTCCTTAGCTGCCGACTAACACAACACAAGAAAACATCATTTCCATTCTTGCATGAATTACTGCCACACTCCATCATCATGTGAAATTATCACAATCCCATTTTGAAGTTAGTTGACTTTGAAAACTCCAAACAAAGCCAAGACAAAACCTTATGATGTTATTTTGTTTCCCTTCTTTTGTTCGAATTAGCACAAGGACGATTCATACCATTTACTCTTTACTTTCATTTCAATAATATTGCACATGTTAAATTTCTAAACTCCCTATAAATGCATGCATGCAAATCGACTAGACATACACACCAAAAACACATCACATACAAATAATTCTCTAAGTCTTTAAACTTGTTGATCACGCCTAGCTTTGGCACGAATTGAGAGGTGTTCGAGTCAAGCAAAGAGCCACATTTTACTCGCTCCTAAATCTTTGAAGTGCAAAGAATCGAGCTACACAATTCTTTCGGCCTAACTCAATCTCAACATAGTGATACGCCCCACCTTTTGAGGTGAAGTGAGCACACTCGAACTTTTCTCATTTTATATATTTTGTGATTCCATGTTTCTATCGCAAGTCCATTTTACTTTAGACGAATATCTCGCTAATTATATTTACAACACATGTGTTTTACTCGACACTCTAAATATTTGTCATGCTAACTATCGAGAACAAACATCATTCGAACGTTATATAAATGTATCAACTCTATAAACCACATGTTTCTAAGTCACATTGGCCCTATTCGAATTCTATAAAACACTTAGAATAATTTTGAGCTTTAAAACTGTTTTCAACATGAGCTAAGTTGCGTTAACTTTAGCCTTGTATTTACCAAACTCGACACACAAACCATGCATTTTATAACTCGACCTGATAGTCGAGCTACCAAACTAATGAACTATGTATTTCATTCGACCTAGAAAGTTCAACTCGAACCTTGTTAAACCCCAAAGCAATCGACCAAAAATCAGTCTTTCACAAACACTAAATATTAGCGATTGGGCTAATAAGCCCACTAAGCTATATTTAAGCTTATCGTATAAGCTGTGTGAATAAGCTCAAATGTAACATTTTTATAACCCTTAAACAAGCCCGTAACCAAGCCCAAACCCCCTCTAAACCTATTGGATCGAAAACCCATAATGGGCCGTAGCTTTAGCTCGTTAAAAGCCCATAAGCTGAAAAATAAGCTGCTGACAAATTAAGCAGTTTTTTTATAAGTTACATACGCTATTTTGAACTTATTTATGAAATAAAAATAGTGAACTTTGATTTTTATAAATTTTGGACTTGTTTTGCAAAAATTTGCTAACCGAAGGACTAAAACTGCCAAATTTGGAAACTTAAAGTAAAAACTGTCATTTTGATAATCTTGTGATGAAAACTGTAAATTTAGGAACTTTTGAGTATAAAATGTAAATATTAAAAGTTTTAGATTTAAAATATAAATAAAAACTTAATCGAGGACTAACGGTGCAAAGATTATGCCGTTAGGGTATAAAATGCAACTTTGTAAAAACCCAAAGGTTATTTCTGATTTTATACTTGTAATAATATTTCACGAACCCAAAACCCGAAACAAATATGTTTGGTCTCACAAATCGACATTTAGCGTCACATTTTATAATAATTATATACGTAGTTATATAACTTATAAACTTTTATATACGTAATCACTTGATATTTAACGCGTAGCATAACTTATCATAAATCAACCTTGATTTATAAACAATGATCTCTTTAGCCAAACTTATATACTTCAACGAACGAACACAGATCCCAGAGTTATATATATATATATATATATATATATATATATATATATATATATATATATATATATATATATATATATATATATATATATATATATATATATATATATATATATATATATATATATATATATATATATATATATATATATATGTAACTATATATTTTTGATCATTTAAACATACATATTCTTAACGTTACAAATAAATTACCAATCGATAAAACCTTAAACGTTATGATTCGCGATAAACCACACTTAGACTATCAAACCACTAAAACTTGCCATATACTATATAGGTTGTGTGTTGAAGCCGTTTCCTTTCATCGTTTGAGTAACGATACTACTACCACTACGGTACTACTAAGGTGAGTTCATAGCCCACACTTAAACTTTTAAATCTTTTGTGGGGAGATACATGCTACAAACATGAACACAAACTTTTTGTATGCTATGACTGTTGTTATTATTGCTTAAGTAGCTATTGCCAAAAGTCCCTCTATCATGAACCTTAATCACTTGCGAGTGAACGTAAATAGTTGTGAATAGATCTATTTGGGACTGACAATCCCCGTTTGGGTCTGCTAGGATGAGCCACCCAGGCGCACTTTATTTGAACAAACTTATGGGTTATTGGCAAATACCCATCCCGAGGGCCTATATACTTTACATCATTTTGATGCCTGTTAAGCGTTGTGTGTCATGAGCTTAAAGCAATAACAACTTGATTTTAAATCGTTTAATTGTAATTCGATGCAATTAACACTTATACTTGTGTTCAAACTATTAAACTTAAACCTATGAATATCACTCAACTTTTGTTGACTTTTAGCATGTTATCTCAGGTAACTAAAGGCTGGAACTCAAGGCACGGAGTGGGCACTAAACCCGGCACGGGTTTTAAATAAATGTTTTATCATTCAAATTTAAATAAACATGTTAACTATGAAACATCTTTGTATCTCAAATGCTTGTATTTTGAATGATAAACTTAAAACGTCTTTTTAAAGTCGTTTTCTATGGTTATGACTGCGATCCACTACGTAACACCCAATTAAGTCTTCCGCTGTTGCTATCCGAAATTGGGGGGTGTTACATGCACACTTAATATCTAGGCTAAGATCTCCCTTTTATACATCAAAGGAGATCTTTACAATATTGTTAAGTCTTGTCAACTACTTGCTTGTTGATTGTGTCAGTAGCAAAGATACAACTTGTTCTGTATATACAACTTGTAGACTGATCACTTATCAAAGATATTATCTACCGTATATACTTGACTTTTATACACAAAATATCTTTTTCATACTTATCTAATCAGCAGTAGTATACGTCAACAGTTATCCACTCAGCAGTAGTATGAGTCACTCCAACAGTAGTATTCAACCAACAGTACCTTTGTTTGTACTAGCAGTACTAACTTATCAGTTAGTACTGTTAGTTATAACTTGAACAGACTTCAAATATACACTAGCAGTCAGTACTGTTAGTGTATTCTTCTCAGCAGTACTAACCTTTAGAACATTTAGTTTCCAAACGCTAATCTTCAGAACATTTAATTCCCAACAACCCGAGAGGTGATTTAAAAGCTATCACCACCCGAAGTGGTGTTACTTATCAAGGACCCGCGGTTCCTACTACTTCTTCTTCTCCTCCTAAAGTGGTGGACCGTGAGACCGAGGTGACAAAGGACACGGTGACTCCTACTAATAAGGGAAGTACCAAAGACGTCCAACCTCCGGTTGTCTAAGTGTTTGAGCCAAAAGTTGCTCCCGCTAATCCTCAAAAGTCTAATCCTAAACCGTCAATTTCGTACCCATCAAGACTTAACGATCAGAAGCTCCGTGAAAAAGCTAACAACCAAATTGAGAAGTTTTTCCAAATCTTCCAAGATTTGCACTTCGATATTAGCTTTGCGGATGCTCTTCTTCTTATGCCAAAATTTGCTTCGACAATCAAGAATTTTCTAAGTAACAAAGAAAAATTATTCAAATTAGCTAAAACGCCGTTGAATGAGCATTGCTCGGCGGTTCTCCTTAAAAAATTTCCAGAAAAACTTGGAGACCCCGGCAAGTTTCTCATCCCATGCGATTTTCTGGGAATGATTGAATGTTTAGCCTTGGCCAATCTTGGCGCAAGCATCAATCTTATGCCATTTTCCGTATGGAAAAAGCTTTCCCTTCCAGAACTGACTCCTACACGTATGACTCTTGAGCTAGAAGATCGGTCGATTACTCGTCCTATCGGTGTCGCCGAAGATGTCTTCGTGAAAGTGGGAAAGTTTCATTTTCCGGCTGATTTCGTTGTAGTAGATTTTGATGCCGACCCCCGGGTTCCCCTCATTCTAGGAAGATCCTTGTTGGGAATTAAACCTAACAGTTAGTACTGACAAGCTTGAAGTTAATACTGATGGAAGATAATACTAACAGTACTAAGTCAGTTAGTACTGCTAGTACAAGAAGTTAGTACTGCTTATATGCTGAAAACGTGTAATAGGATAATTATAGAAAAGATTTAGTGAATATCTTATGTAATTAGAATTATAGTTATCTTGTACAGGAATCCTTGGCCTATAAAATGATATCCTATGGTTAGGTTAAACATATACAAGTCATACGATTATTCATAGAGATTCAAGGTTGTAAACCCTAGTGATAGGAGATCACTCGTATTATTCATAAATAATATTGAATTGTTTTGGTTAAACAATTGTCTTCATTGTTCATACTAATACACTGTTCCATTCATATACACAACACAATTATTCTTCTAAGTATAACTAAGTAGATTCCGCATACTTAGTTATATCCACTCAAAGTATCTCATACATGTTATATAAGACTAACATCCTACGTGTATCATCAATCCTATCAATCCTTCTTAAGAACGGGGCGTGCTTTGATTGACGTTTATGGTGTAGAACTTACTCTCCATGTTGATGATCAGGCTGTGACTTTTAAACTCGATCAAACTTCGAGATACTCCTCCAATTACGATGATACATCGGTCAACCGAATTGATGTCATAGACATTGCTTCTGAGGAGTATTCTCAAGAAGTTCTTGGATTTTCAAAGAATTCTCCGAGTGGCAGTACCACTCCGTCTTATGAACCCATCCTTTCCGACTCTTCCCCTTCTCTCACTCCGTTTGAGGGAAGTGACTTCATTTTGGAAGAGATCGAGGCTTGTCTTAAGAATGATCAAATTTCACCGAAAATTGATGATACCGACTTTGATCCGGAGGGAGACATTCTCCTCCTCGAGAAATTACTCAATGATGATCCATCACCTTCTCTCCCTCCGAAAGAAATTCAAATTGAAGAAATAAAAGAAATTAAGCCGTCTAATCCTCCAGAGCTCGAGCTCAAGGATTTACCTCCTCATCTCGAATATGCATTTTTAGAAGATACCGACAAATTTTCCGTCATTATTGCTAAAGATTTAAAAGATGAGGAGACGACCCAACTTTTAGAAGTGCTTAAGAATCATAAGAGTGCCATCGCTTGGCGAATCTCAAACATTAAGGGTATTGACCCTCGTTTTTGTACTCATAAGATTTTAATGGAAGATGACTTCAAACCCGCGGTGCAACAACAAAGAAGGGTAAACCCGAAAATTCATGAGGTTATTAAAAAGGAAGTTCTCAAACTTCTTGATACCGGATTGATTTACCCTATTTCCGATAACCCGTGGGTTAGTCCCGTTCATTGTGTACCTAAGAAATGGGTATGACCGTCGTCACAAATGAGGATAATGAGTTGATTCCCACACGTCTCGTCACCGGATGGAGAGTATGTATTGATTATCGTAAGCTTAATGATGCGACTCGTAAAGACCATTTTCCGCTCCCTTTTATGGATCAAATGCTTGAACGTTTAGCGGGAAATGAGTATTATTGTTTTCTCGATGGCTTTTTCCGGATATTTTCAAATCCCAATTGACCCACAAGACCAAGAAAAGACCACCTTCACTTGCCCTTATGGTACGTTTGCCTACCGACGTATGCCCTTCGGCTTATGCAATGCTCCAGGCACGTTCCAAAGGTGCATGATGGCCATTTTTCATGATATGATCGAGAAAACAATGGAAGTTTTTATGGATGATTTTTCGGTTTATGAAAATTCTTTTACGTCTTGCCTTTCCCATCTAGACAAAATGCTAAAACGGTGTGAAGACACCAATCTTGTTCTAAATTGGGAGAAGTGCCACTTCATGGTTAAAGAGGGCATTGTCCTCGGCCATAAGATTTCCAACGCCGGGATTGAGGTCGATCGAGCTAAAGTCGATATTATCGCTAAGCTACCTCATCCCACCACCGTCAAAGGAATTCGAAGTTTCCTTGGTCATGCCCGTTTTTATCGTCGTTTTATTCAAGATTTTTCTAAAATCGACCGACCTCTGACCCACCTTCTTGAAAAAGATACTCCGTTTTTCTTCTCTAAAGAATGCATCGAAGCATTTGAAATTCTTAAGAAGAAATTAACAGAAGCACCGATTTTAGTTGTCCCCGATTGGGACTTGCCCTTTGAACTTATGTGTAATGCTAGTGATTTTGCTATTGTGGCTGTCCTGGGGCAACGTAAGACCAAATATTTTCAGCCGATACTTGATGCGTGGTTTTGCGACCTTACAACAGGTTTTACCTCTCGAGGGATCCCGAGAAGCTTGCAATCCCCACCAGGCAGTGTACCTGACCGATGTAGTATAGTGAAGTGGCAAGTACCGGGGGATTGATCGTTCTCTAGGGGAATAGTGTCGTTAGGATTGAAAAACTACTCTAATAGGTCTAAGGGTGAGGGAAGATTCTTTTTGTATTTTTATATTTTTATGAAAGCAAGTAAAATCTCGGGTTTGAAGGAGTGGGCGGAATTAGTTGCTAGTCAACTAACCCAAATGACTACAAGTGCAAATAAAATAAAATAACTGAAAATGAAAAGGGTCGTGGAACTTATATGGAGAGAAATGTGTTTACTTAGATTTTCTTACTCCCTAACTATCTTTTACCGGTTGATTAGTGTGTATTAATTGCGTGGATGACGGGTGTATTCCTTAATACCAATCGTGGGGTGGCGTACGTACTTCCCCAACTCTACAAGCTCCTACTTCACTCCTATATCGAGCCGGCTAAGAAGCTCCTAACATGGGATCACTAGAATTCGCTCATGCATTAAATACAACCATAAAAACCTTAGTACGCATTGGTTCATGTTTCTTAAGACGTTCAAGCAAGTTACCGTATAGGAGGTTAGCCAGTTTTCTTAAGCCTAACATCGATAAACAATCATCCAATACAATTAATAACACACTAATAACCAATAATCAATAGTTAGGTTTCATTAGATCTAAGCAAACACAAGATAAATCTAGCCTAGCATGTTAATTAAAAGACAAGAACAAGATATAATCAAACAACACATAGACATATTGAATGATTAAATGATTACTTATCTTCAATTAAACATGGGAGATCCAAGGGTATAAAACCCTTAAAAATGGCAGAAAATTCGTCTTAGGGTTTCTCCTCACAAAGTTGCACACTAATGACTAAAAATTGCAAAACTATATATAGAGTTTAGGGGCTGACGGCGTCACGTTGTAGGAGGTGACGCCGTCCCCTCGCCGTGGCTCGGGTTCCCGGATGGTCTTCCTGACGCCGTCACGTGTACTTTTCCAGCAGCTTTGGAGACTTTGTCGTTTTCTTCACTTTTATGCTCCAAAAACGTCCAAAATGCTTCCTTTTCCAGATTTCTTCTCCAAAGTACCTAAAATGACAAAAGGAACGATTTAGGGCAATATTTGATCAAATAAATACGATTTAGGGCTTAAATGACCCCCTAAAAGCGGTACACTTTTCGCTTCATCAAATACCCTTACACTTGAGATTTGCTTGTCCTCAAGCAAATGCGCTTTTATTCTAATCAAAATACAAGTTAGGGGTCATTTAACGCTAATATAAAAGTAATTACAACAAATAGTCATTCCACTTTAATCATAATAAGCACGGAGATTACAAACTAGCACCTCACAAGTAGTGTTTAGATACTCACATCTCTCAGGTGTCATAAAAGTATATCTCATAAATGAAAAAGGATAATATCTCTCACTACCTGTCATAGCAAATAGATTACCATAGGCTTGGGAAAGGATAAAAAAACTCCTCCACTAGGCGTAAGCACCTAAGATAAACTATCAAATAGGGCTTTTACATGGGTTATAACGTGAGGTGTAGAGATATGATAAACACGGATTTGTTGGATAAAGGATATTTTACTGGTGGCGAGTTAAAGATCTTGATTAATTACATGTACAATATGGCGTTGCTAAGCCAAGACTAGACTCGACTTAAGCTAAAAACAAACTAACAAAAACATAAAATAAACATAAAATGAAACGGGATGGTAGTCCGTATGTTTTTTCTACTTTTCTTTTTCTCATTTTTTTTTTATTTTTCTGATTTTTTCGATTTTTTTTTTCTTTTTTCCATACACTCTTGCCCTACCATCCAAAATAATACATCGTAGGGGCGTTGCATTCCCCTTACACTTGAACTTTTACATAACTTTACAAATAACTATTCTAATGACTCGAATTAAGATAATCGAAACACTTGGAGTACTTTTTAAAATATTTAGCACATATGGGGGTAATAATGTTGTTCTTCCCCATTACTCCATTACACTAGTACTTTACCCATGAGTCCCAATCGTCCCAAAACAATATGTACAAGGATATGACTCGACTTAGCAACCATGTAATCAATTAGATAATTAACTAAGGGTTTAAACAAATGTTGTCACAATAATGCACTAAAAAATGAGTGCATACAAGGTAGGCTAAGGCGATTTGGGTATACATTTAAGTGGGGTGTAAACAAATTCTTACTTTAAGTAAAATGCTTAAAGTTAGAAACGAAAAGATAGGCTCTGAGGGGTGTACTAGGGGTATCGTGTACTAAAAATGAGTACAACGCAAAGGGTGTGGGAGAATTACTTGACCAATGTAGCCAATGTAATTATAACAAAAACACAGGTGTAAAACAATGGGTTAATCATAATGCCTCTTATCATGTAGTAAATCTAACTACACGAATGTAGTCTCACTTGTGGCCTCGGAATGGTCCTAACGCAAGTTCTAGAATCTAAGTGCTACCGGTACACACATCATAGCATAAATGCTTTTCCTACCAATTCTAGGGGCGAACCTCACATATTTGGGGGTGGAAAATTTTTTAGTGGTACGGTTTTTGTGCTAGTCATATAACTCCTATCCGTGAGACGCTCATTAAGATCAAAGTTTCACTCCTATATGTTGTAAAAAATTTTAAATTTGGCACTAAAATTGCCCTAACAGGTATTTATCTCAGTTTTATTACACATCTACCATTAAACAAACAAAAATCAAGCGTAATTGCATTCTCTAAAGTATCGTACTTTACCCCCCCCCCCCTTACACTTAAGATGAACATTGTCCCCAATGTTCAAATAACAAGATGTAAAAGTAACAAGGTAAAAGAATGAAATCAAATACTCCCCTGATTCGTTTGGTGGATAAAGAGGTAACATGGTTAGATCTTCTTCCAAGAGAATGTAGAAGCTCCAAGACTAAAGCATCGCCAAAAGCTTGATTCCACATACATTTCCTTGTCCAAAATAACCTGTTTAACCTGAGAAAACAAACACGAAAACCTGCATAACAACGGCGGGATAAATCTATATAAGGATATAATGCTTGTGGAATGATTATTTTGCAGATTCCTGGAGTTTATAAGTTAGAGATTTAATAAAAACTTTTTATGAAAACAAAACTTTCAACAATTTCAGAAAATTAAAACCTGACGCCGTTAGGTTGTAATGCCTGACGCCGTCAGAAATGATCTGACAGAATTCTCATGTTAAGTTTTCGGAAAATTTCTGAAAAAACCTATACCTTACTTCCTGGAATTCCTGCAAAACATCATTATGACTCGATACAAGCATTTGACTCAAACAAATACTAATATGTATGTTAATTTATTATTGTTATGATTCATGTTCATTTGTTCTAATAAACCGATTTGGATTTCCCTTTGTAGGATCGAGTACTTCGAGCTTGATTGAGCTTGGTATAAACAAGAACCTCTGCAATACAAGTGTTTATGCGGAAACTAAACAGCAAGTATTATAAAGAAAAAACTCTAAAAGAACAATGATCCTCTATGGATCAAACTATTGAACTAAGAATCGTTTATTGAATGTTAAAAGATGTTCAAGGCGTACATAAACTCATAGACGGGTTTATCTTTTATACTAACAAGATCACCTAACCCTAACCCGTTCTACAAGAAAACGTGTAAAGAGATTAACAACAATCTCTTCTAAAAATAAATCATAACAAACATTCTAAATATACGGATAACAAATAATACTATCCGCAGCAACAATACTATCGGTAGGAACAAGATAACACTGTCGGCAGCAATGAGCTTTCAGCAGGAACCAAGCTATCGGCAGGAACCAACTTTACACTATCGGCAGCAACAATGAACTCTTATTTCCCAGAGATCCTAACAATCCTCCCCTAATCTTGAGGTTGACTAGGTTAACCTGCAAGATTCCCTTGTGATAAAGCTTTCAACTTCTCAGGCTTGAGGACTGCGACTTAGCAGCAACAATATTGAGTAACCAGCAGCAACATCCATAACTTGCAAGATTTCAACTTCTATAGCATCCAGCAGCAACCTCAATAGTTCAGCAGGAATTAGAAATCTTCTCCAAAACATGTATACTGGTCACCATTACTTCACTTGAACTTGGCTGCTACTATGACAATATGTACATCAAATCACTGGAAGTTTCATACTATTCTCATCACATCCAGGTGTGTTAACTCCTGTGAGAGGTGAATCATTGAAAATTAATGGATTTGATGTCTCTTTACCAATAGCCATCACTACTGGAGTAGCCAATGTTTAGGTGTGTGAGACCATGGTACATTGATAACCATCTGATTTATTAGCAAATCAGCAACTATAAACGGATTTGACTTGTCTTTACCTGTAGCCGTTTGCTCAGGACTAGCCAATTCTTTGGTTTCAACTGAACCTTGGTGAATTGAATACCAAATATGGATACCAAATGTCTTTACCACAAACCATACTTTTGTGGACTAGCCAATCCTTTGGATCCCATAAAGGGTTACATCCATGGTGAATTGAGAACCATTTTCAACTCTCAGAACTGAATCATGGGTGAGTTGAAGTACCCTATAGCTTTGAGCAAGCTATTATAGCTGTCAACGGATTTGATTATCACACCAGAGCCGTACCCTCATGGTGAGTCAACTCTTTCTTGTCTGCAAGACATGGTGAGTTGAGCACCATTTATTGTGCAGGTGTAAACACCAACACTGTACCTGCAAGGTGTTGCTCAAAACCAACTTATTAGCACACAAAATATACAAATTTTTTTTTTTTTTTTTTTAACTAAGAATCACACCAAAATAAAAGAAAATAAGAAAAGAAACAAAAGAAAGAAAGAAAGATAGAAAATATACAACAACAACAAGAATAATCCTCCCCTTGAGCTTTATCCTCCCCTTAAGCTGCAATCCTCCCCTTAAGCTCTGTAGCTAGGGATTGACCATCCCAATATGAACCACCAAATACTTAAACCTTGGTCCATCAAAAGCCTTAGTAAGCAAATCAGCCACATTATCATCTGTGTGAATCTTTTCCACCTGAATAAGATGCTTCTCATAAGCATCTCTTATGAAATGGTGTCGAATTTCAATATGCTTTGTCCTTTGATGATAAACAGGATTCTTAACAATACACATAGTACTTTGATTATCAATAAAGATCTTAGTGTTCATGAAGTTGAATCCATAATCCAACAGCTGATTTTGCATCCAAAGAACCTGTCCACAGCAACTAGCAGCAGCAACATATTCTGCCTCAGTAGAAGATGTAGCCACTATAGTCTGCTTCTTGCACTTCCAAGAAACTAACCTTCTACCCAGAAACTGACAACCTCCAGTTGTAGACTTCCTATCAAAGTTAGCCCTAGCATAATCACTGTCACTATAGGCTTCTAACACAAAAGGAGAGTCTTTGGGATACCAAAGTCCCAATTTTGGCTGTCCTTTCAAATACTTAAAGATTCTCTTGACTGCATTAAGGTTAGAAGTCAATGGTGTAACCTGATGTCTAGCACATGCACCAACAGCAAACATGATATCAGGTCGTGAAGCTGTTAAATACATGAGGGAGCCAATCATGGATCGATATAAATGAACATTAACAGCAGCATCAGGTTCATTATTGGACTTAGGCTTTGGAGGTTCAAACGGAGTTACAGCAATCTTCCCATTCTCCATATCAAACTTTTTAAGCATGTCATAAACATACTTCTCCTGAGAAATAAAGATCCCATCTGATGTCTGCTTAACCTGAAGACCCAAGAAGAAAGTCATTTCACCCATAGCACTCATTTCAAATTCACTCTTCATCAATTCTTCAAATTCCCTGCACCAAGCTTCATTAGTGGAGCCAAAGATGATATCATCTACATAAACTTGGACCAGAATGATATCTTTGAAGTCCTTTCTGATAAAAAGAGTTTTATCAATAGCCCCTCTTCTGTACCCATGTTTTAGCAAGAAGGCTGATAATCGTGCATACCAAGCCCTTGGTGCTTGATGAAGACCATAAAGTGCTTTAACCACTTTGTAAACCAAATTAGGATTCTGAGGATCTACAAATCCCTGTGGTTGAGTAACATAAACCTCTTCCTCAATCCTTCCATACAAAAATGCACTCTTCACATCCATTTGATAGACAACAAATCCCATAAATGAAGCAAAAGCCAAAAACAACCGAATGGCTTCAACTCTTGCCACAGGTGCAAACACCTCATCATAATCAATCCCCTCCTCTTGTCTATGACCTTGAGCAACCAGTCTAGCTTTATTTCGAACCACAATTCCCCTAGCATCTCTTTTATTCTTTAGAATCCATTTAGTTCCAATAGCATGTTTGCCAGCAGGCAAAGGTACCAACATCCATACTTTCTGATTCTGGAACTGCTGCATCTCTTCTTGCATAGCCTCAACCCAATCATCATTAGCAAGTGCCTGAGCTATGCTAGTTGGTTCAACTTGAGATAAGAAACAAGCATACAGACAATGTAAGTAATCAGTATGATTGCTCCTTAATTGATCCTGTATATAACTGAGAAAAGCAGATTCTCCAAATTTAGATGGATGCATTTTACTCCTTGTTTGAACAGGGGAATTAAGATCTCCAAGAATCAAAGACTGAGGATGAACTGTATTGATCCTCTTGGTAGCAATGGGATTAACATCAATGGAGGATGCCTGATTAGTAATTGAAGGGTTGAAGTCATCATCATATGAGGAAGAAGTGAAAATGCCAGATCTGGACTGATGATGAGGATCATTAAGCTTATCTCTTGAAGAGACCAAATTTCCAAGATCAGAAGGGATTGGAAATCTTTCAGGGGAGTTATCAATTCCCAACTTGTCAACAGATGGAGAAGACACAGGAACATCAGCAGAAACATTAGAAGGATCGGCAGGAACCGATCCACTATCAGCAGGAACAGTATCAGCAGGAACAGGAATACTACTAGATGTATTGAGTTCCCTTCGAACTTCAGCTTCAGCCTTTCTCAGGATCTCCTCTGTCTCTTTAGAAAATCCAGAACCAAACATCTCAGCAGCTCTTTTGGCATTAAACTCTTGTCTTTGAAGCCTAGCAAGATCTTCTGCAAAACTAGAATCACTTCCAGCCATATCAGAAGAATCTTTGACCTTTGAACCTGAAATGTTGTTAGAGGGAAAAGAAGGAACAACTATAGGTCGTTCATCACTCTCTGCATCAGAATCATCATCTGAGGTACCTGCATTGTTAGTTTGAGAAACATTTGTACCACCAGACAGATTTGATTTGAATCTAGTATACCCTAAGGTGTCAGATAGATAATCCAGATCAAAGTACCACTCTGGACCAGCACCCTGCAAATTAGGTTTATCTTCAAGATATCTTAAGTTGAGAGTCTCTTCTATTCTCTTAGAGGACAGATTATAAACCCTATAGGCTTTACCATGAGCAGAATATCCAACAATAAACCCTTCATCAGCCTTTCCATCAAACTTGCCTAGATAATCACTAGTGTTCAAAATAGTGACCTGACATCCAAAAGGCTTAAGGTAACTAATGTTTGGAACCTTCCCAGACAAAAGTTCATAAGGTGTTTTATTATGAGGACTAGTAATAGATACCCTATTCAACACATAACAAGCAGTGCAAACTGCTTCAGTCCAAAACATAGTGGGCATCTTAGATTCAGCTAACATAGTCCTAGCTGCTTCTATCAAGGTCCTATTTTTTCTTTCTGCAACCCCATTTTGTTGTGGAGTTCTAGCATTACTATAGTCCCTTTTTATCCCCTTAGACCTACAGAGTTCAATAAGATTAAAATTCTTAAACTCTGTGCCATTATCACACCTTATAGACTTAACCTTTTTATTTAGCTGATTTTCTATTAAAGCAATAAAATCCCTAAGTACTGGATAAGTTTCATCTTTAGTACTCAAAAAGAAAGTCCAAGAAAACCTGCTAAAATCATCTGTAATCACCAGGCAATAATTCTTATGGTCAATACTTCTGATAGAAGTAGGACCAAAAAGATCCATATGAAGAAGCTGCAAAGGCTCAGAGATGGTGCTCACAGCAGTTATGGCCTTGTATGAAGCTTTGTGCTGCTTTCCTTTGTTGCAGGCAACACAATTGTGCTCATTAGAGAAGATCTTCAAAGGAAGCCCTTTCACCAGACCATTCTTAGCCAGCTTGTTAATGGTCTTGAAATTTACATGTGCCATTCTTCTGTGCCATTTATTGGATTCATCCACAGAAGCTTTTGCAACCAGACAAGCAAGTGACCCCTCAGGCTGAACATCACTAAGATTGAAGCTATAAAGATTGTAAGTCCTAGGAACTTTAAGTTCAACCTGACTTTCATCAGGCAACTTGAAGTCTTTGGACAACACAAAGCACTCATTCTCAGTGAATAGAACACTGTTCTTCTTGTCACAGATTTGAGAGACAGAGAACAAATTGAAGTCTTGGAGTTCCTTCACATACAGCACATCTTCAAAGTCTAGCTTGGCAGTCTTGATAGTTCCTTTCCCTGAGATCATTCCATCTCCTCCTCCAAATGTCACAGTACCTCCATTCAAAGGAATAAAATCATGTAACCTTTCCAAATTCCCTGTCATACTCCTGGAACATCCACTGTCAACAATTCCAACATCTTTGCTTCTAAAAGGAAAATCCTGAGATAAAGAATACATATACAACATTAGATACAAGAGAGACTCAAGCCATTGCTGACTTGAGTCTGCCTAGTGGATCAATAAGAATTAAACCCTGGAGATTGATAAGATCCACCATTGATCTTGGATCCCATTTTCATATGTTGGTTATTGATTTTCCAAGACCAACCTGCTGAGGACTTAACAGCAGTGTTCCATCTTGCCCCTCCCTTGTGCATTGTGTCAAAAT
The DNA here is from genome assembly GCA_021014915.2 of Artemisia tridentata subsp. tridentata. NCBI lineage: Eukaryota > Viridiplantae > Streptophyta > Magnoliopsida > Asterales > Asteraceae > Artemisia > Artemisia tridentata. The sequence continues at coordinate 438,491,604 of CP139509.1, read as the reverse complement.
AAACAGGTCTCAAAGCATTTTGAAAGTAAGTACTAGAAGGTCTGAAAGATCTAATATTATTGTTTTTCCAACCAGCAGGATTGCTCCTGTCGGCAGGAACAGGATAATCAGCAGGAATAGGCTGATCGGCAGGAATGAACTTTTCAGCAGCAACAGGCTTACCAGCCGAAACTGGTTTGCCATAAGCAACTGAAGTTTTCCTAGGTGCTTGAGGAATATAAGGGGGAATATCATTTACATTTTTCCATACAGACCTATTTTTACAAGCATGTAATCCCATCTGTTTTTCATAGTAGTCACAGTCTTTAATAAGATGATCATAACTACGACACACAAAGCAAGATTTCTTTCTAGGGGACTTTTTCTTAACAATAACATTCTCATTGCAAACAAAATTATTCAAACCAATACATGAAACAGAATTATCCTTAACAGAAACAAAACCACAACCAAAATTGTTTGAAACAAAACCACAACTAGAAACATTATTGTTCTTAAAATTATCAAAAGAAACATCTTCAAATGCAGCTTTCTTTGATTGAGATTCATCAGTAGCTGCTTCTGAGGAGAGGTCTTCTGACTTTATTGATGCTGACTTGTCACTTGATCCACATGTGGCATAGTCATCAGTCTTGATTTCTGAAGATTTGTCACTGTAAGAACAAGAGACAAATTCATTAGAGTCACAATCAAGATTAGGCAATTCATTTGCCTTTTTGCCATAGCACATTTGTGAATCATCAAAGTCAACAAAAGGATCAGCAGGTTTAAATGTTCCAGTTATGGGTGGAGGAACATCATTCATTCCTCCCTCCTTTACATACTTAACAGGTTTTCTATAATCTACAGGTTCCGGATTAAAAACACTATACTCATTAGGGTCATAATACTGATTTGTCCCTATTAGGTTACCGAATCCTAAACCTCTTTTAGTTTTAGTAGACATAGAACTATCAATAAGCATGTTAAGATTTTTGGATGAGTCTTTCCACTTAGCAAATCTAGCCAATGAGTTATCTAGCTTAGACTGAAGATCCTGATTTTGCAATTCTACCTTAGCTTTTTCTCTTTCAGAATGTTTAAACTCATTAGTGGCATTTTTTAAATCTCTTTCCAAAACCTTTACTTTTACTTCATATGCAGACAGTTGTTGTTGATACCAGACCTTTTGTTGTTCTAATGTCTTAACAGCCTTTTTATGAGCCTTAAGTTGAACAAGGTTATCCTTATTTTCACTTTCAATATCATCAAATTCCTGTTTTAATTTAGCATATATAGATTTACAACCAAACGGACAGTTTTGTACCTGAGATGGATGACCCATCATTCCAAACTGACCAGCCACTTGTTTCTTTTCACCATATCCAGCTACCATCCCAAAGAATTTATCTGATCCACTCCCAGCAGCCTTCTCATGATGCTCCCAGTCCACCATCGAATCCAAAGATACCAAAGCCTTGGGGTCGTCTGACTCCAACTCTTGAATTCTGAAAGCAGAATACCGTGCTTTATCATCCACCTTCTTGTCTGGGCATTCCCTGGCAAAATGTCCTGTTAGAGAACATTTATAGCACCTCACCTTCCTTCTGTCAAACCTAGCAGGCTCTTGTCCATCAAAATTGACCCTTCTTCCTGCCTTCTTTTCAAACCTATCCAACTTCAACGATATCATAGCCACCTGCCATCTTAAGTCCATCTCTTCCAGATCCAATTCATCAACCTGCTTAAAATCATCATACACAATCTTCTGCTGTGGTGTACTTTCAGCAACAAAAGAGTGAAGCACATCCACTACAAGATTATCAGATCTGGGCTGAGTTTTTGGTGTAGGAGATGAGTAGGAGATTGATGATGTTGATGGTGTTGGACTGTTTCCATATAATGCTTTGCTAGGACCAGAGTTACTAACAAAAGCAGTGTGGGTTGGAGTATGAGGTGAATAGGTAGAATACCCTTTGATATCAAGTTCAAGGGTTTTCAGTTTGTTGTACAGATCATCAAAGCTCATGAAATCCAGTCCTCCTTTGGCCTTGAGGGTTATGGAAACCTGTGACCAGGATGGTGGCAAGGCCCTCAGGAACTTCGTATTACAATCTTCATCGTCCGGCCTAGCTTTCAACTGGTTAAGTTGGCTCAAGATCTTGTGGAATCTGTCATAGCCTTTGTGAATTCCCTCAGCCTCAGAAATCTTAAATTCTTGAAACTCTTGCTTGAGCATAGACTTTCGCATCTTCCTGGATTCATCATTCCCTCCAAATCTGGTCTTTACAGCATGCCAGATCTTTCTAGCATCATCCAAGTGATGAAAATCACTCATATGATCCTCTGGAATAGCTTGAAGTAGAAGAGTTCTTGCCTTTGTTTCCCTTTGAACAGCAAGGTGTTCCTCTGCTGTAACAGGTGGCTCTATATAAATATTGCCATCATCATCCCTTCCAATATTCTTCTTGCTATTTCCCTTAAGAATCACATTCCACAGATTGTAATCAGTGTTTGTGATCCAATACTCCATTCTCATAGCCCAGACTTCATACTCATCTTTCTTCAGATACGGGAATTTAGCATTGTTGGTGGACATGGTGGTGACGATTTGTGTTTGTACTTGAGTGGTTTCTGGTTTGGGTTTTTGATCTTCCGGGTTAATGACATTGGTTTCAGGGTTATCGTCTGCCATTGAGAGAGGGTTAAGAGATATGAGATCGACCTTTTTCTTCTTTATCAGAGATCCTTACCAGTCTCTGATACCACTTGTAGGATCGAGTACTTCGAGCTTGATTGAGCTTGGTATAAACAAGAACCTCTGCAATACAAGTGTTTATGCGGAAACTAAACAGCAAGTATTATAAAGAAGAAAACTCTAAAAGAACAATGATCCTCTATGGATCAAACTATTGAACTAAGAATCGTTTATTGAATGTTAAAAGATGTTCAAGGCGTACATAAACTCATAGACGGGTTTATCTTTTATACTAACAAGATCACCTAACCCTAACCCGTTCTACAAGAAAACGTGTAAAGAGATTAACAACAATCTCTTCTAAAAATAAATCATAACAAACATTCTAAATATACGGATAACAAATAATACTATCCGCAGCAACAATACTATCGGTAGGAACAAGATAACACTGTCGGCAGCAATGAGCTTTCAGCAGGAACCAAGCTATCGGCAGGAACCAACTTTACACTATCGGCAGCAACAATGAACTCTTATTTCCCAGAACTCTTATTTCCCAGAGATCCTAACAAACCGATTTGGATTTCCCTTACACTTATCTTTTGCAAAATACCTTTATATGTAGTTAAGACGAAGTTAAAAACAAGATAAAGCATTTTCACAATTTAGTTTTGAACATGAATCAATAATAATAAAAATTAAACATACATACGGAAGCAAATAAAATCAAACAAACAAATAAATAAACACACAAAGCAAATAAAGCTTGGGTTGCCTCCCAAGAAGCGCTTTTCTTTATTAACGAGTCTTGTAGCTAGACTCAAAGTCACCGTACATTACGTGACTCCATCATTGGTCACGGTTCCTAGGCCATTCTCATTTCCGGTTTTATATTCCGGTCCTAATTTCAAACAATCCTTGTAGAAACCGGATATCCTTTCCATAACATAGTCTACTCCTTTATTTCTATCCTCATCATTCCTATAGTAGACCGCTTGCTTAAGCTCCTTCTCAACATTTGACAAGTGTTGGAATTGCTCTATCTTATATGGCATTTGGTAGTTTACCTCATCGGTCTCATCCTTAAATCTAACTATCCCTAAGGAAGGTTCATAAGTCATTCTAGAGACCTCAACAAATGGTTTTCCAAAAACTACTTGAGTTAAGCATGATTCGACTATTGGCCGGATATCTTCTACAATTACAAAGTCGGTGACATAGGTGAAGTTTCCTACATAAACCGGTAATCCCTTAACTCTTCCCGTAAAGTTACTCATCCAACCCTTATCAGGGAACATCCTATACCCAAGTTGATTTTTCATTATCAAGTTGTAGTGGGCTCTAGTCATGATGTTTATGGGCGATCTAAGGTCGATGTAAGCTTTCCACACATGCAAATGTCCGATGTTGCATGGTATGTTGAGATTAGAAGGGTCGCCTATTTTTATAATTGGTCTACCTAGGAAGTATGGTGTCTCGGGGTCATCGAATAAGTCCGTATGATATGCGCGCTCTTCCTTAGTGGGTAGCCTATTGAAGTAGTCCTCATCATCATCTACTTCTTCAATCTCACTTTTCCTAACTTCTTTATCAACCTCGACTTCCTTAACCTCATCCTCAGGTTCACTATTATCCTCATTCCTATCAATTGGTTTAATAGTGACAATGTTGACGAAGTGGACGTGTTTGGATGAAGAGGGGTCTTTTACTTGGGGTCCGCTATTTGTGTTCCTAGCGTCCTTATGTGGAGGTGATAGCACTTGGTTATTGAGGGCTTTCAATAAGTTGTCAATTTTATTGGTCATCTCCGTTTGTTGTTGATTGAATTCGGATTCAAACTTGGCCAAACGAGCTTCTTGAGATGCCATAAATTGGGACATCAATCCTTCAAAGTTATTGGTACTACCATAGTTGGAAGGATTGTTGTTGAAAGTACAGTTCGAGGATGAACCGCTTGATTGGAAACGATTAGGTGGGTTGGAAGAATTGGTTTGTTGTGCATTTTGGTTTTGTGTCCACCTAAGGTTTGGGTGATTTTTCCATGAGGGGTTGTATGAATCACCGTAGGGGTTTGGCCCGGGTTTGAAAGTGTACCACTTGTCTCCTGCTTCGTCGGTACGCGAGGATGCGTAGTCCGTAAAAGCTTGTTCGGGGAGTTCCATGCAATCACGAGTGTCGTGGGGACCACTACATAGTTCACATGAAGAAGTGATTTTGTTCACTTGGCTTGAAGGTTTAGGAGCCTCGTAGGATTTCATAAGAAACTTGACTTGGTCTTCAAGTTCTATGATCCTACGGTCGGAAGTGCTTGGATTGTTCGAAGGCAAAGATATTGCCTTGACCGTTTTATTCAAATCACGGGGATCACTCCAACTTTCGTTGTCATAAAGAGCAAGATCTTCCAGGAGAGCCCATGATTGTTCCGCACTTAGATCACGTAGCTTACCACCAGCCGATTGGTCAATGGTTTGCCTCGGTGAGAGATTGATGTGGTCATAGAAGATTTGGACTTGGAGCCAAAGTTCTATGCCATGGTGAGGGACTTTTTGGAGTAAGTCCTTGAATCGAGTCCATGCCTCGTAGAGGGTTTCGCCTTGACGTTGTTGGAACATCAAGATATCATTCCTTAGCTTGGTAGTTCTTCCTGGTGGGAAAAACTGAGCAAGAAAACGAGTGGTGAGATCATCCCAAGAGGTGATGGATCCTGCGGGTAGACGTTCTAGCCATTGACTAGCTTGGTCCCGCAGAGAGAATTGAAAGAGACGCAGTCGGGTCGTCTCTCGAGTGGCAACATCAAGGTCTATGGAATCAACGATTTTGAGAAAGTCCTTGAGATGTTGATTAGGATCTTCGGAACGAAGTCCATGGAATACGCATCCGCTTTGCACCAACCGGATGGTGTCGGATCGCAAGGGAGTGACATTGGCTCCTTGAGTGAGCTCAATGGTGTTTCGATAGCCATGGTGGCTAGGACGGGAGTAGTCTCCTAAGGTACGGGCTCTAAGAGGTGGGTGTTGTTGTGGTGGTGGGTTGTTGGGATCAAGGATATTACCACCTTCCATGATGTCGGATGGTAATGGTTACGAACAAAGAAACGAAGAAAAAAAATAGACTAAAGAAAAACCTAGAAAAATAAAATAAAAATCTCACTAGAAAGGAATCTAGTGAGTAGACCTAATAAAATAAAAATTCAACCTAAACAATAACTATTCCCCGGCAGCGGCGCCAAAAACTTGATGCGTGGTTTTGCGACCTTACAACAGGTTTTACCTCTCGAGGGATCTCGAGAAGCTTGCAATCCCCACCAGGCAGTGTACCTGACCGATGTAGTATAGTGAAGTGGCAAGTACCGGGGGATTGATCGTTCTCTAGGGGAATAGTGTCGTTAGGATTGAAAAACTACTCTAATAGGTCTAAGGGTGAGGGAAGATTCTTTTTGTATTTTTATATTTTTATGAAAGCAAGTAAAATCTCGGGTTTGAAGGAGTGGGCGGAATTAGTTGCTAGTCAACTAACCCAAATGACTACAAGTGCAAATAAAATAAAATAACTGAAAATGAAAAGGGTCGTGGAACTTATATGGAGAGAAATGTGTTTACTTAGATTTTCTTACTCCCTAACTATCTTTTACCGGTTGATTAGTGTGTATTAATTGCGTGGATGACGGGTGTATTCCTTAATACCAATCGTGGGGTGGCGTACGTACTTCCCCAACTCTACAAGCTCCTACTTCACTCCTATATCGAGCCGGCTAAGAAGCTCCTAACATGGGATCACTAGAATTCGCTCATGCATTAAATACAACCATAAAAACCTTAGTACGCATTGGTTCATGTTTCTTAAGACGTTCAAGCAAGTTACCGTATAGGAGGTTAGCCAGTTTTCTTAAGCCTAACATCGATAAACAATCATCCAATACAATTAATAACACACTAATAACCAATAATCAATAGTTAGGTTTCATTAGATCTAAGCAAACACAAGATAAATCTAGCCTAGCATGTTAATTAAAAGACAAGAACAAGATATAATCAAACAACACATAGACATATTGAATGATTAAATGATTACTTATCTTCAATTAAACATGGGAGATCCAAGGGTATAAAACCCTTAAAAATGGCAGAAAATTCGTCTTAGGGTTTCTCCTCACAAAGTTGCACACTAATGACTAAAAATTGCAAAACTATATATAGAGTTTAGGGGCTGACGGCGTCACGTTGTAGGAGGTGACGCCGTCACCTCGCCGCGGCTAGGGTTCCCGGATGGTCTTCCTGACGCCGTCAAGTGTACTTTTCCAGCAGCTTTGGAGACTTTGTCGTTTTCTTCACTTTTATGCTCCAAAAACGTCCAAAATGCTTCCTTTTCCAGATTTCTTCTCCAAAGTACCTAAAATGACAAAAGGAACGATTTAGGGCAATATTTGATCAAATAAATACGATTTAGGGCTTAAATGACCCCCTAAAAGCGGTACACTTTTCGCTTCATCAAATACCCTTACACTATGCGAGTAAGACGATGACCGATACCCAATCTCATTATACAACTACTGAAAAAGAGTTATTAGCCGTCGTCTATGCTTTTGAGAAATTTAGACCTTATCTCGTCTTATCGAAGACCATAGTGTATACGGATCATTCGGCTCTTAAATATCTCCTTGCTAAGCAAGATGCTAAGCCGAGATTGCTTCGGTGGATCCTTCTTCTCCAAGAATTTGATGTCATTATTCGTGATAAAAAAGGAGCGGAGAATCTCGCCGCCGACCATTTGTCTAGACTAGAGAACCCCCATCAAGGTGTTCTCGAGAAAAAGGAAATTACCGAAACATTTCCTCTCGAGACACTTGGAATGATATCGCTTAAAAGTGATTCTAGTACCCCCATGGTTTGCTGATTTTGCAAATTACCATGCGGGGAATTTTATTGTGAAAGGGATGTCGTCCCAACAAAAGAATAAATTCTTTAAGGATGTGAAACATTATTTTTGGGACGACCCCTATTTGTTTAAGATTTGTGCGGATCAAGTGATTAGGCGATGTGTTCACGGCCAAGAAGCCGTTGATATCCTCACGGCTTGCCATAATGGACCCACCGGGGGACATCATGCTGCCAACTACACCGCTAAAAAAGTGTTTGATTCCGGTTTTTATTGGCCGACTATTTACCGTGATGCCCACGACTTGGTAAAATCATGCGACTCTTGCCAACGTCAAGGAAAAATCTCGCAAAAGGACGAAATGCCTCAAAATGCAATCCAAGTTTGCGAGATCTTTGACGTTTGGGGCATCGATTTTATGGGTCCATTTCCGTCTTCTCGAGGGAACAAGTATATCCTCGTGGCCATCGATTATTTGTCAAAATGGGTTGAAGCGAAGGCGCTCCCCACTAATGACGCCCGAGTTGTTGTGAAATTTTTGAAGAGTCTATTTTCCCGATTTGGAACTCCTCGTGCTATTATAAGTGATCACGATACTCATTTTTGCAATGATCAATTTGTGAAAGTCATGCTTAAGTATGGAGTTACTCACCGTCTTTCTACCGCGTATCACCCGCAGACGAGCGGACAAGTTGAGGTTTCCAATGTATCTTAGAAAGGACCGTAGGAGAAAATCGGGCCTCATGGGCCGATAAGTTAGATGATGCATTATGGGCCTTCCGTACCGCCTTCAAAACACCCATTGGGTGCACCCCTTATAAGTTAGTCTACGGAAAGGCTTGTCATCTCCCCATAGAGCTTGAACATAAGGCCTACTGGGCCTTGAAACATTGTAATTTTGACCTTAAGACCGCGGGTGATCACCGAAAAATTCAAATGAATGAATTAGATGAACTTAGGGATCAAGCCTATGAGAACTCTTTGATCTACAAAGAGAAAACGAAGAAGATTCATGACTCCAAAATTCTCGATTAAAGATTTTCTCGGGCAAGCTAAAAACCCGTTGGTCTGGGCCGTTCACCGTTGCTCAAGTTTTCCCTTATGGAACCGTCGAGTTATCTCAACCCGACGGCCCCAACTTCAAGGTGAACGGTCATAGACTCAAACACTATTTTGGAGGGGACATACCATCCATGGTTGTCCCGGATCTCCAAACTTTCCCCATGGACAATTAAATTCGGGGCGAGTCAAGCTTAGCGACTCGATAATAAACAAGCGCTTCTCGGGAGGCAACCCGTGTCTATCTTCTTTCTATTTTCTAATAAGTGTGACGTGAAGAAGCCCTCCTCTTCCATTTCTCGTGTTTCGTGTTTGTTTGTTTTATGTCCAGGATTTGCCCGAATTATGAAGACTCTCGTGCTCGTGGTTTTGTCTTTCCTCCACTCGAGTTTCATCCTCAGTGCTTATTGGGAAATCCGATATCCTACATCTTATCGACTAATGTTTATCTATTAGCATAATTAATAAACGGCTTTAGATTTGCATAAGAGGACCCTTATCTCAAAACATTGAGGACAATGTCTCGTTTTAGTCTGGGGGTAATCTTTCGATTTGATTTTACCTTGCATTTTGCCTTATACTCTCGCAACCCCGTTTTTTCTCAAAAAAAAAAATTAAATTTTTTTGCAAAAATATTATAAGTGTTTTGACACATTATTGACTTTCCGTTGGTGAGAGTAGGAATAAAATTTTGACTTGATCGAGCGTGTTGAGCTCTAGCTTGTCCCCTTAACCTTTATAATTGAAAGTTGTGCTAGTCTCTTATACAAGAAGCTATAAAACGCGAATTCTAGCAAGAATTTGCAAGTTTCCATAATTGACTTTAAATATGCGCATCTTGATTTTATTAGACTAAGCATTCGCGGATCTTATTATTTAAGATTTTAAATTTGCGAAGAACGAGAAATGATAGAGTTAAAAATAAGTTAGATGCTAAGCATGGAGTAGTTGGATCTCTTTAGAGCCCATTAAAGTTAATTGTGGCTTTTTGCTCCCATCAGCTTAATAAACATAAAAATATAAATTTATAAATAATTAAAGGTGCACGGTTTTGGTGATAATTAGTTTTTACTCATTCTTTAGAGAATTCTTGCTTATAAGATTGGGTACACATCAAGGTACTGCCAGTGTTACGGGAAAATAATACAACTGATTCCTGATAGTACGTGCTATTGTTTCGGATGTTGAAAGACTGCAGGACTCGGAATTTGGCAAAATATATAAAAATAAATTAAATAATAATAATCCAAAGCCGATAAAAGTTTTCTGTTTCCTGACGGTTCGCTCCCGTTGACTCAGACTTCAAAAAGGCAGAGGAAAAATATCCAAGGTCAAAATAAGACTCCCGATTCTTGACGGTTAGCTGCCGTTGTCTAGGTTGTTTAAAAGGCCGAGGACTAATAAGTGCTTAATAATGTTAAAAATGTCAAATTTCAACTCCGGGGATATCCTAATAAAAACTTCTGTCTCTGGACTCGTAGATGAGTTGTTTCGGTCGTAATAAAAATGATATCTCCTAAATCATGTTAAATTAGGACCTTGATGTGGACCTCATTTTTATGGGCAATGATTTTCAAGAAAAGGATTTTAAACTAGTTAGCGCCTAAACTTAGTGCCTTTATCGGACTAAAAATCTATGAAAACAAGAAAAACTCATTTTTCATAAAATAATTAGAGGAAATAGGAATAATGGAGCAAGAAGTAGCTATGCGTACACAATTAGCATCTATGGGTAGTGTTGGCATCTAACTTGTATTTAGCAATGATTTTATTTTTAAGCTTGGTTTGGGGACTCGTGAAAAATCAAGGACGATGAATTTTATCCATATGGACGTTTTTTCATGAAAAGTGCTTCTTACTCCGTGATCCTAAAAGTTATTGTGAAATAATAAAGGTCAACATCCCGTCATATCAGAAAAGTACAAAAAGATGGTATATTTAATAAAATGGTCAAACGGGGCATTTTTGAAACTATTGATTTCTTAATCTCTTTTTAGGAACATTTTGCTACTTTTCAAAATTTTTAGTAGAAAGTGGTTGAAATTTTTGGTTTTAAAAGCGTGATGTGATGACATTGCGTGAGGACACGGCAATACCTTAGTCTGGAGGATTTTGGTATGTGTTAAATCACATACCTTTTCATTTTCAAAAACGGACTTAAAAGACCAAAAACCGATCATAAATGCCAAATATATGCTTGTTTTTGTGTTTGTGTATGTGCAGGTAAAGGATATTAGAAAATTACAAAAAGAAAGACAAAACTGACGAAAACGAGCACGAGAATGAAAAGAGTGAGAAAAGCCGAGGCCGGGGATGTGATTCTACAGTTTCTATTAGCCAAAAACCCAAAATTCCAAAATCAAAACCTTTATGAAAAAAATCATTTTTATAAATTATCCCAAAATCATTTTTCACTTTTAGTCCTTAAGGATTTGCTTAGTTAGTCCTAGAACTAACTATGGTTAAATCCTTAAATAAAAACACATCCCTTTAATCCACTCCATTAAATCCAGCCCTCCATTAAATCATAAACCCATCACAAGCCCAATCCACACCCTTAATTAAACCTTGGATCCGGATCTAATTATAACCCAGTCCACCCTTTTTCTTATAACCCGGATCCAAACCCACCTTGTTAACCCGAAGTCAAAGAAATAAAATACACGGGTCAAACAATAAAAAGAATGACGCCAGTTACTGTTCATCATCCCCAACCCCTTTTACCCTGCTCTATTGTACTTACCCCTTACTTAAGTACTTTCACCCCTTCTAGAAGGCTGAGTAAGCATGATATGAGCTCATTATTTGTCTACCATGGCAAATCCTAAGCATCCAATTGGAGGAGGCTATGTGGCACACGAATCAAGGGCTGTGATGATAGAAGGATTTCGACATCAATGATTTAAGGGCTGTGATTGATTGATAGAAACCCTAGAAGCTTCCTGGAACTCCTATAAATAGAGGCTTCTTCACCTAGCTTAGGAAGTTTTTAGTTTTTGCTTAATTTTCAATCATTGTAGCTAATTTCTGCTTATTTCATGTCTTAATTTCAGCTTTGTAATAGTTTTTCATATATTAATAAAATTCATTGTTTATCATTGCTTTGTCTCCTTTCCTTTTGTGTTAAAAAGCTCTTTAAAGGTTAAAATAAGCTCTTAATAAGCACTTTACTTAATTTACTTATTAGATCTCAAATAAGCTGTTCCATAGCTTACTTTGAGCTTCTATAGTCATCATTTGAATTGTACTAGATTGTGTTTCAAATTACCTTTACTTAAAGTGCAATACGCACTTGGATGATAAGCCGGATTAGGAAGGGCTTATAGGGTCATATCAGATTTTTTTTAACAAAAAACAAGCTGGAGCTTGTAGATCAGCTCTTGGAGCCTTTATGAGTCCTTGTTTTGAGCAAAGGACAATGTGAGTTCCATTTTTCTATATTTGCTTATTAAATTGCTTATTATTGATTTCTGCTTATTTTTATGCTTAATTGTGTTCATTTATCTTAGATATGCTTAATTGAAGTTGATTTGATAATTGGTTAGCTTATTTCATAGTGATATTGCATTTTGTGCTTTATAGTGATTTTGAGGTCAAAATATCCAATAAGCTTAGCTTATTGGATAAGCACTCCTTTCATACAAATTTGTGTTCAAAATCCCTTAAATGAACTTAACATTGATCTGTTTTTAGGAAAATTTGAGTTTTACATTATAAATAAGCTTAAAAATCAGATTTAGTCACTTAAAGGGGTGTTTGGCATAAGGATTTAAAACAGCAAAAATGGATGTTTACATGAGTTTAAGCCATTTGTCCAATTTGAAAAAGCTCTGATTCAGTCTAAATAGTGGAATTTAAGTTGATTTAAGCTTTTCTAAGTAGATTGGTAGGATTTAGATTGGTTTTCTAAACGTTGAGGTTTAAAACTATAAGATAGTGCTTATTTTGATAAATCAATGAAATATACTTATTAGGGTAGTTTTTTAAGTTTAGATCAGTGTTAAGAGTTAGTTTTATAGTGTTGGTTAAGTTTCACTAGTTATTGAGTTTTATTGGTCATTTCTCATTTATGATCTAATTTCTAAAAACCAAAAAAAAAAAAAAATAGTGTACTAATAAGCAATTTCACTAGGTAATTTTTAGTGTTTATTTGTAGTTAAAAGTGCTTGAAAATCATTTTACAAGTTGTTTAGATGATGGTTAATGCCGTTTTTCAGTTTCCAGTTCAGTTCATAGCTTAATTGTGCCTTAAAAAGTTGCCCATCAGACTATAAGAACACTGGTTCATCAGTGTGTATTGTAACTGATCAGCCTCTTTCCAAGCTGATTATTAAGCTCCATATAAGCTCATTTAAGCCTGCATTTCATTTTATAATCTATTTAGTATATAAGCTAGATCTGTTTTGAGGATTTATGGCTTAGCTTATGGCTTAAGTGGCTTTTTCATAAGCTCAAAGTTGCCTAGTAGGCTGTTTGGTTATGCAGTCTGCCACTTATTTGCTTATTTTGCAATCTTAGCTTATTGGTTAATTTGAACTGCTTATTTAGATTAGATTTGCTTTTTAGGTTTTTTTTTTTTTTTTTTTTTTTTTTTTTTTTTTTTTTTGAGTTAGAAGCTTATTTTAGCACTCACAAGCTTTTAGAAGCTTGTGAGTCCATATTCAGTTTGTCCTTAGCTATTTTAGTTCTTATTAGCAGTCTGCTATTTAAGCCCTTATTCCAGCTTATTCTTTTATTTTTAAAAATTTTGTTTTCACAAAAAGTTTTTATTATTAGCTTATAAATAAATTCCAAAAGAAAATTTTCAAAAAAAAATAAAAAATAAAAAGGGAAGCTGGGAAGCCAAGGGTGAGCCTGAGGCTCGAACCCTCGACCTCACCAGCCTCGACCTTTATCACACACACACACAACCTACTGCCCCCTTGGGCCTTTTCTGACCAAGGTTGCATTGGTTTTTCATTTAAGCATTTTTTATCATTCTAGCTTATTTTCTCATTTAGCTTAATAACAGCTTATTCTTATAAGCTGTCAACTTGCTTTAATTTTTCCTAGGATCTTTATAACGTTAAGTATTTTCCTGGAAATTTTCATAATTTTTCACTTTAATTTAGTATTTTTTATATTATTTTTAATCTAAAAGTGTTTTTAATTCATAAAAAATAAAATAAAAATCAAAAAAATACAAATCTTTTTTCTAAAATTCTTTTTTATCATTTAGGACTTTTAGGAACCAAATTTGCACATCTAGAGTAGATTTTTGAGTTTTAGGTTTTCTTAGCCCGTTTTAAGACCCGTTAAAGCCCGTTTTTTAGTTTTAATTGCGTTTTTGATTATTTGTGCTTTGCTTATTCATTTTATATGCTTTTTAGTTACTTTTTAGTTTATGTTTTATAATTTTAGATATAATCCTAAAATTCCTCATTTAATCAAATCATTCGATCACAAACGAAATTCACCATTCCATTCACACTTCATTCGGAACCTCACGACCCGGAAAAAATCAATTCTTCCGGATTTATATTTTGTTTGAAATTCTTTGACCTCTAGGTTTATTCAATCTTGGTTAGAGATAGAATTCACCCTTTGGTCGGGTTTTTCCTACACTAATATATATATATATATATATATATATATATATATATATATATATATATATATATATATATATATATATATATATATATATATATATATATATATATACTTGTGCACACACACCAATGCATCTCAAGGACAGTGACGATAAGTTAATGCCCTATGGGATGCTTCTAACCCGTCTCTATAACCACTTCATAAGCTTGTATCCATATCTTCAAGGCCCTCAATATCGCCTTTTTAATCGAGTCATGGAACCTATAACTGAGTCACGTATATCATCCTCTCTCAACCCTGAAAGATTACCAATTGATGATATACTAGATGAGGAATTGCGTTTGTATCGAGAGAGACGCATCAGGGAGACTGAGGTCATTGGAAAATGACATGTTGAAGATTGTTCGATTAAAGAAGTCTTTTGTGCTGTAATATTTAGTTTAAACTTATGTAGTTACCTTCACGACTTGAAATTCAAGATTGTAGGTCTCCTCAATCCAGTGACAGTGGTGATGAAGAAAGTGAATCATCTGCAACTCAAAGACCAAGTGGAATACGCCCAAGTCAAACAGCAAGTGAAGAATCTGCAATTCATAAAGCAAGTGATTCACCTGCTAGTCAATTAACCAAGTGAATCGCTTGCAAGAAATGCTATGTTGTTTTTTAGTCTAAATGTAACTTAACTTATATGATGTATTTCATATGTTATAACAATGCAGTATGGTTACTACTTTTTTTTTGTATGTGTTGACTTTATAAGTCAAATTGGGTTATTCCAAACACTCCACTAAACTGCATATGCAATTGCAAACTGAAAAATGTAAATAGCAAAATTAAAACTACAAATGCAAACAAAGGATGTTTTAAAAGATTAAAACAATATAGTTTGGTTAATAATTTTTTGGTATATGTTGACTTTATAAGTCAAAAATGGGTTATTCCAAACAACCCCGTAAACTACATATGCAAATGCAAACTGATAAAATGGAAACAGCAAAATCAAAATATACATACATCACCAACTAATTATACCATATACATCAAAATATACATACATCTCCAACTTATTATACCATATACATCAAAATATACATACATCACCAACTAATTGTACCAAACTGATAAAACGGTGTATTTTTGTCTTTTAATAATGGCATACTCAGAATCTAAAATTGGGTTGTTATTGTAAATGATATTCTTTGGTTGTGCATTGCCAACAATGTTTGACTTAGGGAAGTCAAAAATCAACTAGTTAGACTTTGTGGCATTTGCTAAATAGGTTTGACTAAGGGAAGTCAAATCAAGAAGTTACAGTTTGTGTTATTGGGTTGTTCAGTCCGACTGTCAACACTAACAACATACCATTTTTTTGATAAACAATACACACAATAAGATTTAATGCTAAAGCCTTTGCATTTTGAACACATATGACATTATAACCACTGTGTTTGGGTTTCCTGATATAAAGGGGTGTTTGTGTTTGCTGATAGAAACAGTACAGCAAATAGCACAATACAAATGCTAAAACTTAGATTTATATTGCATCATAGTTAGAGTACAGTACAGGAACAGCAGGAACTAGATCAAACCTACATCAACAACCAAACAAAAGATCCATTTACATAACCCTGTTAACAACCTAAAAATCGAAAACAAGGAACCAAAAGACCCCATTTACCTACCCCCAACAAATACCCAAAAGTGACTAATTATTTTCAGCCATTTTCGCAACATAACCTTCCTGCTTACGAATACCATCATCAGCTTCACCATAAATCTTTATCAAACGAGTAAGTAGGTCGATGTGCCTAGCCTGGGTTTCTCTTAGCGCATCCAAACTAGCAAGCGCCACACCACGCTCTCCCAAAGCTTCATTCTCCACAATCAGCTCCCTACGCTTGATTATCAGCCTCTTTAGATGATCAATACAGGCACGAATTAGGTTTTTAAAAAACCCTTCTTCTGCAGCCTCTTACCCAAACCACAATCCCATTCGATCATGTAAGCGTGATGAATCAGCCACCTCTATAAGTTCATTCAACATTGGGAAATCTTCCATTGGAAAATGTGTGAGGAAAAGACTGTTGGATGGGTTTATTGGTTTAGGCGCAAAAGTAATTAGCGTCTCAGGGAAGAGACGGTCAAGGGGTTTAGTAATGAATATTTTTTCACACTTGGTCCCTCAATTTGTCTATGTTGTCGTTGTCATACTTAAAACTCCCGCCCATTAATAACCTTGAGTGTTCACATTTGGTCCCTCAATTTAACATTATCTTTTGTATAATTAATCCCACCCCATTAAATCCTTACCCACCCAGATCAAACACAAAAACACACATTGAATGGTAGCAGTTTGGTTGGTTAAATTGTGTTTTGCAAATTTTTTGTTATTGATATCTCTAGCAGTTTGGGTGACTCTTGTTGAGTCTTGCAAATCATGGACCACAATTTGTCTCATGGACCAAACACCCCATTTAGCATTTGCAAGTTTGACTTTACAAAGTGAAACTAGATATTCGTAACTCATGGACCACAATTTGACTCATGGATTTGCAATTTTGACTTTAGAAAGTCAAACTGCAAATGGAAAATGTCATTTACCATTTGACTCATGGATTGCAGTGTTACTTTCTAGAGTCAAATGTAAATGCTATATTGAAGTTTGACTTTCTAATGTCAAGTGGAAATGCTATATGGAAGTTTGACTTTCTAATGTCAAACTTCCAAATCCATAACAGACCCAGCCTATTTCAAAAGTTCGAAAAACACCATTTACCACAATTTAGCAACCAACATATGCACAACCTAAATTAGGCATTTGCACCAACAACATATGCACAAGCTAAACTTAATGAAACCATATAAACAAATAGCAAACAACAAAATACGAGGTTAATTGTCATAGGGTATTCAACCCATACATAAACTACAAACACTAGAAGAATTCCACTAAGGCTGTGCGGGAAGCTCGATGGAGTTTCAACAGCTTCCTAGCCAACTCCCAATTCATCCTCACATTTTCATACTCATCATCACTCAAATTGCTGAGCTTGATATAAAGTATCTTCAGCAAGGGGGAACACGCAAGTATGAACTTTATTATTGTTAATTCATTCTCTGATCTAGGAAAAGATCGAAACACCACACTCTCGAGCTGCCCCGACCTCATTCTGTTGCTGCCTAAATCTAATGAATAAATTCCCAAAGGTAGATCACTTTGCAATGAAGCCTGCAAATTTAGCTAGTATTGATATGCACAACCATGGCAATTTAAGATGATGTATTTGATACATATGCATTCCACTTACTCTGGTTTCTAGCGTTTGCAATTTTGGAGCTCCACGAATCATTTGAATGATGAATGATACCATTGCATTGTTCCCAAAATCGACTCCGGATAGATTTAGAGTCTTGAGGGATAAGAATGCCACAGGGACATTCACCCAGGAGCTACCTTCTGCCAACAACTACAAAAGGTCGACTTTTCGTAAGTTTTAAAGATTGCATTTCATAAGTGTTAGAGATTACTTTAATATTCTGTAATTTCAAGTGTAAAACTCAAATTGGTCTTACCTTGCACTCCTGAAAATCCAATGTAAGGGATTCAAGTTTGGGAAGACTTCTCGGCTGAAAGATATTGTAAGTTGTGATTGTCGTGGGATGGTTCCAAACACCGAATGATAAATATAACTTCTTCATATTCCCAAGTTGTGCAATATCCAATAGTCTCATCTCGTTTGTATCAGTACGATTCATTTTAAGAGACTCAACTAAGGGACAACGAGCAATAAACTCCCAAATTGTACCGCTTTGAAAATTGACAGATAACAATTCTAATCTCAATAGATTTGAAAAACTAATAAAAGATACCAAACTAGTAAAAGTACAATAATGAAGTTCCAGATGTTTCAACTCCATACGAGAGTAAAGTTGGGTTGGCAACATAACTGGTTCACCATACCAGTTTCGAATTGTGAGCTCCTCAATTCCTTGTCGAGCCAAAAACAACAGCCAATCATGAATCTCTTCATAATTGAAGTCATCTTGTCCAAACAGCGTTTTGGGCTCTATGGAGAAGACAAACCTTCTTACGGGACCTTTGAGCTGAAGTAGCAGTCTAGTAACATGCCTCCCATCAAACTTATTTGTCAAAAAATAAAAGAAATCCTCATCAACTATGACATCGGTGAGCAAAGTCCACTTAAACTCCAGTTTCTCGCTAAACTATCGGTCCTCACCGCATCTTTTAGTGGCAAACAATTCATAATATTAGTGATCACGTTATCTGGAATGTTAATATAATCTAGCATGTTAGTGATAAGATTACGTCCAAAAGACATGGTATTGTTGGAATTTGATTTGGTTTTGTGAGTTCTGGAAAATGAGAGTTTGGATTTCATTTTTGATTTTCAGTAAATGAGGTTTTTTTAGTTTGGATTTGGTTTTTGATAAGGGTTTGTGTAATTATGGTGGGTATAGGGGTTTGGTGGGTGGGTTTATTGGTTCGCGCGCAAAATTAACTAGCGTATTAGAGAAGATATGGTCAAGTTGCAAAGTCAAGTTCATTATTGGTCCCTAACGTTTACTGTTGGGTTAACTATGGTGTAATGGTGTAGTCGTAAACGTGAAAGGTCTATTTTGCCCTTTACAATGTTTTTGGGAAAGTTTAGGGACCAACGGTGTATTTTTGTCTTTTCTTATTTTTACCATTTTTTTTCTTTTTTTACAGATTCATCCAAATCTGGTCTTAATCCCGATGCAAATTTCAATCCAGTTTTTTGAAATGGAACCGGTATGATGTTGTTGTCATCTCGGATGATGATAAAAACTTGTGAACGTCAATTGCTAAAGGTTACACTAAACACTTTACCACAATATCTTAACTAAGCTATTTGGCCGTTATAAAATCCGGTCGCTATGCATATACATACGCCTAGTATTATGATATTCTTAATTGCCTCAAAACACGACATTCACTCGTCGTTGGAACAAATGTTAATGAGTAAATATACATTAACCAGACGTATAAAGCTGCAAAATAAAAGCACATGGTGTAAATTTGTACTCATTTACGCACGCGTGCATGACAAGTTGGGTTATTTAGTTTGATCTTTTTTATTCTTGAAATATCTCATTTTTGTTTTACCTAATATATTCACGGCCCAAGCCCTTTAAGTCTAAATGTCCGGTTAAATTGAACCATGAACATCATTTTATTCATGTGATACATGCCATGATGCATACTGTATTATTTTTGTATGTTCATCTAAGGAACCTATAAGGCCAACGCACGCCTTCTTAATCAACTACAAGCATGGGCGGTGCCAGAAAAATCAACCATGGGGTTCATAAATTATTTGCACAGCATCATAAACATAGTTGTTTCCGACTGAGTTTTTATAGTTTGAAAACGCCACACGATCACTTGTTTATTATCTATACTACTAAGTAGGGGTGTCATTCGGGCCGACCCGACCCGAACCCGACCCGAGTCAATTCGGGTCAACCCGAATTGACCCGAATTTATATTCGGGTCAACCCGAATTGACCCGAGTTCTAAACAAGGTCGGGTTCGGGTATATTTTTTTCTCCTCGACCCGACCCGAACCCGATTGACCCGAGAAAACTAACAATTTACAAGGCAAAAAACTCGGGTTGACCCCAAACCCGAGCTGACCCGACCCGAATTGACCCGACCCGAGTTGACCCGAGACCCGAATTGACCCGACCCGAGTTGACCCGAGTTCAAACAGGGTCGGGTTCGGGTATGTTTTTTTGAGCCTTGACCCGACCCGACCCGACCCGAGTTGACCCGAACCCGACCGGGTCAACCCGAATGACACACCCTACTACTAAGTACATGCTCCGTGATGTAAGTAACCGAACTCATTATCAAACATGGCACTTGAGTTAGAAACTCACACGCACATGTTGATATCGCACAAGCTCTAAATGTTTTATGATTGATTGCTTCATAACAACGGGAAGAGATCCTCTCAAGTTATTTATAACTTGATTGATCAAGTTGGGCAATTATCAACCATTGGATCAAATTAAATGGCTCAAATCAAAAGAACATCAGATAATTTGAGCCATTGGATTTGATCAAATGGTTGATAAATACAACTTGATCAATCAAGTTATAAATAACTTGAGATGATGATGAAAACCATAACAACCCTATATGTTGTAATTAAGGTAACTTGATTGCTACGAAATTCTTGAGAGAGGACATGTTATAGCATCTTGATATCACAAGAAATCTTCAAAATCAACATCTTCTTTTATCATGGTGACCACATGAGTTTTTCAAGTATGGTAAATAAATCAGAGGCTTCAGGTAAAAAAAAAGGTAGGGGTTCATTTGAGCTATTTATCCTAAAAATAAAAAATTATATACTTGGTTGTTGAATTTGTTAACTCAAAAAACTTTTCTAAAATATATACGTTTTTTGGGAGAGAGTTGTTTATTAAAAACAAGTTTAGGTCCGATAATAATCTATGACAAACACCTAGTTTTGGGCTATTTATACTTTCTTTTGTAAATTTGGTAATATTTGAATTTTTATTTATGACCTTTGACTTATCAAAAGTTTGTATATACATTCCCTTATAAATATCTTATTTTTAAACGCTTATTATAATTTTATATTAATAAATAGAGTAATTTTAAATTGCAAAAATCCTCCTTGTGGTATAGACAAATTGCACGTTTCGTCCTTGTGGTTCATTAAGTGCAAAGATTGTACATATTTTCTACTGTTACGTGCACTTTTGGTCCTTCATTTTAACCGGCATTAAGTGTGTTCCGTTAGCAGTTACACGTTATCCCTTTTGGCTAACGATCGTTGCAGCGCCCATCCTTTACACTAATGGCAGTTTATAATTTAATTTTTTTTTTTTTGAATTCTTTTTTTCGTCAAGTAATTCTTTTTTCCGAAAATGCTTTTTATATAAAAACATTTTATAAAAAAGTTTTTATATAAAAATGATTTTTTATATAAAACTTTTTTATACGAAAATGTTTTTATATAAAAAATTTTATAAAAAAGTTTTTATAAAACTTTTTATATAAAACGTTTTTATATAAAAATGTTTTTTTTATATAAAAGCATTTTAATATAAAAAAAAAATTATATAAAAACGTATAAAAACATTTTTTATATAAAAAAAATCACATGTGACGAAAAACGTATATATTTTCTAAAAATTTTTATACGTTTTTATAAAAAAGTATATATGTTCTAAAAACGTACGAAAAACGTAAAAAAAAAATTACGTTTTTATAGGTTCTAAAAGTAAATTTTGAGAACATATATACGTTTTTCGTTTAGAACATATATAAAAATTTCGTTTAGAACATATTTTTGCAATTTACTCAAATTTTATACGTTTAGAAAATATATAAAAACGTAAAAAAAAATTTTACGTTTTTTGTACGTTTTTAGAACATATATACTTTTTTTATAAAAAATTTTAGAACATATATACTTTCTTTTATATAAAAATGCTTTTATATAAAAAAAACATTTTTATATAAAAACCTTTTTTATAAATTTTTTTTATATAAAAACGTTTTATATAAAAAAACATTTTTATATAAAAACATTTTTATATAAAAACTTTTTTATAAAACGTTTTTATATAAAAAAATTTCAAAGAAAAAAATTATTTGACAGAAAAAAATTCAAAAAAAATTCGAAAAAAAAAACGGACGAAAAAAATTTTAAAAAAAATCGAAAAAAAAATTAAATTATAAACGGCCGTTAGTGTAAAGGATGGGCGCTGCAACGATCGTTAGCCAAAAGGGCTAACGTGTAACTGCTAACGGAACGCAGTTAACGCCGGTTAAAATGAAGGACCAAAAGTGCACCTAACAGTAGAAAATATGTACCATCTTTGCACTTAATGAACCACAAGGATGAAAAATGCAATTTGGCCATACCACAAGGACGATTTTTCCAATTTACTTTAAAAAATATATACCGAGTACATTTTTACAGCAAAAACTTAAACAATCCTATTTTGGTAAAAGTAATAAGAGGGTGTTTGTTTTAAGCTTTTTCTTTTGCTTACCAACTTATGTGGTTACGGCTTTTGATTTTCCATTTTGAAAATTATAATTTTATGTTTTAGCTTATTATAACATAATAAACTTATATAATCTCATAAGTTTAACACTGTGTTCTCAAGTTGAGTAAAAGGAGGAAAGAAAGTGAAAGTGATAAAAGTTGTGTTCTCAAGTTTTTTTTAGAAAGTAAAGTGAGTGAAAATTGTGGTATTTTAGTTATAAAACTTTCACCCCACTTTTGGGGTGAAAGACACTTTACTTCATCTCTTTTACTTTACTTCCTCTTTCTTTCATTTTCTTCATTTTTTTTTTCTTAAAAACACAGCGTAAAGTAAGCTCACAAATGAACTTATAAATATAAGCCGAAACCATATAAGGGCATTGGCAACCCATCACTCACCCAAAATCTCATCCCACACTCCCAAATTTTTTTGGCATCACCATACCATACTACATCTCATACCTCACTATAATTATAAAAAAAATAATAATAAAATAACCATTAAACACCCAACGGTCCAATTTTTCTCTCCATCTCGTGCGTGGTTTGATCCCGTGAAATCCATACCGTGGAGCATACCGCGTTGGTGACGGCGGTGTTCCCGCACGGTATGGATTCCATACCGTGCCCATAATCCATGCGTTGCCAACGCCCTAAGATCGTATGCGAACAAAAACTTAATCAAACACCCTCTGAAACAACCCATTTTTACAAGGGAATAAAAGAATGACCCATGTTTGCAAGCACTTATCAAGACAAAACCATTTTTACAGATAACTACAAACACCCCCTTAAACTTTGAGATAAAAGGAATATTTGGCTTAACTTTTTGGGCAAATTTTAGTTAAGAGTTTTGTTGTAGCTATAATGATCTATAAATCATGTGATGTGATGGTATTATTTATATGTGGGTATGAATTTTTTTCCTATGAAATTGTATGCTTCTTGGTTTAATTTTCTTATTTATGTATTAATGCCTTCTATGGGTTTTGATGTTATGTTGTTAGTGATAAAAGTCTCTAGTATATGTGATTTCTGTGACGGGTTATAATCCTAGGGGGTGTTTGTTTATGCTTATTTTTTACTTATCAGCTTATCTCATTTTTGGCTTATGTTTCATAAGCACAATGCTTCAGGCTTATTTCGAAACTTATATAAATTTCTTTAACCTATTTGTATTACTTGTAAGCCTGAAAATTTTGGTTTATGAAACATAAGTCAAAATGAGATAAACTCGTAAAGCCCAAACATAAGCTTAAACAAACACCCCCTTATTCATGAATCTGAATGTTTCACCGATTTGTATTACTGATATATGCTATAAATAGTACATTTTGATATGTTTATTTTGTTTTTGTGTAAAATTTATAAACTTTTTGTTCTAGAGTTTGTTGTCGTGCCTTTGGTTGTTTGAAGTAATATTGTATTGTGTGTAAATGCATATCAATGATATGATATATATTTGTCTGATTATGAATCCTGGAAGAATTTTTATGATATTGTGTTATAGATATGTGAAAGTAATTGTCTGTTTAGGTTGTTTTTTGTTGTGTTTGTTTGAAACTATTGTATTTGAACCATCTTTCATTGCCAAACTTGATATGACTTTTAGGCTAGTCGCAATCGACCTGAAAATATCGATCGGTCGAGTGGAGCGACCGATTAGGAGATCGGTCGATTGGGTTGTGGAGGCTTGGGCACATATCAGTCGGTCGAGAGCAAAGGGCAAAGTCGGTCTATTATTCGACCGACTTCCAAAACCATATTCGTTGCAATTTAAAAATAATAATAATAATAATAATAATAATAATAATAATAATAATAATAAATAATTTTTCATCGACTGTGGCACTTTGGTCATGTCTGGTCGCCGGAGAGAGAAAGCTGACGTGGCAGCCGGTGACCCAGGTCACTTTGGTCATCGACTGTGTTCAGCCTTATGAAATTTGAAACTGAAATAGGCAACTTTTTGCATTTGTGTGTTTGAAAAGTGAAGACTTTTGTGTATGGTTGATTTCTATAAAAATATAAACTCTTAACATCTTAAATTGACAGAAAACATGGTTGCTGTATCAAAAATGAAAATGCTTGGGACGCCTCAGTTAACTTAAGCGACTTGCGGTTTGAGACTTCAAATTTTGGTTTGACTGTGACGGGTGGGCAATACCACATGCCGGAGAATAGTATGATTCGGTCCCAATCCACACGACCAAGCTTCTGCTCTTTACCAACATCAACAGTTTCCTAAACCAATTCCCATTTCAACCATTTACTTCGATGCTACTCGAAGTAAATGGTTGAAATGACGAATCGGTTAAGGAAACTGCTAAAGTTGCGCAATCAAGTGGTGTGTATGGTGAAGAGTACATGCTTGGTCGCGTGGATTGGGACCGAATCATACTATTCTATGGCAAGTGGTATTTGCCCACCCATCACAGTTAAACCGCTATTTGAAGTTGGAACTACAAGTCGCTTAAGTTAACTGAGTCGTGTCGTTAACTGAGCCAAAGGCGAGAGCGCTATACTTATACTTCACAGGACGAAGAATCTCGGATTTGTGGTATGGTCCCAAATGTGGCCTTTAACCAAACTTGTCCCCTTCTTTTTGCAATAATGCTACTTCATGCCACTACTTCAGAGGACGAAGAATCTCGGATTTGCGGTTGTTGGGGTTTTTGGGATTGTTTACCTTGTGCGCCAGAGGTATGTTTTTATAAGTTTGCACAAAATATAGCATGATAAAACGGATGATAACTAGAAACCCAAATCATAAGAACCTTGTCCATTTAACTCATACGAATTGCTTCTATTTAACTCATATAAACTGTCTATTTAATTTGTAAGTATTTAATTTGTAAGTTGGGTCTGATTTTGTTCAAAACTAAGCGAAACCTTTGAATCAGCTAAACTTGGAGGCTTAAATCAAAATCATAAAACAACCTAAAACATAAAGCAGTAAAATTCAAACTACGAATTTTGGATTGAAAGATAGTGAATGAGTTACTTGTTTCAGACAAAAAAACTAAAGAAAAAAAATACAAATTGATTTAACAAAGGGTGTTTATTGTATATGTATAAATATGAATAATCTTTAAAAGTATTCGCTACTCTGCACTAGAGCTGGCAATTTCTGACACGGACCTGTTAATACGACACGACCTGTTCTTAACAGGTTTCGTGTTAATGTCTTAACAGGTCCGGACCTGTTAAGACACGTTAACAGACCTGTTTTATATATATATATATATATATATATATATATATATATATATATATATATATATATATATTATATATATATATATATATATATATATATAACCCTAGATTAAAAAA
Organism: Artemisia tridentata subsp. tridentata; assembly: GCA_021014915.2. Lineage (NCBI taxonomy): Eukaryota > Viridiplantae > Streptophyta > Magnoliopsida > Asterales > Asteraceae > Artemisia > Artemisia tridentata. The sequence goes on along the minus strand of CP139509.1, from coordinate 438,465,993 downwards.
CACTTTCCTCTTTCCATATCTTTTTATCTCAGCCTCCATTCCTCCAAATCCAACCTTAATCAATCCACAATCCTTAATCGATCCACAATCCGATCTCAACATGGAAATTTTTTAACTGATCGATATTCTTAATTGATCCACAAATCCACAATCCATCTTTTTCTTAAATCTCTTTCCCTGTTTCTTAATCGATCCACCATTAATCTATCGATCCACCATTAATCTATTAACAGATAATCTGATCTCAACGTGGAAACTTTTCTTAAATCCCTTTCACTTTGCATCTATTGATCGATTTATAGTTGGATTTATGTAATCGATTTATTTTATATTTTAGTTTATATGTAATCGATTTATGTATTAGTTATTGTATATATCAGGTTATGTATTAGTTCAAAGAATGTTGATATTGACCCGGAAACATCGAATTTATATCACTTGTTTATATCAGGTTATGTATATATGAGGTTATGTACCAGGTTATGTATCACTTGTATATATCAGGTTATATACCAAATAACATCGAATTTATATCACTTGTTTCTTCTATATTGTAGATGGATCCTGAGTGTATTGAAATTGACCCGGAAAAAAATAGCTCAAAGAATGTTGATATGCAATCTGATGAGGTCCAATCTGTGGATATGGAAGGAGGAGTTAAGAGAAAACGGAAGGACCGATCTGCCGTATGGAATTTCTTTGAAAAAGATAAGAACGCAATAAAAGGTGCCAAAAAAGTGCAATGTAAGTGCAACAAGTGTCATAATATTTTCACATATGATAGTAGTCAAGGTAAGGGTAATCTGTTGCGACACAAAGATAGATGTATTGGTAAAGGTTTTCATGATGTTGGTCAAATGCTATTTAATAGTGACATGGCACTACGGTCATCTAGATTTAATCAAAAAACTTTTCATGATTTGCTTGTGGCTGCTACTGTTAGGCATGAATTGCCTTTGTTGTTTGTTGATTATAAGGGTGTTAGAAATTTAATTACATACTTGCAACCTGATGCAAACGACATTACTAGGAATACAGTAAAATCTGATTTGTTGAAAATGTTTAAGAAAGAGAAGGAAAAAATTAGAACCATGCTTATGGAATCACCGGGGATGTTATGTTTAACTTCAGACATGATAGTATGAGTTTGGGAGATGAGTATATGAACGATATGGCAACATCTAGGATGGAGAAATTTCAAAAGTATTGGTCTGATTTTAGTCTCACTCTAGCCATAGTCGTGGTATTCGATCCAAGATACAAATTGCATTTTATTGAATGGAGTTATAAAAAGGTTTATGGAGAGAACAACTACCAATTTCGTAAAGTTGATGAGTTATTGGATTCCACTTTTCAAGAATATGTCATGTTAAATGTGGATAATGGTTCCTCTACAACCTCAAACCCCGCAAGTAGTTCAAATGCTAGCAAAGTTGTTGAAAAAACAAGCGATGATACAAGACGTTTCTATGGAGTTAAATCAAAACTTTTGGTAATTTATTTGTTTGTTATATATTTTTATATATTGTCTTTGAATAATGATTGAATTACAACTTTTTAACTATTGTTTTATAGGATTTTGATGATTTTGAAAGCACAGAGTTTGTAACTAACAAGAAGTCGGAAATGGAATTGTATTTGGAGGAGCCAAGAATGGAAAGGACAATGGAACCAGATGTGTTGGTTTTTTGGAGAGCCAATCAGTTTAGATATCCCATACTTGCGAGGATGGCTCGAGATTTTTTGACCATTCCAATATCTACTGTCGCATCAGAGTCTACATTTAGTGCCAGTGAAAGAGTACTTGATCAACATCGAAGTTCACTTAGTAAAGATACTGTCGAGGCTCTTATATGCACAAAAGATTGGTTATATGCAGATTCAAATGAAATTGATCAGCTCACTAAAGATATAATGTCGCTTGATGTTAGTGCTAAATCGGATGCTTCAAACTCAGTCAACGTTTCCGACCCACTTAAGGTAATCATGTAATACATTCTGATCTTATATAGTATATACATTCTGGTTAATATATATATATATATATATATATATATATATATATATATATATATATATATATATATATATATATATATTCTGTTATTCTGGTGTGTATATATACGTTCTGATCTTATATACATTCTGGTATATACATTCTGATCTTACTAGGAATTCTTGATCTTATATACATTCTGGTATAATTCTATATATGTTTGTAATATATACATACTTATCTTATATATATATATGCTGTTAATATATACATTCTGATATAATACATTATAGTTTACTTATAGTATGTGACGACACAGTATATGTGGCTTTTCACTTTTCAGGTTTGAAGAATTGAAGTCGTGGACACGGGATTACAGGTGAAGAGTGAAGACATTAGAATTGTTTACTTTTGTTTCGTTATGTATTAGTTATAAGGATTTATTAAGGACTTTTTGTTTCGTTATGTGTTAGTTAAAAATATTATTAGGAACTCTCGTTAAATTGTTTACTCGTTTTGTTTCATTATGTATTTGTTATGTTTCGTTTTGTTATTAAGGTCTCGTTTTGATATATGAGAACAGGTTCTTTAACAGGTCCCTTAACAGGTTTGCTTATGTTTTTTTGGTTTAAATTTAGTATTTTTGTTAACAGGTCCCTTACTAGGTTCCTTATCGTGTAACCTGTTAATTTTCGTGTCGTGTTCGTGTTCGAAAAAAGTGACGATTTGTTATCGTGTCGTGTTCGTGTTCGTGTCTTATCGTGTCGTGTCGGACACGATATGCCAGCTCTAGGTGAGAGGGAGTGAGGGAAAGTGAGAGGAGAGAGAAAGCGGAGGTGACGCTGAGATGGCAGTGAGTGGCTCATCAACCACTCCATTTAGCCTAAGAGTGGGTATAGTCATGACTCATGAGAACCTCAACACGTTAGTGTCACATCATCATTTACCCTTATCATCAAACCTATATAATGGCTTGCCACTTTCCTTTTCATATACATATAGGAGATGATCGACACACATAGGTTATTGATTTGAGTCCTAATTGGGAGGCCTAAATTATTTCACAAACCACCAAGATCATGCCACATATATTTAAGCATTAATTTAGACACATAATTAAGTATCCCATTCATTTTTCTATTGATTTACATACTCTAGTGTACAAAGCAATTAGAACAGAATGTGTCGCAATCAAAAAGTCGAGTGTTCAAATCATTTCCCTTTACATATACTCTACATGAACACAAATATCACAACACACTTGTACACACACAATTGCACCAGCAAACCCCTTATGTTTGTGCTTGACCACTTGTAAACCAAGTGGGACCTAACAACTTTCGCGCGTAAAGATTGTGCCACACCTAAACGGATCACGCGTGGTCCTAAGCCTCGTTACACGAAATTTATGACCAACTAATGCTAAATATGATCAACTCAGTGTTTTCCACAAAAAAATATGACTAATTCTATACTTTTTATCATTAAGAAAAAACACATAAAAAAGATGGTACTTAGAACAGCACAAACACACGTGCCATTCTTTTTTGTGCTATACAAAATTTGGATCACCTAAATGAAAGTATGTAACAATAGTTAAGAAATATTAAAAAGGTAAAAAGAAATTTAGAATTTTGACCAAACAACCTCTCAAGTTTCAATCCTATCAAATGTATCATCCCAAAAAAACAAACTCACTCGACCATTCTTTTTCCATGCTATTAAAAAAAAAAAAAAAAAATGTCTTAGATGCATCTTCAATCATTAAAATAGAACTATGTTCTGTGTGTAACAATAGTTAAGAAATATTAAAAAGGTAAAAAGAAATTTAGAATTTTGACCAAACAACCTCTCAAGTTTCAATCCTATCAAATGTATCATCCCAAAAAAACAAACTCGACCATTCTTTTTCCATGCTATTAAAAAAAAAAAAAAAAAAATGTCTCAGATGCAGCTTCAATCATTAAAATAGAACTATGTTCTGTGTGTAAAGGTACAAAAATTGTTGGTATGTGCATATGTAACAAACTACTAGTAGTAAAATAAAATTTTAAACTTTGACAAGACAACACGTGAGTTGTACATTCACCACATGATCCTCTTCATGTTAACTTCTAGGGGCAATTCTGAGACTGTCTCAGTCGCTCGAAGTGTTGGGCTTTTGAGAACTCATTTTAATGACTTTCTTGAAATAGCCCGAACGACTTGCGACTTAATATGAAGGTGACATGTGGCACCCCAAAAAGTCGCGTCTAATCATTAAAGTGGTACTTGTGTCATAGCCCACTATGTGTACTTTCTAAGCGATTTTTTTACAGTGACTTTTCATACCTTAAGCGACCTTCTATTTCGTCTTTTTCCAACAAAAAAGTCAAAACTTCTAAAAATTTTATTTTATTCTTTTTGCTCCTTCAGCAACCTAAGTGACTGACAACTTGGTACTTTGAGCGATTTTTTTTACTTTTCACCTTTTTGTACTTGCGTCATTACTTTTGTACTTTTCACATTTTTTTACTTTTCACCTTTTTGTATTATTATTTTTTAAATACTTTTTTAAATACTTTATAAACACTTTTTTATTTCAAATTCTTGAGCGACGTAATAAAGGATTTGGGCGACTATTTTTTTTAAGCGACTATTTTTTTTAAAACACCCCCACATTAACCTTAACACATATAGTCTCTTTCCTCTTCACTTACTTTTACACCTACTCTAAATCAAACCCAAAATTAAAATCAAAATCAAAGTTTAAACTCTAACCCCTAAATTATGTATTCCAATTTCAAAGATAACTGTTCGTTCCAAGTATCTGGATAATGTACCTTGGCCGATTTTGTAACAACCCGTAAATTTTCACACAGCAAAATGACTATTTTACCCTTTGACTTTTTTTCTTAAAGTTGACTTTGACTTTTACTTCTTGACTATTTGACTTTTACCTTAACGTAAAAGCAGATATGATAATCGGTAGTTAACCTGTAACTTCCCAAGTTAAATAACCCGCTCTGATTCGAATTATTACTCTCTGAACGTTACGTTCACCTTTGTCTATTTAACAAGAGAATATATTGCTTTTCTTGCATATCAACACCACAATAATAATGGTTTATATTCGATAATCATTATTCGGAATCAATAGTCTCGTTTTTATATTAGTTTTATAAAAACGACTCCAAAACTATATTTCTCGCAACTACCCAACCAAAGTGCCGAGTTTATACTTTAACTCAGCGGGAGACGGAGTGCACTCGATATAATAAATCCTTATCTACTTATCCTTTAATATCCAAAATCTTATCCTATCACTTATAAAATCCGATATCTTATCTTCCTTCTCTCACTTGATATAAAGCTGATCCATATTCCCTCTCCCTCTCATAACCTATCACTGCCTTTCATATCTCTCTCACCCCCAAAGAAATAAGCAGATAAATCGACATCTATTCTATTTTCCTCCCTCTTTTTGGACGACAGCAGCACCAACACCGCCCCCTCCATCACCATCGAGCTCCACCACCAATGGCGACCAACACACAACCACCATCATCATCACAACCAAGGAAGATCCGAGGTGATGATGTGACGTTTGGGGTTGTTGTGGCTCGAGTGAATCACCACAGCCGCGCCACTCCTCCACCTCTCCTCATCTCGTTAAAATTATGGTATGCCGGAATACCATATTTATGTTTGTTGTACTTCTTCCTAAAAATCGAATATATATATATCAATTTGAATAGCTTTCATGGATTTAAAACGAGTTTGATAATCATTCGTGTGGTGAATTAATAGTGGGTTTGGTTGATTTATTCGGGTCGGATTGAACCTGATTGGGGTGTCGGGTCAAGACCCGTGTGGTCTCGGGTATGCTGGGAATCACCCAAGTGGGAGTTTTGTTTGCTCAGTCCACAAACAGGAACCGGGGGGTTTTGTTGGTTGCTTAAGCTTATTAGTTATTTGGCTTGTTTTGTTTATGTTTTGCTCTCGGTAAATAGCAGAAACCCAAAGGGGTTGTGGTTCGAGGTTAAAAGCCTCGGCTTATGAGCTTATAGCTTATTTTGATAGGTTGTCATTTGTGCTTTATGGTTTCGGCTTAACACAACCACAAGGGTGCGTTGTGTCTCGGTTCAAACAACACCCACGAGGGTGTTTGTCTTCGGTTCGTTTACAACAACCGAGTAGGGTGATTATTTAACAATTGGTTCTTGCTTCGAGTCGGCTAGTAAGCCGCGTATGTGAGTATTTTGTGTTTGTGACTCGATTCGACCAACACCCACGAAGGGTGCCTTGGTTCGTTTATGAGCAGAACACCAAAAGGGTGTGTTTTGTTTGTTTGTAATGGGCCTAAGCCCACCAAGTACTAAAGGTGTGTTTGTTTAATCATTGGGCCAAAGCCCATATGCTTTGTGTTTAAGTCTTTGTTAAAACAAATTTTGAGTATTATGGTGAACAGATAAATATCTTACGAATTCAGATTTAGGACTAACATATCTATTTTGTCGGCTTATGAACTTAACTCGAAACTCATTATTATTATTAATTGTAATTTGTTAATGTTTCGGGATTATTAATTTGAATTCGGACCATATTCGAATTAGACTAAAATTATCGAAACAAAAACATTGGACATATTGGACTATCGAACCATTATTATTAGACTTGGTAATATAAACTGGTAAACAAATATTAACGATCACGAATTTTATTGATAACTCGAATCACACTCAGCTACAATGTAGAAGTCATATAAACAACCGAGTTATTACCCAAAAAATTAACCGGTCTACCTATCACTCGCTTATCTGCTATTTGATCCTTACGTGTTTATCTCCTTTTATACTGGTGCTATATGATTTATGCTTTGGCGTGCGTTTGTTTGAGTCCATGACTTTATACCACGACACGAAATGGGATACTAAACCTTTTTACAAACATTGACACAAGTAGTCCACGAAAACTACAACACTCTACCTTTTGAAACTCGTACGTATCAATTACTTTCCGCTTGTCATATTTTGAGACACGCTTATATTCATTAGGTTATGCCGATTCTGTATCGTTGTGCTATATTCCTTACACTGTTCTGCCATACTCCTTGGCACTGTTGTGTTATCTACGTCACTACATTCCAAGGTGAGTCATAGCCCCACTTTTACTCGTTTATTAACTTTATAAACTCTTTGGGGGAGATACATGCTCGTTCTACTTACAAATTTACTCGTTTACCTTAAACATTGTACACAGTTAATAACACACTCTATTGGTTTATTGAAACATAATTCTTGTTTTCACTCCCACAAGTAATATACACTTTTACGAATTACCATGAATTCATACACCACTTTTATACGTTTTTCTACAGATAGAACACAAGTATTTTCTTCACCCAACACTCGGTACGTTGTCTTTTCCCAACGTAAGGGCAAACGAATTACTTATGGATTTCACCCAACGTAACCCACTACTTATTTCACCAATATTTATATTTATTACAATTATCATTTCACACTTGAAACTATTGGAATCAACTGATTATTTTACAAATGGATCATGGGAGCTACACCGTGGCCCATTGTCATTGAACTTATGGGAGCTACAACCGTGGCCCATTTATGGGAGCTACACCGTTGCCCGTTGTCATTGCACTTATGGGAGGTACAACGCGGCCCATTGTCTATTAAACTTGAAACTATTGAAATCAACTGTTTATTTACAAACTCTATGAACTCACCAACCTTTGTGTTGACACTTTTAGCATGTTTATCTCAGGTCCATAATGAAAGAGGATGGCACGGAGGAGCGCGGATACATCAGAAGGGCTATAAATTTTATTATCATTCGAAAACTTATTTTGTAAATCTTACAACTACTGGGACCTAATTTGTAAATTTTGATATTCGAATGGTAAATCTTTTAAAACGACTCAAGTAGAGATCGTTTTTTATCATTATAATTGTTATGTCATGAAGTAACACCCAGTTTGAATTCCGCTGCGTATCACGAAATTGGGGGTGTTACAGATTTTTGGTAATATCATTTCAAGGATGGTGTATGTTGTGCCGATTTTTGGTAATATCACTTTGAAGTTTATACAATGGCCGTAAGTATTTCGTTATAGTTTCTTGCTCTGATCTGTTGGGAATATCATACTTATAGTGTGTTTCAGACCGAGCACGCTCCTAGTTAGGGGTGTGCACGGTTCGGTTTGGATCGGTTTTTGGCTAAAACCGAAACCGAACCGAAATGTTCGATTTTTATAGAACCCAAAACCGAAACCGTTCGGTTTTTGGCGGTACGGTTTTTTCGGTTTATTATCGGTTTCGGTTCGGTTTTTTGGTTTTTTAGGTTTTTAACCGTTTATATTTGAGCATGGCAAATTTATACCAACAAACTTGTATTACATAGAAATTTAGTTATTCTTCTTTACTTTTTGTCAATCTAAGCATAGTAATGTTTATCACATAATTCTAGAATTACACACATATAGATGAGACACACATACACATAGTGTGATCATTGTCATATTTTATTGATATATTCTCAAGAACACACACGACACGATAAAGACGCATATAAACATAAACGTTAAGATAAATATATTATAAATCCTCCCACAAAATGAATATGAATTTACAAATTTGATTTATTTTTCATATTATATTAATTATATATTATTATATAATAAACCCAGTTCGGTTCGGTTTTTACGGTTCGGTTTTTGGACTAAAACCGAAACCGGACCGCATTTTTTCCGTTTTTGAAAAAGTAAAAACCGAACCATCGGTTTTTTCAGTTCGGTTTTTTTCGGTTTTGGTTTTTTTTGCTCACCCCTACTCCTAGTTACGAGTGTTCGGGATTGCTTATTTTTGCTTTGCTTATCTGCTTATTTTTCAAGCATTTAAAAGCAGCTCATAAGTACTTACTATCTAGCAGGAAAACTAAGGTTGCGTTTAGTTGTGAGAAAAGGGAGAGAAGGGGGGGGGGGGGGGGGGGGGGGGGGGGGGGGGGGGGGGGGGGGGGGGGGGGGGGGGGGCTCTAGAAAGTGTTAGGAGTTAGAAAACATGATTAGATGCTAATCTGAAGAAAAGTGAGTGAAAGAAGAAATATAAAAAAATGCTATGAGAAAATGTAGAAGAGTACAAATTCACTTTTCTAAGGTATAACTACAAATTAGAAAGGTTACTTTTCTATTTTCCAGAAAGCATTTCTAAAAAATACACCGTTAAACATGTTTTCTTTTATTTTAGCTTTTTTTGAAAAGTGTTCTGGAAAAGGACATTAATTTTCTACAACTAAACGCAGCCTAAGGAATCCCGAACACCCCCTTAGGGATGGCAACGGGGCGGGTTAGGGATGGCAACAAGAAAGGTATAACTACAAATTAGAAAGGTCACTTTTCTGTTTTCCAGAAAGCATTTCTAAAAAAGAATTAACATGTACTGGGCCGGGTTAGGGATGGCAACGGGGCGAGATGGCCATCCCCGTCCCCAAACCCGATTACCAAAGTTCACCTCAAACCCACCCCGGTACACATCGGGGAGCCTCGTCGGGGCGCGATGCTCCCCCAAACCCGCCCCGTATTAATCGGGGATCTTATCGAGCCGTTTGCTAAGTGGTTGTCTGGTTTAATAACACTATGTTTACAATCGATGAAGACTAATATCCAAAAACACTTTCAACATAACTAAACATTGATCTCAACTCTCTTGGTAATTGAGTATATATAAAAAAGGGATCCAAGTTGTAACCAAATTTTGATATGCAACACAACTAAAAAGTGGTTTCCATAACGTGAAAGAAGACATTAATTCTACACGATTTTACTATTTAAATTCTACACGATTTTACTATTTAAACTTCAAACTCCTAAAAACATAAACTCGAGGTTCGATGGCTGTCTTATAATATTATGCGGTCAAAGAAAATTAGCTATGAATATTTACATAACTACAGAGCGGGACCATAACCAAACCACTTTAAACCTCATCCCAATTTTCACATCAAGCCGTGCGTTTCATTAACCGTGATTTTAAAATCAAAAAGATTGAGAGTCAATAGTAAGTCTTGAAACTCTTTTCACCCTCGATGTCAAAATTACTAACTTTCACTATTTTAACTTCAATGATCCCACTCCTCCCCTCAGGCCAGGGCTGCACCAAAATACACAAATCACCAAAAATAAAAATTAACATACATACACTTCACTCATGCATTGACCAAAAATATTAGTTTGCATACCTTTCCATCATAAGTCTCAACAGCTATCTCCATCGCACTTACATCTATTATCTCTACAGAACCAATCCCAAGTTTTTTATCTATGATACTGGCATTTTTTACTTTGCCATATAGCTCAAAGGTGCTACGCAATCCAAAATCCGTCACAAAATTCGGCAGGTTCTTTACAAGTATCTCGAAACGGTCACATATTGGTGGACCCATAGAAGCAACATCTGTTCAAATTTATAAAACTTAGGCGTTGACGTTCATGTATTTGGTATAAACAAATTTTTGCAATTAGAATAGTTATACATACCTTCAAGATGAATTAACGCATCGTAATGCGCATTATTTTCTAATTAATTTCTAATTTTGATTTAGCGAATTGTTCAAGTTCAATGAATACCGCTTTCGTAGAAAGGTTCTTAAGGGGGAGTACTGCTTATGGCTTTGTTGCACATTTCCATTATGTACTTTCTATGGGAGCCGTTTTTGCTTTATTTGCAGGATTTCACTATTGGGTAGGTAAAATCTTTGGTCGAACATATCCTGAAACTTTAGGTCAAATCCATTTTTGGATCACTTTTTTCGGGGTTAATCCGACCTTCTAAAATTAGAAATTAATTAGAAAATAATGCGCATTACGATGCGTTAATTCATCTTGAAGGTATGTATAACTATTCTAATTGCGAAAATTTGTTTATACCAAATACATGAACGTCAACGTCTAAGTTTTATAAATTTGAACAGATGTTGCTTCTATGGGTCCACCAATATGTGACCGTTTCGAGATACTTGTAAAGAACCTGCCGGATTTTGTGACGGATTTTGGATTGTGTAGCACCTTTGAGCTATATGGCGAAGTAAAAAATGCCAGTATCATAGATAAAAAACTTGGGATTGGTTCTGTAGAGATAATAGATCTAAGTGCGATGGAGATAGCCGTTGAGGCTTGTGATGGAAAGGTATGCAAACTAATATTTTTGGTCAATGCATGAGTGAAGTGTATGTATGTTAATTTTTATTTTTGGTGATTTGTGTATTTTTGCTGCAGCCTTGGCCTGAGGGGAGGAGTGGGATCAATGAAGTTAAAATAGTGAAAGTCATTAATTTTGACATCGAGGGTGAAAAGAGTTTCAAGACTTACTATTGACTCTCAATCTTTTTGATTTTAAAATCACGGTTAATGAAACACACGGCTTGATGTGAAAATTGGTATGAGATTTAAAGTGGTTTGGTTATGGTCCCGCTCTGTAGTTATGTAAACACTCATAGCTAATTTTCTTTGACCGCATAATATTATAAGAAAGCCATCGAACCTTGAGTTTATGTTTTTAGGAGTCTAAAGTTTAAATAGTAAAATCGTGTAGAATTAATATCTTCTTTCACGTTATGGAAACCACTTTTTAGTTGTGTTGCATATCAAAATTTGGTTACAACTTGGATCTCTTTTTTATATATACTCAATTACCAAGAGAGTTGAGATCAATGTTTAATTATGTTGAAAGTATTTTTGGATATTAGTCTTCATCGATTGTAAACGTAGTGTTATTAAACCAGACAACCACTTAGCAAACGGCTCGATAAGATCCCCGATTAATACGAGGCGGGTTTGGGGGAGCATCGCGCCCCGACGAGGCACCCCGATTAGATCCCCAATGGGTACCGGGGTGGGTTTGAGGTGAACTTTGGTAATCGGGTTTGGGGACGGGGATGGTCGTCCCGCCTCAAACCCGCCCCGTTGCCATCCCTAACCCGGCCCAGTACATGTTAATTTTTTTTTTTAGAAATGCTTTCTAGATAACAGAAAAGTGACCTTTCTAATATTGTATCCATTTCATGTGCTGAAGCCTCAGACTCGATAGCAACAAGAGCTTTATCAATGTTGTGGGGCATGGGTGAACGCATTGGATTCAGAGATTGGGGAGCATAATACTTCAAAGAGGTCAAATTAGGCTAGCACAATAACATTTTGTCTGATTTTTTAACTTTCTTTAAAATTATAAAACAATTCAGTGTTTATAATCTTCAACAAAGAAGCTTTGAGTGAATTTCAACCTATTTGACCCAGTTTAACATTCTGCCTGTTTCAATTAGGATGTTTTAACCAGACACTTTGACACTTTTGACTCATTCAACATTTAACTAAACCCATATCAATGCCATTACATGGGTCAAAACTGCTATTAATAAAGCAATAAAGTAATAAGAATAGGCATAGCAACTTACAGCGGCAATCAAAGGACTGGAATCCTCTCCAGGCTGGGGATGAGTAACGTCGGCACCAAAGATTATGGTTGGCCGATCAGTGACATAAGGAAGCCTACCATTCAGAGTTGCAGCCAGGACAGTGTTCCTCCCACCAACCTGATAAGTTTTAACATAATTAGTAAATGTGGTGGACAATAAAAACCATAAGAGTTGTTTTATATGAAAAAGAACTTACTTTCACATTGATCTTCAGTGCAACATTCTCAACGGAACATATACATACAATGCCTTTAGTCTGACACAAGGAAACAAGTCCATGAACAAACCGCCCAACTGCCTGTTCGTGCTGCCTTGAGAAGTTAATTATGGCCCAGTAGTTAACAGTTCCACCATTGCTCACTTTCTATATAGAATATAAAATATGAGTCATTTTTAAAAAGTCAGATACAACATCAAAATATATTCAAAACTTTAAAATGGTTAATGAAGAGAAATTCACCAGATCAATGATGTTCCACTGACCAACAGATGGATTAACCTCAGATGTACGCCCTGACTCATGATAACGCAGCTGAAAATGGAACCAAAGAGCAAGTTAATATGGATATCAGGAGAAATGATATTACAAGAATTAAACACTTAAAGAGTCAACGAGTGTGAACTTACAGGTGGCGGCGGTAAAACTCGGGCCTCAATGGAGGTGAGCAGCTCTGTTACATTCATTTCAAAATCCTTACTTACTAGAGGATCATTGTTGTACTTGTTTTTCTTCATTGTCTGCAAACACCAACGAACAAGTAAACAGAAAGTATTTATATGGAATGATAAAATTGAAAACCTTATACAGTATTAGTTCATGAAATGATAAAATTGAAAACCTTATACAGTATTAGTTCATGAAATGTCAAAATTCATACATTATCTATGCTATCCTCCCTATCTTTTGGCCGCTGGCATGTTGCCCTTAGGAACTGAGTCACTTGTCTTTCATTCAGCTTTAGAGAGTATCTTTGACCAGGACTCCAGGAGTGACCCAACAGATCTACAATTATACACATCGAAACAACAAAAATTACAATGAATTATATTTATCTTGTTCAGGTTTAGCTTTCAAAGTAAACATCTGCTAGGGAAAAAAATAATAATCTTTTGGCCGATTGTTACAAATACAATACTCATAAATGTTCATGTTTACCAAGGATAATGTTCTCTTTCAAATTCCAACAGCTAAAGAGATTTTATTTGAAAACCAAAGAGTAAGAATATAGATACAAGATGTTTTTCGATCAACAAATGCGTAAAGCAGCAGACTCGAAAATGGATTTTAATTATTGTGTTCAGCTTTTGCTTTCAAAATAAATATCCTCTTAAAAATATCCAAAGAAATGATAATTGTTTACCTCAATTCTACCAATAAAATACTCAGAATAGTTCATGTTTGTTAAGTATAGTGTTTTCTTTAAAATTTCAGCAAGTATAAGAGGTTAAAGAAGTTTTTAAACAACAAAAGTATAAAGCAGCAGACCTCCATTGGAAGATAAGTAGGCTTTGCGTCTGTGCCAGCTTGAACAGCGGGAAGAGCCGGAAAACGCAGCTGAACATTGTATTTCTCTCGGAAGTACTGAACTACAGTTTTGGTGGCTCCTGTCTCATCGATAAAACTACAAAATTTACAAGAAAAAGGATAAATATAAAGAAGAGGATCACATAGTACAAGAAGTTCTCTAATGTACTTTTTTCTAAACATGATTCTGAAAGATTAATTGCTTTCAAACAAACTTACTTCAGCTGGCTAATTGGTTGAGCCGTTAAACCTTGAACCTTATACTGTCTCTTGTAATCCTGACGGCGAACCTCCACCCTAACTCCTTTGAGAGCTCTCTTCACCTGAGAGTTAGAGAATACCATATAAGAACCTATGATCTTTTTTCCGTCCATGTAAATAACAAACAGTTAATGATAAATTCAAAGGAGTGACAAACAGTGACCTTGATCCTTTCTTGGTCGGACAGAGGTCTTGACATGTCTGTTCCCAGGAACTCACCAACAAACGTAGATAACAGCTTCGGCTCATAAAAAGCCCTCGCCGACATATCTGCAACGTAAGATTATTTATATAAGCAGATTATCAACAAACTAAACAATGCTAGTCAATGAACAGAAATATACAAGAACAAAAGTCGAGAAACACACCAATATTGAGTGACAGTCCCATCTGTGTGGGTCGAAGGCTCTGATAAAAACCTTTCCAGTACTCGATCCCATCACCAAGAGGCCCTCTTCCAAAATCAGTGTGGAACAAAGATCTTCCAACTATCTCACGGCTGCAGTTCATAAGATATAGTAAGAATCATCACATTAAGAATGTATCAATGACATAAAGAAAAAACTGCTAAAATGCAAACAAAGTTATGTTAATTACTCTTTAGAAGCAGACTCTCGCAGAACCACGTCGAGAGCTTGAATTGTCTCCTGGGGATTATCATGTTGTCTCCCAGCCAAAAACTGCCTCAAGTGGTCAAGCTCTTTTCTTGCAGCAAACTTGATGGTTACCTTAAACTCACGTTCCCGCCTAAAACATAATACCAGAATCACAAACGAAAACATTTTTGAAAACGCAATAATTAAACAGCAGATAGTGAAAAACAAATTATACCCATTCTGTTCAGAAAGTTTGACAACAAACTCTTTCGAATCAAACGGCAGAGGCCCAGCAGCAAAAGCACTCTTCTTCCCATCATAAGCTAGGCGCAGATTACCCAAGTGGGAAGCACCGTATGAATCGCTGAGAAACTTCATAATATCCCTGCTCTTGGTCTTGGAGGTTACCTCCGGAGCAATAGTCACCTAACACAAAGAAATTGCATTATGAGGCGCATGTCACTTTCACAAGCATAAAGAACAGAACAAATAAAAACAAATTCAAATAAAAACAAAAACAAATAAAGACAAAAATAAAAACAAATTCAAAGATAAGACAAAAGCAAATATGTAATCTAAGATAAAATAAAGACAAGTTCGCTGGTCACATAATCAGTAAATGTAGTGGACAATAAAAACCATAAAAGTTGTTTTATATGTAAAAGAACTTACTTTCACATTGATCTTCAGTGCAACATTCTCAAGATATTGGTTACTAATCTTCACGACATGTTGTGGCTTACAGCACTGAGATACAATTCCCAACTCAATTTCACATAATGTCAGCCACAAATACGTCTGTATCACACACTTAGTTTGAGGTATCTAAAAAAATGAACTTACGGCAGGTTCTTTTAGCTTCTGGGAGGATTGCAAAAAGCATCTGCAGCTGATGTCCAGGTGAAAATCGAGCTAGCTGTGCTGAAGCCTGAGACTTGAGATCGGCAAGAGCTTTCTCAATGTTGTGGGGCATGACTGAACGCATTGGAATCAGTGGTTGGGGATTGAAAACCTTTGACAGAAAATGAAAAAATGTTAAAATGATCTACTTAAACAGTAATAAGGTTAAATAAGGGAACATATACATACTATAAATTTGCTTATGCATCAATATGGTGATATAAAGGAAAGTACCTTGCGGATCTTGTCCATCTCATTCAGCAACACCTCACTAAATTGGCACTCGCTAACTCCATCTCTGTAATACCAGTAGCGTGTTAGAATTGTCATGAAGACAGAATAGGAAACCAATTAATGAGTTGCACACGTAGAATATTAGGCGGTGTGGCTTATGTCCAGTTGCCTTCTTGAAGGATATCAAAAGCTCCCTGCAGAACCAAGTAAAAGGTGAGAAAAATATATATAAATGACACAAATCCCTTTATCCTTAACTAATTGGCTAGTTGATGTGTTTTGATAAGAGATATAAGGTAGTTTTGACTTTTGGGGCTGTTTCATACGTGTTTTGACCCATCACACAACCCGCCCATGTTACTGTCTCTGGTTTATGGCTATGTTTGGCGCAGAGCTTTTTGAAGCTTTTTTAGGCGATGAGCGGTGAGCAATGAGCTTTTTGATTTTTAGTGTTTGTTTGGTAAAAGAGCGATGAACTCTGCTATTTTTTAGGAAAGCTCATTTTTCCAATGCTTCTTTAAGAAGCTGTGAGCGGTGAGCAGTGGGCTGTGGCTACAGCTCACAGCTACTGTTCACTGCTACTGCTCACAGCTACTTTTGCCAAACATAGCCTATATGTATCAGGCTATCAGTCATGTTTAACTAGGAGGCTTTTTGGATTCTTCAACTGTTCTTTATGAGGGGTTATCTCTTTACCTGATCAAACCTCAATGAATGACACCTCTCTTAGGATCAGTACGGGTTGTGTACAAGTCTTGAATGATTTCTTGCCTATATGGCTGTGCAGATACGAGGGCCTTGTACTTTGTTACTTGAGGCCAGTCCATAGAAGCAACGACCTGTACAATAATAAAGAAATTAAACTTTTAAGAACATCCTGAATACGAAAAGGGGTCAAAATGGGTCATGTTACGCGTCAAAGTGGTCAGTCCATATGGGGCAGTATCATTACGATTTCAAACAGGTCGAATTCGGCTAGCCCAATAACATTTTGTCAAATTTTTTAACTTTCTTAAAAATTATAAGACAATGTACTAATTCAGATATAAGATGTTTTTTGATCAACAAATGCGTAAAGCAGCAGACTTGAAAATGGATTTTAATTATCGTGTTCAGCTTTTGCTTTCAAAATAAACATCCTTCTTAAAAATTTCCAAAGAAATGATAATCGTTTACCTCAATTCTACAAATACAATACTCAGAATAGTTCATGTTTGTTAAGTATAGTGTTTTCTTTAAAATTTCAGCAAGTATAAGAGATTAAAGAAGTTTTTAAACAACAAAAGTATAAAGGAGCAGACCTCCATTGGAAGATAAGTAGGCTTTGCGTCTGTGCCAGCTTGAACAGCGGGAAGAGCCGGAAAACGCAGCTGAACATTGTATTTCTCTCGGAAGTACTGAACTACAGTTTTGGTGGCTCCCGTCTCATCGATAAAACTAAAAAAATTAACAAGAAAAACGATTAGCCGAATATAAAGAAGAGGATCACATAGTACAAGAAGTTCTCTAACATAAAAAACAATACAAGAGCAACCAAATAATTTCTCTAACGTATTGTTTCCTAAACAAAACTCTTCCATATTTTTCTTTTAAATTATTAAACTTAAACTGTGTACAAGCAAATCAAAATGTAATTCTGAATTTTAATTGCCGACAAAGTTCAAAGTCTACTTTCAATCCCCTATAGTAAAAAGTAATTCTGAAAGATTCATTGCTTTCAAACAGTAAGAGTAAAAAGTTAACACTATAAGCAAAACAAACTTACTTCAGCTGGCTAATCGGTTGAGCAGTTAAACCTTGAACCTTATACCGTCTTTTGTAATCCTGACGGCGAACCTCCACCCTAACTCCTTTGAGAGCTCTCTTCACCTGAGAGTTAGAAAATACCAGATAAGAACCTGTAATCTTTTTTCCATCCATGTAAATAACAAAAGGAATATACAAACTGTAGTCATCATAACCTTGATCCTTTCTTGGTCAGACAGAGGTCTTGACATGTCTGTTCCCAGGAACTCAGCAACAAACTCCGATAACAACTTAGGCTCATAAAAAGCCCTCGCCGACATATCTGCAACATAAGATATTTATATAAGCAGATTATCAACAAACTAAACAATGCTAGTCAATGAACAGAAATATACAAGCACAAAAGTCGAAAAAACACACCAATATTGAGTGACAGTCCCATTTGTGTGGGTCGAAGGCTCTGATAAAAACCTTTCCAGTACTCGATCCCATCACCAAGAGGCCCTCTTCCAAAATCAGTGTGGAACAAAGATCTCCCGACTATCTCACGGCTGCAAGTAATGAGATATGGTTAGAATCATTGCATTCAGAATGCAATCATTGACACAGAAAAAAACTACTGAAATTTAAACAAATATATGTTGATTACTCTTTAGAAGCAGACTCTCGTAGAACCACATCGAGAGCTTGGATAGTCTCCTGGGGATTATCTTGTTGTCTCCCAGCCAAAAACTGCCTCAAATGGTCTAGCTCTTTTCTTGCAGCAAACTTGATGGTTACTTTAAACTCACGCTCCCGCCTAAAATACAAAACCAAAAATTACAAACGAAAACATTTTTGAAAACATAATTATTAAACACAAGATAGTGAAAAACAAAGTGTACCCATTCTGTTCAGCGAGCTTAACAACAAACTCTTTTGAATCAAACAGCAAAGGCCCAGCAGCAAATGCACTCTTCTTTCCATCATACGCTAGCAGCAGATTACCCAAGTGGGAAGCACCATATGAATCACTAAGAAACTTCATAATGTCTCGGCTATTGGTCTTGGAGGTTACCTCCGGAGCAATTGTCACCTAACACATGGAAATTCCATTATGAGCCGCATATATCATTTCATAAACATAAAAAACAGAACTCTGTAAACAATACAGATTCGTTTATGTCCACATCTAGCCTAATCATATATTTGTTTTATGAAATCCCAATATTTTAGTCCTTTAACTGCATATGACCATCACTATCACATAACAATTTTCAAAACAACTTGAGCCCTTTTTTGAAAACCAATTACATAATACTTTAACAAGCGAAATCAGGTTATCATAACGAACAAAACTCAGCATACATATAATCAATGCACAAACACCATATAGACTATAAGTCACTACACAAAATCAGTTATGTAACATCATAATATTCATCAAGAAATGAAACGATAATTAGATAATCATTTTACAAAAAGCACATCTGCATATCCTTTGATCAACATTTCAAATCACTATTACTCAATCAAAATCACTCCACTTATCGCATAGTATTTCACCTAACATGTACATTTGCATAACCACTATAGACACTTTCCAAATTCACTCATTAATACAAACAATTTTCAATCTTATCACACTTAGATATTTGAGAATCACGTAACATGAAACACAACATACTTATAACAGACAAATATAAATACAACTTAAAACCCCTTTTGAAAAACCACAGAAGACCTATTAGATTATTTACTAAGCAATCTCAAGTTATCAAAATAAACAAAACTCAACATACATGTCCTGAGTCGACTGACACAAGTTTTTTCAATCATTATTGTATCAAGTATTACAGAAAATGATGATTACATGTATCTTAAAAAACACACTGAACAATAGCAATCCGCAACATACGTATATTTCCACAAGGCATTGCCAATGAAAATATACAAGTCACTACACAAAATCAATTATTAATTCAACCAAAAACATTATAATATTTACGAGTAATATTTTACAAAATCGCATCTACTAATCCTTTTATTAACATTTCGAATAACTATTACTCAATCAAATTCTCTATGACTACCACATAATATTTCACCTATAACATGTATATTAGGCGAGACACTATAGAAAATTCACAAATCCATCCGTACTCTAAAATCTGATAATCATATACATTGAAAACCAACACAATGACATTATTTGCTTCATACTTTAAAAACGACAAAACATAGTTTTATACAGAGTAGCTTAAAATCTTTTTAAATACAGAGTTTGAAGGAAACCCAAATCCCCTTTTGAAAAAGTATTATTTGGTTAAAATTTTGCAAAATAACATCAAAAGCCTCACAATAAGCAGTCCATATAACACACATTTAACAAGCACAAAACACATCTTCAAATAGAAATTAAAGACAAAAAACAATATTACCCTCCCATTTAACATCATTTTTTGCTTCAATTTTTACAAAAATAATGTCTAAAACCCTCACATACAAAAACACACACTAAATAAAACACATATACACTGTTTTGAAATGAAATTTTTGAAAAATAAATTTTAAAAAATTGTTAAAACCCTCATTTATTAGTTTCCAAAAAAACACACTCTAAATTTTATTTTTTTTATAACCCTCATAAACCTCCGTTGTGACACATAACGAATTTACAAAAGATACTTTAAAACCCTCATTTATTAGTATTCACTTCCAAAACAAAAACACACTGAATAAAACATAAACTACAAAACACACGGTAAGAAAAAACAGATTAAATTTTATAAAAATGTTTTAAACCAAAACAATACACAGAGTTTTTGTATAAAAAAAAAAAAAAAAAAAAAAAAAAAAAAAAAAAAAAAAAAAAAAAAAAAAAAAAAAGGTACACAGTGAAGGTATAAACCATCAACGGCGGCGGAGGTGTCACCAACGACAGCTTCTCGAGCTCTTTCACCGGAGCGTTGACCGGCGGAGGTGCGGTGGTTTGACCACCGTCACCAGACATTGTTGTTTTTTGTTTTTTTTGGAGAGAGAGAAAGGGTTTTTGTGTGTTTTTTTTGAGGTGTGAATAGTGCGTGTGAAAATGGGAGAGTGGTGAGTGGGTTTATATAGGGGAAGGAGCAAGGTGAAGGTAGAAATGGTAAACAAGGGTCAAAATAATTTCTTTTACAAAGGGTGTGGTGAATATGAGTTGCTTTTGAATTTTTTTTTACCCTTTTACCCCTTTTTTGTCCCTTTCTACTGTACCCCCGTATTTTGGTTTTTTTTTTTTTTTATTTATTTACTTTTTTTTTTTTATATATATTTCGTATTCTTGTGCTAGTTTTTGGTCACTCGAGTCAAACCGGCATTGTTTGATTTTTATTAGACCCGTGTATGGAAGGAATTATTAATTCGTGATTGGCCTCTACCACGCGTGAACCCCATTACACTTACGCCTCTTTGTGTATTAGTGGGTTTTCATAAAGCTAGTAGTAATGGTGACCGCAGGCAACCGCGGTCATTAGTCTCAACTCTTCGATAACGCAGTTTTCTCTCTTTAATACTTCTGCATGACCAAGTTAGTGTAATTTGACTACCATGATTACCAAAAAAAATATACCTCAAATAAACACAAAAATACTCCACAAAACCAATTTAAAAATACACACTCGCACGCAACCCTTCATTTTTCTGTGCAAATCACTCATTCGCTTGGGCGACCAACCCTTCATCTTTTTGGGTGGGGGACGCGTTCAATGGACCAGTCATAGGGGGCGCGTTCACGTTTAAGACCAACGTGTGTGTAACACCCCAACCCGACAAGGGCAAAGGTGTCACATATACGGATTCTTATCAGAACAAACACAAGCATATGACATAAATAATACAATAGGATTCCAAGGGTTACAAACAAAATCTGAAATTACAAGGTTACAAGTGAGATATACAATAATCACTAAGTCTGAATATAACTTTTCAAATCATCTCTAATCCAATTTAGCTAGCAAGGTCTTCTAAGTTCAAGGTCCTCTCTAATAACAACCCAGCTTCCAACTAAAACCTGCCGTACATGAAAAGAAACGTACGGCTGAGCTTAAAAAGCCTAGTGAACAGATATATAATAAACGGAAACGAAAGCAAGAGATATGAAAGTAAAAGGAAAAGAACATATACAGTATAACGAAATAGATAAGTCAAGGTACAGAGAGAGAGAGAGAGTAAAGGTTTAGGACAGTAATCCACCACGAGCCCAGAAACAGAAATATCATATCCATGTAACCATATCAGAAATCCAGAGGGGATGCCTCTCAAGTAACCAGATAATATGAGGGGTGGCCTCATGTATCCAACAGAAATATATGGAGTAGCTAGCTCCCAGAACATGAAAGACGTGGATTGCACCCACCGTCAGTCACCAGAAATCAGATCATATCATAACAGAACAAATCTAGGATGCATCCATACGCCCCCAAAACAGAAATATCGGCCATAATCATATAGTGTGCACATATCAGAACAGAACAGGGACGGTGTGGTTAATCACTCTGACCACACAAGAGTCATGCCAGTGGTGCATCACAGACACGGCCATGTTACCTTCATGGCTAGGGAACACATTTTGGCTCGGGTATCAAACTGGGAGTCAAAGGTCAAAGGTCAAAGGTCAAAGGTTCATATCATAATCAGAGTGTCATATCAGAAGGTTCAATATCAGAAGGTTCATATCAGAAGATCAAATATCCCAGGTCAATATCCAAAAGGGTCAAAGTATCAGATGGTCAAATCTTCAAAAGGTTCAATATCAAAAGTACTTTTCAAAAGGTTTTCTCTTAAGGTTCATTTAAAACAATCTTTCAAAATAGTTTTCATAAATGGTCTTTCAAATAGTTTTCATAAAACGAACTTCAAAAATAGTTTTCTTAAAGTCAATATATCATGCTTGAAAAACCCTTTCAAAATACTTTACTTAAAACATTTTCATCTCATATCAAAAAGGTCTTCATATCATAGGTCCCAAAATCAGAGATCAAAGGTCGAAGCAAAGGTGTCATGGCAAGGGATCGTAACAGAGTATCAAATCAGAGATTTAATAGATCAGAAAAGAATCATAGGAAACCTTACAGAGAAGGTCAGAATATCTGTACCTTATTCCAGAAGCAACCACAATTCAGAAATGGATGACACAAAGTGGATCAGGACCTCTCTTTCTTCACACCTAGAGGGGGTAGACAAGAATTACAAACCCTTTCATTTTAAGTAATTTTCCATTTTAGCTTTTAGATTCATCAAGTTACTCTTTTAGTCCTTTAGGTTTCATAATTTACACTTTATACCCCTTTAGTTTCAAAAGTTACACTTTAACCCTTCAATTGTTCGTAGTTACACTTTAGACCCTTAATTTATCAAAGTTTCACAATGGTCACTCATTTTATCATATTATAAGAATGTATCCTCAATTTTACAGAATTTACACAATAGGTCCCTCTAGTTTTCAAAGTTACATATTTAGTCCCTTATTTTACAATTTCAACCTTATATTATTAATAATTACATATTAACCCATTAAATCACCAAATTTACACATAACCCCCTGAATAGATTATATTACTCAAAACAGCCCCAAGTTTCCAGAAATTACAAGTTTAGTCCCTCCATTTAATTATTTTATAATTCGTACCTTAATTAAACCCTAGAAACATTTTAATCCTTTAAAATACAAAAATGACACTAGACCCCCTCTTTTTATATTTTATACAGTAGGTACATGTTCCAAAATAAGTTCTAAAAATAACCCTTGAGTTTTAAAAGTTACAAAACTCACCCAAAACAATTTTAACCAATCGTATAACACTTTAATTAGCCAAAACCCTAACCCTAAAAATACAAGTCATTTACCAATCATTAGATCATTATTAATCATCATTTAATCACTCAAAAACAGCCCCAAAAGTATAATCCCTAAATCGATTTACATTTTATTTCTTTTTTTCTTTATTTTCTTTAAATCGGTAACCCAAATAAATCCACAAATAATTCGATTAGGCCCCAATAATTCGAAATAACATTTTTCCCAGATTTTTATGATCATGTAGAGTCCAAATAAAATAAATAAGGAGCCTCAAAAATTCGGATTGAATTATTTATGTTTTATACACGTTTTTAAGATTTAATTCACAAATATTATAATAAGCATGCATGGATCGACTTATACATTTTATTTGATGTTCTTAACATATATAGGGTCTGAGAAAAATACCAAATCCAGATTTGAACGTGTGGAATGAGGTGTACGAATTCTTTTGTACGCGATTAGCCAAAACGGGTCAAAAATCACCACGACTTCAAAAACGATCTAAAAATCATGAAACCAATTTTCACAGGTCACATATGATGTGAGAAACACAAGAAAAATAAGAAACGAATTTTTAGGAGGTCGCAAGAATTAATTCGATCCATACCTTATTTTGTTCTAGCGACAAAGAAATAATTCACCAAGATCGGACCAAGCTTCAAATAATTCGAATGGTATTTTTCCTAGTTCCTTTGGATGATGATCAATCACAGAAAAATGGTCTAGGGATTTTAGGGTGTCGATTGGAGGCCAAATGATTTTGTTTGAGTGTGTAAATTCACTCGGCAATTAGGTTTACAAAAGAGATAATGTGATTGAGTTTTAAAATGGGTAAACCGAATCAAATGGGGGGAGAAGGACCAGGAATTTCGTGATTAGGTTAGCCAAAATTATGGGGATTGATTCATTCCATAATTGTCATATTTACCTTATTTAAATAAACTTAATATTACATATAAATCCATTCGGTGCTAATAGGGGTATTTTAGTAATTTTATCACTTGTATAAATGTTAAATGAAGTCGTTAAAATTATTTGGTAACATATCTCGTGTATTGCCAGAAGTTTGGAATTGTTTTGATACTTTATAAGCCTTTAATTTAAATTTTTAACGTGCAGGGGCATTTTGGTCATTTTTCATGTTTTCAGATTTTAGGGTTTTACAACTCTTCCCCTCTAACAGAAAAATTTCGTCCTCGAAATTTGCAGGAAGCAGAGAGAGAAGAGAACGGAATACTCATACGGGATGCGAACAAGATTTCAAATTGAATTTAATTGTATCTACAGCAGAGAGCTCTTCAAGGAGTTTAAGATTCACAACTGAGGTCAACAGGATGCAACACGAGAGTCCAAACTAATCCAGATATTTAACGAACGAAGGTAGAGTATACGCATAGGTAGAATGAACCTAAGGTCTCACTAATCACAGATAATCCATCGGGAATCAAGTTCTAAATTTCTTAGGTACTTCCCAAGATATCCTATGACCACAATGAGGGCACGTTATATGGTGTAAGTATTATCACGTTAATAATACCAGCACCACATAATTATGCCTTCATGATGATCATACTTTATCTCAAGTCGTAAACAAAGCCACCTATCTTAATCCACCTAGTACTCTATAGTCTCAGAGGTCAACAAAATCGATGTCATAGTCAAGAGGGAAAACAACTACTTGCAAGAGTATCGGAATCCCAGATCGCCTATCAGATTAAGGTATGCCGTCCACAAGCGTCAGATCTTCTCCAATTCATCAAGGCCATCATTGGACGTATGAATAGACACGGAACTGAAATACTTCTAAGGAACTTAAATCATCAGAGGATCTTAAATTTGAGAATACTCGGAGGTGGAACAAAATTGTGAACTTGCGTCTGGTTCGTCAAGCCTCCTGCTGTTCTTCTTGGAGTAATGTGAATTTCTGGCACGATCTTCAAATCCTTCATCCTCCAGTCTGCCTCCACTCTCAATTCATCTTAGTACAACCAAGGTGAATAGGGAAGTTAGACTGTATGTCTTCATCAGCTCCAGGTTCGCCATCTTGAGTAGATTTCTTCTTCCGCATCGCCAACACTTCCGTTTTGTAAGGGATACCTTCACTCTTCAGGGTAGCCGCCGTTGTTGTTAACATTTCGAGTGCTCAATCAACCAATCCCTTATCAGAATGGAATCGAAGTTGACCATCCAAAAAGACGGATCAACCAGGCAAATTTTATCATTCAAAAGTGAGAGGGAAACATTCTTATATGCATGTCTAAACATCACAAGACTTTTCATAGGAATAGAGAGGGGTAAGACAGAATCAAACAGCGTCAGAAGATTCATAGGTGCTTATCAAAAGCAAGAGACAAACAACAGAATGTATTTAGTACGTCATCATCATGGAGATTCTCAGAATTGCCCGGAGAGGCATCAGGATGATTAACAAATGGATTAGATATCAGAGTCGGAATCTAAAGATAAGGTTCAATAGTGTCATGCAATTTCTATACAGTTCTCAAAGACATAAATCTTGTAGGCATAACTTTCAATCTCCAAGAGGGATTCAACAGGCTTAAACCAAAAGTAAGGCACGAATCAGAGTGATGCGGAAGCGATGATACTTAAACAAATGCTTTAGTCTACCCATTCCTCACTGGTCAAAAACTTACGTTCCTATAGGGAAGTCCTAAAGCAACTCTTACAGGTTATCTTATGAGCGCCTACAGTGGAAACTTAGTGGTCCTAACTTCACAGGTCAGGGTAAATGTATTACAAGTCGCAGCCTGTGCTCTGATACCATAATTGTAACACCCCAACCCGACAAGGGCAAAGGTGTCACATATACGGATTCTTATCAGAACAAACACAAGCATATGACATAAATAATACAATAGGATTCCAAGGGTTACAAACAAAATCTGAAATTACAAGGTTACAAGTGAGATATACAATAATCACTAAGTCTGAATATAACTTTTCAAATCATCTCTAATCCAATTTAGCTAGCAAGGTCTTCTAAGTTCAAGGTCCTCTCTAATAACAACCCAGCTTCCAACTAAAACCTGCCGTACATGAAAAGAAACGTACGGCTGAGCTTAAAAATCCTAGTGAACAGATATATAATAAACGGAAACGAAAGCAAGAGATATGAAAGTAAAAGGAAAAGAACATATACAGTATAACGAAATAGATAAGTCAAGGTACAGAGAGAGAGAGAGAGTAAAGGTTTAGGACAGTAATCCACCACGAGCCCAGAAACAGAAATATCATATCCATGTAACCAAATCAAAAATCCAGAGGGGATGCCTCTCAAGTAACCAGATAATATGAGGGGTGGCCTCATGTATCCAACAGAAATATATGGAGTAGCTAGCTCCCAGAACATGAAAGACGTGGATTGCACCCACCGTCAGTCACCAGAAATCAAATCATATCATAATATATCATATCATAACAGAACAAATCTAGGATGCATCCATACGCCCCCAAAACAGAAATATCGGCCATAATCATATAGTGTGCACATATCAGAACAGAACAGGGACGGTGTGGTTAATCACTCTGACCACACAAGAGTCATGCCAGTGGTGCATCACAGACACGGCCATGTTACCTTCATGGCTAGGGAACACATTTTGGCTCGGGTATCAAACTGGGAGTCAAAGGTCAAAGGTCAAAGGTCAAAGGTTCATATCATAATCAGAGTGTCATATCAGAAGGTTCAATATCAGAAGGTTCATATCAGAAGATCAAATATCCCAGGTCAATATCCAAAAGGGTCAAAGTATCAGATGGTCAAATCTTCAAAAGGTTCAATATCAAAAGTACTTTTCAAAAGGTTTTCTCTTAAGGTTCATTTAAAACAATCTTTCAAAATAGTTTTCATAAATGGTCTTTCAAATAGTTTTCATAAAACGAACTTCAAAAATAGTTTTCTTAAAGTCAATATATCATGCTTGAAAAACCCTTTCAAAATACTTTACTTAAAACATTTCCATCTCATATCAAAAAGGTCTTCATATCATAGGTCCCAAAATCAGAGATCAAAGGTCGAAGCAAAGGTGTCATGGCAAGGGATCGTAACAGAGTATCAAATCAGAGATTTAATAGATCAGAAAAGAATCATAGGAAACCTTACAGAGAAGGTCAGAATATCTGTACCTTATTCCAGAAGCAACCACAATTCAGAAATGGATGACACAAAGTGGATCAGGACCTCTCTTTCTTCACACCTAGAGGGGGTAGACAAGAATTACAAACCCTTTCATTTTAAGTAATTTTCCATTTTAGCTTTTAGATTCATCAAGTTACTCTTTTAGTCCTTTAGGTTTCATAATTTACACTTTATACCCCTTTAGTTTCAAAAGTTACACTTTAACCCTTCAATTGTTCGTAGTTACACTTTAGACCCTTAATTTATCAAAGTTTCACAATGGTCACTCATTTTATCATATTATAAGAATGTATCCTCAATTTTACAGAATTTACACAATAGGTCCCTCTAGTTTTCAAAGTTACATATTTAGTCCCTTATTTTACAATTTCAACCTTATATTATTAATAATTACATATTAACCCATTAAATCACCAAATTTACACATAACCCCCTGAATAGATTATATTACTCAAAACAGCCCCAAGTTTCCAGAAATTACAAGTTTAGTCCCTCCATTTAATTATTTTATAATTCGTACCTTAATTAAACCCTAGAAACATTTTAATCCTTTAAAATACAAAAATGACACTAGACCCCCTCTTTTTATATTTTATACAGTAGGTACATGTTCCAAAATAAGTTCTAAAAATAACCCTTGAGTTTTAAAAGTTACAAAACTCACCCAAAACAATTTTAACCAATCATATAACACTTTAATTAGCCAAAACCCTAACCCTAAAAATACAAGTCATTTACCAATCATTAGATCATCATTAATCATCATTTAATCACTCAAAAACAGCCCCAAAAGTATAATCCCTAAATCGATTTACATTTTATTTCTTTTTCTTCTTTATTTTCTTTAAATCGGTAACCCAAATAAATCCACAAATAATTCGATTAGGCCCCAATAATTCGAAGTAACATTTTTCCCAGATTTTTATGATCATGTAGAGTCCAAATAAAATAAATAAGGAGCCTCAAAAATTCGGATTGAATTATTTATGTTTTATACACGTTTTTAAGATTTAATTCACAAATATTATAATAAGCATGCATGGATCGACTTATACATTTTATTTGATGTTCTTAACATATATAGGGTCTGAGAAAAATACCAAATCCAGATTTGAACGTGTGGAATGAGGTGTACGAATTCTTTTGTACGCGATTAGCCAAAACGGGTCAAAAATCACCACGACTTCAAAAACGATCTAAAAATCATGAAACCAATTTTCACAGGTCACATATGATGTGAGGAACACAAGAAAAATAAGAAACGAATTTTTAGGAGGTCGCAAGAATTAATTCG
Organism: Artemisia tridentata subsp. tridentata; assembly: GCA_021014915.2. Classification (NCBI taxonomy): domain Eukaryota; kingdom Viridiplantae; phylum Streptophyta; class Magnoliopsida; order Asterales; family Asteraceae; genus Artemisia; species Artemisia tridentata. The sequence goes on along the minus strand of CP139509.1, from coordinate 438,436,994 downwards.
ATCCATACCTTATTTTGTTCTAGCGACAAAGAAATAATTCACCAAGATCGGACCAAGCTTCAAATAATTCGAATGGTATTTTTCCTAGTTCCTTTGGATGATGATCAATCACAGAAAAATGGTCTAGGGATTTTAGGGTGTCGATTGGAGGCCAAATGATTTTGTTTGAGTGTGTAAATTCACTCGGCAATTAGGTTTACAAAAGAGATAATGTGATTGAGTTTTAAAATGGGTAAACCGAATCAAATGGGGGGAGAAGGACCAGGAATTTCGTGATTAGGTTAGCCAAAATTATGGGGATTGATTCATTCCATAATTGTCATATTTACCTTATTTAAATAAACTTAATATTACATATAAATCCATTCGGTGCTAATAGGGGTATTTTAGTAATTTTGTCACTTGTATAAATGTTAAATGAAGTCGTTAAAATTATTTGGTAACATATCTCGTGTATTGCCAGAAGTTTGGAATTGTTTTGATACTTTATAAGCCTTTAATTTAAATTTTTAACGTGCAGGGGCATTTTGGTCATTTTTCATGTTTTCAGATTTTAGGGTTTTACAACTCTTCCCCTCTAACAGAAAATTTTCGTCCTTGAAATTTGCAGGAAGCAGAGAGAGAAGAGAACGGAATACTCATACGGGATGCGAACAAGATTTCAAATTGAATTTAATTGTATCTACAGCAGAGAGCTCTTCAAGGAGTTTAAGATTCACAACTGAGGTCAACAGGATGCAACACGAGAGTCCAAACTAATCCAGATATTTAACGAACGAAGGTAGAGTATACGCATAGGTAGAATGAACCTAAGGTCTCACTAATCACAGATAATCCATCGGGAATCAAGTTCTAAATTTCTTAGGTACTTCCCAAGATATCCTATGACCACAATGAGGGCACGTTATATGGTGTAAGTATTATCACGTTAATAATACCAGCACCACATAATTATGCCTTCATGATGATCATACTTTATCTCAAGTCGTAAACAAAGCCACCTATCTTAATCCACCTAGTACTCTATAGTCTCAGAGGTCAACAAAATCGATGTCATAGTCAAGAGGGAAAACAACTACTTGCAAGAGTATCGGAATCCCAGATCGCCTATCAGATTAAGGTATGCCGTCCACAAGCGTCAGATCTTCTCCAATTCATCAAGGCCATCATTGGACGTATGAATAGACACGGAACTGAAATACTTCTAAGGAACTTAAATCATCAGAGGATCTTAAATTTGAGAATACTCGGAGGTGGAACAAAATTGTGAACTTGCGTCTGGTTCGTCAAGCCTCCTGCTGTTCTTCTTGGAGTAATGTGAATTTCTGGCACGATCTTCAAATCCTTCATCCTCCAGTCTGCCTCCACTCTCAATTCATCTTAGTACAACCAAGGTGAATAGGGAAGTTAGACTGTATGTCTTCATCAGCTCCAGGTTCGCCATCTTGAGTAGATTTCTTCTTCCGCATCGCCAACACTTCCGTTTTGTAAGGGATACCTTCACTCTTCAGGGTAGCCGCCGTTGTTGTTAACATTTCGAGTGCTCAATCAACCAATCCCTTATCAGAATGGAATCGAAGTTGACCATCCAAAAAGACGGATCAACCAGGCAAATTTTATCATTCAAAAGTGAGAGGGAAACATTCTTATATGCATGTCTAAACATCACAAGACTTTTCATAGGAATAGAGAGGGGTAAGACAGAATCAAACAGCGTCAGAAGATTCATAGGTGCTTATCAAAAGCAAGAGACAAACAACAGAATGTATTTAGTACGTCATCATCATGGAGATTCTCAGAATTGCCCGGAGAGGCATCAGGATGATTAACAAATGGATTAGATATCAGAGTCGGAATCTAAAGATAAGGTTCAATAGTGTCATGCAATTTCTATACAGTTCTCAAAGACATAAATCTTGTAGGCATAAACTTTCAATCTCCAAGAGGGATTCAACAGGCTTAAACCAAAAGTAAGGCACGAATCAGAGTGATGCGGAAGCGATGATACTTAAACAAATGCTTTAGTCTACCCATTCCTCACTGGTCAAAAACTTACGTTCCTATAGGGAAGTCCTAAAGCAACTCTTACAGGTTATCTTATGAGCGCCTACAGTGGAAACTTAGTGGTCCTAACTTCACAGGTCAGGGTAAATGTATTACAAGTCGCAGCCTGTGCTCTGATACCATAATTGTAACACCCCAACCCGACAAGGGCAAAGGTGTCACATATACGGATTCTTATCAGAACAAACACAAGCATATGACATAAATAATACAATAGGATTCCAAGGGTTACAAACAAAATCTGAAATTACAAGGTTACAAGTGAGATATACAATAATCACTAAGTCTGAATATAACTTTTCAAATCATCTCTAATCCAATTTAGCTAGCAAGGTCTTCTAAGTTCAAGGTCCTCTCTAATAACAACCCAGCTTCCAACTAAAACCTGCCGTACATGAAAAGAAACGTACGGCTGAGCTTAAAAATCCTAGTGAACAGATATATAATAAACGGAAACGAAAGCAAGAGATATGAAAGTAAAAGGAAAAGAACATATACAGTATAACGAAATAGATAAGTCAAGGTACAGAGAGAGAGAGAGAGTAAAGGTTTAGGACAGTAATCCACCACGAGCCCAGAAACAGAAATATCATATCCATGTAACCATATCAGAAATCCAGAGGGGATGCCTCTCAAGTAACCAGATAATATGAGGGGTGGCCTCATGTATCCAACAGAAATATATGGAGTAGCTAGCTCCCAGAACATGAAAGACGTGGATTGCACCCACCGTCAGTCACCAGAAATCAAATCATATCATAATATATCATATCATAACAGAACAAATCTAGGATGCATCCATACGCCCCCAAAACAGAAATATCGGCCATAATCATATAGTGTGCACATATCAGAACAGAACAGGGACGGTGTGGTTAATCACTCTGACCACACAAGAGTCATGCCAGTGGTGCATCACAGACACGGCCATGTTACCTTCATGGCTAGGGAACACATTTTGGCTCGGGTATCAAACTGGGAGTCAAAGGTCAAAGGTCAAAGGTCAAAGGTTCATATCATAATCAGAGTGTCATATCAGAAGGTTCAATATCAGAAGGTTCATATCAGAAGATCAAATATCCCAGGTCAATATCCAAAAGGGTCAAAGTATCAGATGGTCAAATCTTCAAAAGGTTCAATATCAAAAGTACTTTTCAAAAGGTTTTCTCTTAAGGTTCATTTAAAACAATCTTTCAAAATAGTTTTCATAAATGGTCTTTCAAATAGTTTTCATAAAACGAACTTCAAAAATAGTTTTCTTAAAGTCAATATATCATGCTTGAAAAACCCTTTCAAAATACTTTACTTAAAACATTTCCATCTCATATCAAAAAGGTCTTCATATCATAGGTCCCAAAATCAGAGATCAAAGGTCGAAGCAAAGGTGTCATGGCAAGGGATCGTAACAGAGTATCAAATCAGAGATTTAATAGATCAGAAAAGAATCATAGGAAACCTTACAGAGAAGGTCAGAATATCTGTACCTTATTCCAGAAGCAACCACAATTCAGAAATGGATGACACAAAGTGGATCAGGACCTCTCTTTCTTCACACCTAGAGGGGGTAGACAAGAATTACAAACCCTTTCATTTTAAGTAATTTTCCATTTTAGCTTTTAGATTCATCAAGTTACTCTTTTAGTCCTTTAGGTTTCATAATTTACACTTTATACCCCTTTAGTTTCAAAAGTTACACTTTAACCCTTCAATTGTTCGTAGTTACACTTTAGACCCTTAATTTATCAAAGTTTCACAATGGTCACTCATTTTATCATATTATAAGAATGTATCCCCAATTTTACAGAATTTACACAATAGGTCCCTCTAGTTTTCAAAGTTACATATTTAGTCCCTTATTTTACAATTTCAACCTTATATTATTAATAATTACATATTAACCCATTAAATCACCAAATTTACACATAACCCCCTGAATAGATTACATTACTCAAAACAGCCCCAAGTTTCCAGAAATTACAAGTTTAGTCCCTCCATTTAATTATTTTATAATTCGTACCTTAATTAAACCCTAGAAACATTTTAATCCTTTAAAATACAAAAATGACACTAGACCCCCTCTTTTTAAATTTTATACAGTAGGTACATGTTCCAAAATAAGTTCTAAAAATAACCCTTGAGTTTTAAAAGTTACAAAACTCACCCAAAACAATTTTAACCAATCGTATAACACTTTAATTAGCCAAAACCCTAACCCTAAAAATACAAGTCATTTACCAATCATTAGATCATCATTAATCATCATTTAATCACTCAAAAACAGCCCCAAAAGTATAATCCCTAAATCGATTTACATTTTATTTCTTTTTCTTCTTTATTTTCTTTAAATCGGTAACCCAAATAAATCCACAAATAATTCGATTAGGCCCCAATAATTCGAAGTAACATTTTTTCCCAAATTTTTATGATCATGTAGAGTCCAAATAAAATAAATAAGGAGCCTCAAAAATTCGGATTGAATTATTTATGTTTTATACACGTTTTTAAGATTTAATTCACAAATATTATAATAAGCATGCATGGATCGACTTATACATTTTATTTGATGTTCTTAACATATATAGGGTCTGAGAAAAATACCAAATCCAGATTTGAACGTGTGGAATGAGGTGTACGAATTCTTTTGTACGCGATTAGCCAAAATGGGTCAAAAATCACCACGACTTCAAAAATGATCTAAAAATCATGAAACCAATTTTCACAGGTCACATATGATGTGAGGAACACAAGAAAAATAAGAAACGAATTTTTAGGAGGTCGCAAGAATTAATTCGATCCATACCTTATTTTGTTCTAGCGACAAAGAAATAATTCACCAAGATCGGACCAAGCTTCAAATAATTCGAATGGTATTTTTCCTAGTTCCTTTGGATGATGATCAATCACAGAAAAATGGTCTAGGGATTTTAGGGTGTCGATTGGAGGCCAAATGATTTTGTTTGAGTGTGTAAATTCACTCGGCAATTAGGTTTACAAAAGAGATAATGTGATTGAGTTTTAAAATGGGTAAACCGAATCAAATGGGGGAGAAGGACCAGGAATTTCGTGATTAGGTTAGCCAAAATTATGGGGATTGATTCATTCCATAATTGTCATATTTACCTTATTTAAATAAACTTAATATTACATATAAATCCATTCGGTGCTAATAGGGGTATTTTAGTAATTTTGTCACTTGTATAAATGTTAAATGAAGTCGTTAAAATTATTTGGTAACATATCTCGTGTATTGCCAGAAGTTTGGAATTGTTTTGATACTTTATAAGCCTTTAATTTAAATTTTTAACGTGCAGGGGCATTTTGGTCATTTTTCATGTTTTCAGATTTTAGGGTTTTACAGTGTGGGTCGAGCATCCATTACGATTGGAGTAAATAGTGTGGTGGTTTGTTTCACCAAATGCGATGATCACTTTTATTGTGTGTGTGAGTGTATTGTTATCATTATGTTGTATGTTTGTGTGGTAGGTTTGGTAGTCACCATCATGAGATGAGTGGTAGGTTTGGCAGTCACCAACGACACCATCAACGGCGGCGCCGGCGTCACCAATGACTGCTTCTCGAGCTCTTTCACCGGAGCGTTGACCGGCGGAGGTGCAGTGGTTTGACCACCGTCACCAGACATTTATGTTTGTTTTTTGGGTTTTCATTTTGGAAGGAGAAAGAAAGGGTTTATGTGTGTGTGTTTTGGGAGGTGTAAATAGTGTGTGTGAAAATGGTGAGAGTGGTGAGTGTGTTTATATAGAGGGGGAGGTAGATGAAGGGTAGAAACGGTAAACAATGGTCAAAATTTGCTTTTTACACAATGAAGTGTGGCTTTTTTTGAATTTTTATGGCCTTTTTACCCTTTTTTTTTTGTCTCTATAGACGGTACAAGATATTTTTACCACCAATTTTGGTTTTTTTTTTTTTTTTTTTTTTCTTTTTTATTTCATACTTTTGTGATTTATATTTTTATGGACTTTTAATTTCAACTTTAGAATCCTTTCATGACAAGAGATTATGATGGTTAGCACGGTTTTAAATCGGGTTTTCAAATGGTTCTTGTTTTAATTTGGTTTTCCCCGATCCAACCGGTTTAACTGGTCGATACTCATCTATATTGTCTGGTTCAACTGATCGAACGAGCCAGTTCGATCTGCATTTTAAAACACTAATGGTTAAGAAGTGGTGTGTTTTGTTAAGTGTGATGAGTGTGTGATATAAATATAAGTTGATACTGTCAGTTTAAAATAAGTTGTTGTTTTTAGATTGTGTGCAGTCATTAACTTTATTAACTTCAAAGTTTATTTATTTTTACATCAGCATTATATTATATTCTTCTACCCACTCATCATTTATATCCTTAATAATCAATCAATCAAACACTAATTACTATAAAACTGTAAGACTACTACCGCGGAGGGAGTGAGGGAATCGTGAGATGCATTTCTCATGCATAACACCACTTGGTCAAGCATCACTAACGCGTGACGGAGCAACAAAATAGAGACGAACGGTGGGGTGCTCACCAAATAGGAAAATGTGCAAGTTGGCCCCCTTTAAATGTTTTTATTATTAATTATTTGATATGTGAGTGTGTGTGGGTTATTTAGTGAGATATGTTGGTATAAAAGTAGGTATCTTAATGAAGATAAGTGAGTGGTGACCATTGAGTGTAAAAAGTGAAAGTAAGTTAGGGTGAAAGGTGAAGCAGTGTGACCATTAAGAATACTCTAATACAATCAAATGTGCACATACAAAAGTAAATACACATATAGGTTGTGTTTGGTAAAAGTAGCAGTAGCAGTGAGCAGTAGCCTTGACCAGTAGCTGTTTTTTAAATAAAAACGTTTGGTAACATAGCTGTAAATATCCACAGCTCTTGTAAATATCCACAGCTTCAAAAGGAAGCATTGGGAAAAAAGCTTTCATAAAAAATTGCTACAACTCATTGCTCCCTTACCAAACGAACATCAAAAATAAAAAAGCTCATTCTCACCGCTCATTGCCCCAAAAAGCTCCGCGCCAAACATAGCCATAAACAAAAAAAATTGCCCTCAATCGGTGAGGATTCTCACTAGTAGGCAAAAATTGTTCCTTATGCATGACAAACACCCTTTTATAACACATTGTTGACGCGTGAGGAGGGGCCTCATTACATGTGTTATAATGTTTTTGTTCGATTATTTAACTTGGTGTAAACTTGATTTTATTTTATTTCTTCCCATGAACGCATTAGCGTTTTTTGAGGAAAGTGAATTAGCTAGGCTTGAATCATTAGGCCAAAGATTTGGTATGGTTTATGATATGTTAGAGATAGAACTAGTTTCACATTAAAACCGAACTGCTAACCTTTTGATGTATGCTTTATATAAGAATTTAACTAGGTAGCATGTAATGTTATTCTTATCTAAAATCAATTCCGGGTAGAGAGCATAAAGTTTTTGTCATTGGCATACGCGGATAACTTGTTAGTTGTTTTAATATATGTTGATTGTTGTTTAGTTAACAACATCATGTTCGAATATACAACAATAATATCTAATTATGTCATAATGAAATAAGAGGAATGTGAGATATAGACACTCACACTTCATATCCAATGGGTATTAACACATGTACATCTCTAACTTGTATCCAGGTCGGATTTAAAATATAAAAAAAAAAAGCAAAAAAACTTATACCTTATTTAACTCGAATCTTAAAGTGCTACTACAATTATAACTATATAACATTTGCCAGGATTCATTTAACTCATTTGTTTCTCCAACCCGGTCAATAAGTTGGGGATCCGGACTGTTCATCCTCACTCACAATCCCTCTTCTTCTTTTAGATCCGAAATGTGGTGCTCCACCACCAAAACCCGATGGCGGTAAAATTTCCTCCGACCCGCCCGTTCCTAACTACAGTTGCCTGTGAGGGGATAAACAGGAGATGCAATAGTAACCCAATTTTTTTATTCGTTTTGTGGCTGTTATTATGCCATTTGTTCCTTATACAGTATCCCATTAGTTATAGCCACAATTTTGGATCTGATCTTACCCGGATTTCGCATTTTTTTATCAACAAAGTAGGTCAAACAGCCACAATCGATCAAGAAGCAGGAAGAGGTGTCGCCGTTGGACCACTGCCGTCACACCTCCACCTCCGTTGCATCCCAGTGCCGTGTTTTTAGTGAGTTCGATATTCTGTTTATTTTTTAAATTTCATATGCCGTAGCGATTTTATGATATTTATTATGTTATCTCCATGAAATATATGGGTTTTAGATCATTATTTGTTGTTCTTTTAATGGATTAAGTTGACACCTCTCTTTGATGAAGCAACGCATCCTGTTAATTACTACCTCCGTCCCAAAATAAGTGTCCAGTTTGACTTTTCAGAGTCAAACTGGTTCAACTTTGACCTTCTCTATTTTTGCGGGTATTATATAATACTTGATGCAAAATATATGAATGGATTGGGTTATAAGTGTATTTTTCATTGTTATAATTTTTCATCAAGTATTATGTAACACAAAAAAAATATTTAAGGTGAAAGTTGAACCAGTTTGACTCTGAAAAGTCAAACTGGACACTTATTTTGGGACGGAGGGAGTATTTTAGTTTCTTATTCAATAGCATTGTTATATAAATAATTTATACATTGATTATATTAAAATTTACTCTTTTTAATGAAATAGGAGATATGGTAATATGGTTAGTCAATATGTATGAAAACTGATAACAAAATTGTGTTCAGTGTCATTTGAAGTGAATGTGTGATGTGAAGTGATTTTGTTGGTTTTAGAATTAAGCTTCACCGGTAGCTTAAACAAGCACACCAGTAGGTAAACCTACTATTAGCAAGTGGATCTTTGGCATTGTGTTTTAAAAGTTCTTTGCTGATTATTGTGTATGATTATTTTCTTTTAGGTTGTAAGTAATCAGCGTATTGCTCATCGTGGAGGAATGTTGGAGGTGCTTGGATTCTTTGTTGTTGCTGGTCTTCAAACTGCTGTACGTTTGCCTTTTCTTTCTTTCTAAGACTACATAATTTATTAGATATATGTGATACTGAAGTAAGGGCTGTATGGATTGTATATCAATTTCCGTTGCTTATTTGAGAACAGTTGACAAAAATTTCATGCTTGCGCTATGATTAGGTTATGTGGTTTGGGGTGTTCATCGTAGCAATTGTATTACTAATATCAAAAGCATTTGCAATGTGGTATAGTTTTGACGGTGACACAGAAGCTAATAGGGATAAATAAATTGGATCAAAAGTATTCTTTCACCTTTATTTTGATGGTACAAGTTGAAAATAATGATAATCGTGTCATCCTTTTTGCAGGTTACTAACGGAGCACTTGAGGCAGTCTCAAGATGGACGAGGTAGTTTAAGAGATTGGCAAGAAGTTGAGGTATACTTCACATACCTAAATGTATAAAAATTGAGATATACTTACTTGCTTTTAATCGCTGATGTTTTTAGTTATCTTAAATAACAATAGCAGATGTATTTACTTGCTTTTTGTTCTAAGTTATGTCACCAAAAGTGTTCTAAGTTATGTCACCAAAAGTGTTCGAAGTGTGAGATGCAAAAACTTGCTTTTTGTTCTAAGTTATGCCACCAACAGTAGTACGTTGCCCTTGGGCCTTGGGTTAGCAAAACTTAGTTTAGTGGCTTATTAACATTTTTTCCAGTCAATTTATGCAGGCCTATTATCGTAACTAATATCTTTTCGTTTTAATGTAATTTATAGCACATGGAACCATCAGAAGGAAATACTAAGTGCGTACTCTTGCTTATAGATTTTTTAGCTGCTCCAAATAGTTCAGGTAAGTTTTTATTGCTCGATATTCTGTGCCTATTACATTGGTGTAGTGCGACTTATTGATTTACTTTGATTTAGTCTAAGCACCTATGAATTTTGGTTAGTTTGTTAAAACTGAGATTATAAGTAGTTATGGTGTGATTATGAGGTTTAAAAGAATTACTTGAACTACCTTAAAATGAAGTTTCAAACGAAGTTATGGCGTGATTATAAGGTAAGTGGTTTTTTATGCATGCATATTTAACTTTTTCACCAGCTGTGGACAATATTTTTTTCTATACGCTTGGTCGCTTGCTGCTACTATCTCAATTTATGTACGGTTGTTTTCTTTTTTATGACAGATGATAGGCTTCATGTTGGAATATTGCACATGTACCTCTCATCAATGGTTGTAAGTTTCTTTAAATTTATTACATTCTCAAAATGGTCCGTACATGGTGGTTCATATTGCAGCTGATATATGGTTTTTTCTATTGCAGCATCTACCATCATGGGTGGTACGAATTCAGGCAACAAGCGTAGCCGTGTATTGACTGAAGACCAAACGCCTTTAGAAAATGATTCGACCACACACCGTACCAGACAAGGTACAATAAACTATTATTTTCTTTAGTAGTTGTAACATGTCTGTAACAATTGCAATATGGCAAAAATGTATGTTTTACGTTTAATCGTTACACTATTTTCATAATTGCTGTAGGGTGGGACCTTGGGCCAAAATAAAATAGTTGGCCATCATAAATGTGTTTGCTACTCTTCGCTTTTAAGTCTTTATGTTGGGAATATATATTACAGTATCAAAGACAAATGCACGTCTAAAACCTATAAGAACTGGCTATATAATTATTGTTGGGAATTATCACAAGGTACGAGGAAGACCAAGTGAAGACAGACTTAAGTCTGGTAGTTACATTATTAAGTCTGGTCATGGTTAAGTCTGGTAATGTAAATGTTAAGTCTGGTAATTGTATTAAGTCTGGTTGACTTGTTAGTTAAGTCTGGTCAGTGAAAATAGGAAAGTTTGTTAGTATTAAGTTAGGAAAAGATATGTACGAGTTAGGTATCTTTATAGAAGATACGTGATATCTTTTCGCATGGTTTTGTAATTAGGGTTTCCTTCAAGTATAAAAGGAACCCTAAGGGATCAATACATGTACGTACGAATTGTGTGTGTTATTAATATATACGAAGTTAGTGATAACTCAGTGTTCTTCATTGTTCTTGTTAATATTCCGCGTTAACATTAACAAATTGTTAAGAGTTTCTCACTTGGATTGATTTGGATTTATTCAAGTCATCCACTAAGTAATCAAAGGTTACTTAGAGATCCATACAAATCGTGGACCAACAAGTGGTATCAGAGCCTTTAGAGAGACTCTGTGTTCGAAGAATACAACACCACAAACAAACTCTCAATCAATTCACCCTACACAATGTCTAATATTGAAAAACCTATCAACACTGAAACCTTTTCAATCCATAACAGTGAGGATGAGAACTCAAACCATGAGGAAGAAAACCCTGAAACCAGCACCTCTAAATCACAACCAATCATCCCTACAACCACCACCATATCCAACATTAAACTTCCAATACTGAAGAGAGAAGAGTACGACATATGGGCCATGGAGATGGAACATTACTTGGAGTACATTGACAGTGATGTGTGGAAGGTTATTCAGAAGGGAAATTCTAAGAAAAGGGTTTCAGTTGGTAATGATGGGCAAATCAGAATATTACCACCATTGACTGCTGAGGAGGTACGGGCTGTGGAAAAAGAGAAGAAGGCTAGAACCTTGCTGCTTATGGCTATTCCAAAGGAGCATCTACAAAGGTTTCATGGGATGATAGATGCCAAGGAGATTTGGGATGCAATTAAGAAACGTTTTGGTGGGAATGCAAACTCTAAAAAGATGCAGAAGGCTGTTCTTAAACAGCAATTTGAAACTTTCAGTGTGTCAAAGGCTGAAGGATTAGAAAAGGGTTATGACAGATTTCAACATCTTCTGTCACAACTAGAAGTACATGGTGCTGCTGTATCTAATGAGGATGCCAATCACAAGTTTCTTAGGTCTCTACCACCATAATGGGTAAATGTGTCTATGACTATGAGGATGAAGGATGAAGTTGACTCAATGACCCCAGATGACCTGTACAACAATCTTAGGATTTTTGAAAGGGACATCAATGAAACCACTCAGGCAACTACTAGTTCTTCAAATGTTGCTTTTGTGTCTCAAAGCAAAGGCAGTACTTACAAGGTTAAGTCTGGCAGTGTTAAGTCTGATGTTTATGAAGCTTCTACAAGGGAAAGAACTGCTCCTACAGGCTTTGCAGATGAGGTGATTCATTCATTCTTCGCCAATCAACAAGAAGATGAGAGCTTTATCAGTGAAGACTTGGAGCAGATAAATGATGCTGAGGTAGAAGAGATGGACATCAAATGGCACATTGCCATGATTGCTCTGAGGGTAAAAAGGTTTCAAAAGCAGTATGGGAGGTCCATTAAGTTTAACAACAAGTCTCCAGTTGGATACACTAAGAGGACAGTTGAATGCTACAATTGTCATAAGCATGGACATTTTTCTAGAGACTGCCCGGAGAAGAAGTCTACTGATGGGTATAGGAAGAGTGATGCAGAGGATGACAAGCTGGAAAGAAACCAGATGAGTATGGTGACATTGGAGGCTGGAGCTATTAACTGGAATGAGCACACAAAGGAGAATGAAGAGTCCAGTCATGCACTCATGGCCATTGGTTCTAGTAATGAGGTACCATTATGTTCTAAGTTATGTACTGATTCCTATAATCATATTAAGGCTTTGTGTGATGAGCAGTTGACACTGATAGGTGACCAAGAAGCACAAATTTTAGCTTATAAAAGTGCTCTAAAAACATTAGAAGCACAAAAAGGCACCCTTCAGAAACAACATGCTGATTTAAATGAAAAACTATTCTTTCAGGCTAATAAGATATATAAGCAAGATGAAAAACTTAAAAATATAGAAGAATTGGCCTAAGAATACAAAAGGAAAATGATGATTTGCAAAAACGTGTAGACCAGTGGAATAAGTCAAATAATAATCTGTTTAAATGCTGGGATGCACAAATAAAGTCAAGTAAGAAACATGGCTTAGGGTATGAGGAGGATGAGAAAAAGGCTATATTTAAGAATAGAGAGGAGGACTATGCTGATAAGCCTTTATATAATAGGTTTGTTAAGGCTGGTGATTTCAAGGGAGTTCCACATCCATTGAGTGGAGACTACACTCCTCTTGAAAAAGAGGAGTTAGATGACTCTCTATTTGTGTATGGAAAAAGAGGTCCTCAAACACCTGAGTCAACCACCTCAGAGGACAAAACTAGTGAGTATTCTACTTGTCAATCTAATGAAAATGAAGGATCCATTGGTGATGTCTCTGACCACTCTAAGTCTGATTCAAAAAGTAAAGTAAAAGAGAGTCCTGAACCTGAGATTGTTAAGGAAAGTGAACCAGTTGTAACTAAGTCTGAATCACAAACAGTTAAACCTAGTTGTGTCAACCACATAAAAACTCCTAGGGAATCTGTTAATATGAATGAGTCACCTAAAAGTAATAGTGTTCACAGAGAAGTTAGGAGTAGCTACACTTACACTCCTAAGAGATGTTTTGTTTGTGGAAGTCTAAGTCACTTGATTAGAGATTGTGACTTTCATGAGAAAAGAATGAAAAGAGAGGCTGAGCTTAAAAGGAATGTGAATATGGGTCATGTTAATAATAAACCAGTGTGGAATAATGCTAACAGAATAAATCATGCCAACCAATTTGCCCCCAGACCAGCCCAACATGTTAACTCTACCCGACCAAATATTAATTCTGGTAGACAACAAGTTAATACTGGTAGACCAAACTTTAATGTTAATTCTGGTAGACCAAATATTAAGTCTGGTTTAAGGAACTTTAATTTGGGTAGGCAAAACTTTAATTCTGTGAGACCTAATGAAAATTCTGGTTATGTTCATCAAGTGAGACCCAGACAGCCTTTCCAAAAACCACATGTGAATCAAAGAAATCAATTTTATAAACCTCATTCACCTGTGAGGAGACCAATTGCTAAGAATACAACAAGACCTTCAACTTCAAATGCTGTAAAGGGTAATGAGGGCTCTGCTGTTAAGCCCTCAGCATGTTGGTCTTGGGATCCATTCAAGAATGAATATACTTATAAATCCCAAAGCAACAGTGGATCAGTTTCATATAAGACTTTTAAATATGTTGATCCACAAGGCGGACCCAAGCCTACTCAGGCCTGGGTTCCTAAGAGAAACTAATTTCTCTTCCTTTTGTGCAGGATCATCCACTCAGCTATATGGCAGATAGAGGAATTTTTGATTGTGGGTGCTCTGGGCACATGTCTGGTAACAAGGGCTATCTGGAGGATTTCCAAGAATTCAAAGGAGGTTCTGTTACCTTTGGAGGAAGCAAGGGGCAAATTACTGGAAAAGGAAGAATCACTGTGGGCAATTTAGAATTTGACAATGTATCTTTTGTAAAAGAACTTGGGGCAGTTCAATCTTTTCTCTATATCACAAATATGTGATACGCAGCATAAGGTGATTTTTACTGAGACTAAATGTCTTGTATTGTCTCCGGATTTTAAGATGCCTGATGAACATCAGATCCTTCTTAAAGTTCCCAGACAACACAACATGTACAGTTTTGATATGAAAGCATCTGAACCTGCAAAAGGTTCTGCCTGTTTGATTGCAAAAGCTACTTTGGATGAATCTAAGTTGTGGCACAGAAGGTTAGGTCATGTGAATTTCAAGAATATGAATAAGCTTGTGAAAAATAATTTGGTTAGAGGTTTGCCTTCAAAAGTGTTTAAGAATGACCAAACCTGTGTAGCATGTAACAAGGGTAAACAACATAGGGCATCCTGTAAGGCTAAGTTAGAGAGATTCATTACTGAGCCATTACACACCTTACATATGGACTTATTTGGCCCTACATCTGTTGATGTGTGCGTGTGGTATTGCTCTAATTTTATATCCACGATATGTCGTTGTGGTTTTAGCAGTATTCAAGTTTTAAATTTATATTTAGCCGACTTATCAATAACACACACTTTAACGAGCAGTGTACCCGGTCAGTATGAATATAATGGTAAGTAGAGTGTCGATCACTAAGAGTGGAACGTATTATCTAGTTATCCTAATCAGTATTTTAATATCTTAAGTTAGCTATACAACTTAATCTAACGCAAGGGGGTTCAGCCTGAGAGACTGGCACGGTTTGGTTGTGATTAAATAATAAACTAAACTAATAAGCACGAATCAGCGAATAGCACACACGTACACAGATAAATACTTGAGACAATAAGAAGACCTGTCCTGATAGTTAAGTAGCTTGTCACTTGTTTTATTGCTAGTTTTATATGAAGTGTATAGTTCGATGCAACGCACCGAGATTAAGTCCTTTCTCGTTGGTTCTAATCTTATCGGCGAGTAAACCCTTAATGATTACTTATGACTATCCTATTTATCTTTCTTCCTACTTTTCTACAGACGATAGAATGCATAGGCGATCTAATAAATAGGCGAGGAAGGGGCATGGCGACCCAAGCAATGCTCAGCTAGACACAGAGGTTATCAATGCACTAATAAAAGTCACCAAAGACATCATCATATAAACTTTAATTAATGGGAAAGCAATTTTAAGGGGAGTTGAAGTGCATGATTAAATCAATGATCACAAGCCCATCAATCCTAACCAATTAAAGTGTACTAATACAATAAAACAAAACTACTTAATGAATTAAATACATGCAGGACCTTCTTACATCTCTTGTATCTTCGTTCAAGGTGTGTCTTGTGTTGCTACTTCGTCTGAATTCGGCTTAGGGTTTCATCTGTCTCGTACTTAGTTAAATTGTCGAACTCCGAAATTCATCTGACTTTGGGGTATTTATAGTTTCTGTCTGAGGGCTAGATGCGGCGCATAGGATAAGTAGATGCGGCGCATTGACTTAACTTCGCGTGGGGTCCAAGATTAATATATTCAGGAATATTCGTACACCGCCAGAAGATGCGGCGTAACTCCATTCTTAGATGCGGCGCATGTCCTTGCTGTCTTGGATAATATCTTGTGAAATCTTGATAGTGATGGGCCGTATATAATAAGTAAGATGCGGCGTATCTGGAGCAGAATGATCTTGATCTTGTACATTTCAGTAGACTCTTAACTTCTTGCTTGTTTTGCTCCATAATTAGTCCAAAATCGCCAAGTTTCACATAATACTTGTTTTTACCTGAGAATTACAAAAGTAAACATTAACGTATCAATTCTCACAGATAATATAATAAAACAAGTCAAATAAATAGGATAAATGATGGTAATAAAATGTACTTATTTGAGTTCATCAAATATCCCCCCACTTGAACTTTACTTGTCCCCAAGTAAACCTTAGAATTAATCTTATGAAAATGTATCCTAAAAGATATTAGGATTTATTTTTATATTTAAGCATGTATTCATTTTTGTCATAATCACACAACCAAACACTTAGCGAATTAGAGATAAAATAAAATATTTTGATAAAAGCAAATCTAATCGCTTAACTGTCCAGTCGTGACGAATATTCTATCATAAGCTTGGCAAGTGATGCGTGGTTTTGCGACCTTACAACAGGTTTTACCTCTCGAGGGATCTCAAGAGGCTTGCAATCCCCACCAGGCAGTGTACCTGACCGATGTAGTATAGTGAAGTGGCAAGTACCGGGGGATTGATCGTTCTCTAGTGGAATAGTGTCGTTAGGATTGAAAAACTATTCTAATAGGTCTAAGGGTGAGGGAAGATTCTTTTTGTATTTTTATAATTTTATGTAAAGCAAGTAAAATCTCGGGTTTGAAAGAGTGGGCGGAATTAGTTGCTAGTCAACTAACCCAAATAACTACAAATGCAAATAAAATAAAATAACTAAAAATGAAAAGGTTGTGTAACTTATGTGGAGAGAAATGTGTTTACTTAGATTTCCTTACTCCCTAACTATCTTTTACCGGTTGATTAGTGTGTATTAATTGCGTGGATGACGGGTGTATTCCTTAAAACCAATCGTGGGGTGGCGTACGTACTTCCCCAACTCTACAAGCTCCTACTTCACTCTTATGTCGAGCCGGCTAAGAAGCTCCTAACATGGGATCACTAGAATTCGCTCATGCATTAAATACAACCAAAAAAACCTAGTACGCATTGGTTCATGTTTCTTAAGACGTTCAAGCAAGTTACCGTATAGGAGGTTAGCCAGTTTTCTTAAGCCTAACATCGATAAACAATCATTCAATACAATAAATAACACACTAATAACCAATAATCAATAGTTAGGTTTCATTAGATCTAAGCAAACACAAGATAAATCTAGCCTAGCATGTTAATTAAAAGACAAGAACAAGATATAATCAAACAACACATAGACATATTGATTGATTAAATGAATACTTATCTTCAATTAAACATGGGATATCCAAGGGTATGAAAACCCTTAAAAATGGCAGAAATTCGTCTTAGGGTTTCTCCTCACAAAGTTGCACACTAATGACAAAAAATTGCAAACATATATATAGAGTTTAGTATCTGACGGCGTCACGTTGTAGATCTTGACGCCGTCACCTCGCCGTGTCTAGGGTTCCCGGATGGCCTTCTTGACGCCGTCCCTCTTTAGTGCTCCAAAATCCGCTTTGGCCTATCAAAGGTTGACGCCGTCAGAATAAAGCTTGACGCCGTCTCTCTTTAACTTAAACCGTGATGGCCTTGATCACCTTAAAGGGTGACGCCGTCAGACTTCCTTTGTAAAACTCCCTGGCTTATCATGTGTATTTTTCATATCCACCTTTTTTGCCAAGCCATGACGCCGTCTGGAACAATCCCTGACGCCATCAAAGGTACTTTTCCAGCCGATTTTGAGACTTTGTCGTTATCTTCACTTTTATGCTCCAAAAACGTCCAAAATGCTTCCTTTTCCAGATTTCTTCTCCAAAGTACCTAAAATGACAAAAGGAACGATTTAGGGCAATATTTGATCAAATAAATACGATTTATGGCTTAAATGACCCCCTAAAAGTGGTACACTTTTCGCTTCATCAAATACCCTTACACTTGAGATTTGCTTGTCCTCAAGCAAATGCGCTTTTATTCTAATCAAAATACAAGTTAGGGGTCATTTAACGCTAATATAAAAGTAATTACAACAAATAGTCGTTCCACTTTAATCATAATAAGCACGGAGATTACAAACTAGCACCTCACAAGTAATGTTTAGATACTCACATCTCTCAGGTGTCATCAAAGTATATCTCATAAATGAAAACGGATAATATCTCTCACTACCTGTCATAGCAAATAGATTACCATAGGCTTGGGAAAGGATCAAAAACCTTCTCCACTAGGCGTAAGCACCTAAGATAAACTATCAAAGAGGGCTTTTACATGGGTTATAACGTGAGGTGTAGGGATATGATAAACACGGATTTGTTGGATAAGGGATATTTTACTGGTGGCGAGTTAAAGATCTTGATTAATTACATGTACAATATGGCGTTGCTAAGCCAAGACTAGACTCGACTTAAGCTAAAAACAAAATAACAAAAACATAAAATAAACATAAAATGAAACGGGATGGTAGTCCGTATGTTTTTTCTACTTTTCTTTTTCTATTTTTTTTTTTTTTTTGTATTTTTCTTGATTTTTTCGATTTTTTTTTTCTTCATACACTCTTGCCCTACCATCCAAAATAATACATCATAGGGGCGTTGCATTCCCCTTACACTTGAACTTTTACATAACTTTACAAATACTATTCTAATGACTCGAATTAAGATAATCGAAACACTTAGAGTACTTTTAAAATATTTAGCACATATGGGGGTAATAAATGATGTTATTCCCCATTACTCCATTACACTAGTACTTTACCCATGAGTCCCAATCATCCCAAAACAATATGTACAAGGATATGACTCGACTTAGCAACCATGTAATCAATTAGATAATTAACTTGGGTTTAAACAAATGTTGTCACAATAATGCACTAAAAATGAGTGCATACTAGGTAGGCTAAGGCGATTCGGGTGTACATTTAAGTGGGGTGTAACAAATTCTTCCTTTAAGTAAAATGCTTAAAGGTCGAAACGAAAAGATAGGCTCTGAGGGGTGTACTAGGGGTATCGTGTACCAAAAATGGGTACAACGCAAAGGGTGTGGGAGAATTACTTGACCAATGTAGCCAATGTAATTATAACAAAAACACAGGTGTAAAACAATTGGTTAATCCTAATGCCTCTTATCATGTAGTAAATCTAACTACACGAATGTAGTCTCACTTGTGGCCTCGGAATGGTCCTAACGCAAGTTCTAGAATCTAAGTGCTACCGGTACACACATCATAGCATAAATGCTTTTCCTACCAATTCTAGGGGCGAACCTCACATATTTGGGGTGGAAAATTTTTTAGTGGTACGGTTTTTTTGTGCTAGTTATATAACTCCTATCCATGAGACGCTCATTAAGACCAAAGTTTCACTCCTATATGTCGTAAAAAAATTTAAATTTGTCACTAAAATTGCCTTAACAAGTATTTCTCTCAGTTTTATTACACATCTACCATTAAACAAATAAAAATCAAGCGCAATAGCATTCTCTAAAGTATCGTACTTTACCCCCCCCCCCCCTTACACTTAAGATGAACATTGTCCCCAATGTTCAAATAACAAGATGTAAAAGTAAATAAGGTAAAAGAATGAAATCAAATACTCCCCTGATTCGTTTGGCGGATAAAGAGGTAACATGGTTAGATCTTCTTCCAAGAGAATGTAGAAGCTTCAAGACTAAAGCATCGCCAAAAGCTTGATTCCACATACATCTTCTTGTCCAAAATAACCTGTTAAACCTGAAAAAACAAACACGAAAACCTGCATAACATCGGCGGGATAAATTCTATATAAGGATATAATGCTTGTGGAATGATAATTTTGCAGATTCCTGGAGTTTATAAGTTAGAGATTTAATAAAAACTTTTTATGAAAACAAAACTTTCAAAAATTTCAGAAAATTAAAACCTGACGCCGTCAGGTTGTAAAGCCTGACGCCGTCAGAAATGATCTGACAGAATTCTCATGTTAAGTTTCCGGAAAATTTCTGGAAAAACCTATACCTTACTTCCTGGAAATCCTGCAAAACATCATTATGACTCGATACAAGCATTTGACTCAAACAATTACTAATATGTATGTTAATTTATTATTGTTACGATTCATGTTCATTTGTTCTAATAAACCGATTTGGATTTCCCTTACACTTATCTTTTGCAAAATACCTTTATATGTAGTTAAGACGAAGTTAAAAACAAGATAAAGCATTTTCACAATTTAGTTTTGAACATGAATCAATAATAATAGAAATTAAACACACATACGGAAGCAAATAAAATCAAACAAACAAATAAATAAACACACAAAGCAAATAAAGCTTGGGTTGCCTCCCAAGAAGCGCTTTTCTTTATTAACGAGTCTTGTAGCTAGACTCAAAGTCGGGCTCATCTAGTGTCGCTTTTGCTCACGTATCCGAGTGTGAGCCATCTAATTGTTGCCTCATCTTTCTTGTATTCATCATTCAGCTCCAGAAATCCATGATAATATCTCTTATTTTTCTCATGTGGATATTTGAGCCCCTTTCTCTTATCATTTTCACTTAACAAGTCAATAGGCGCAATCCTATTGCAAGATTCAATGGAGAAGTTCTTAAACCTAGGGTGTGATCGGGCATTTGGTAAACAAAATCTTCGTCCCCATCCGAGAATGTAATTAACCCGTCCACAAGTTTTTGGTCAAGGTTGGTTAACCTTTTGAAGGGTTCTCCAAAAATGACTTGGGTTAATTTGTTATCAATAAATTCTCCTAAGTTCTCCATAACCATAAAATCCACCAAATACACAAAACTTCCTACGAATACGTGTAGTGGCTTAATCCTAGCAACAATGTTATCCCCTTGATATTATAGCTCATCTACCATGATTTTATTATAATTAGCACGAGAGATAATGTTCATAGGCAAAGATGAGTTAAGATAAGCATAAAAACTATGATAACCAATTTTACATGGAAATTGCATGTTAAAGAGGCTATCCTTTTCGATCTTAGTCCTAGGGTCAACATACTTAAAGGGATCAATTTCCTCTTTTCTCCATTCCTCGTTAACTACTTCTCCATTACCAGCCTCCTCATCGGAGTCTGAGTCGTAAAATGGACTAACATAGTCATTCTCACGGTCAGACTCCTCCATCTCAGAATTGTTACCAAAGTGGTGGTCGGGTGAAAGGTTGTTGTTTTCTACGATGGGGGCGGGAACGGGTAGTTGGAAGTTTGCACGGCGGAAAATACGAATAACAGGGATCAAACGATCACTATTACTCATGAGGTAGGTGGAAGGTGTCACAAACAAAAGTACAAAGAAATAAGATAGACTAAAGAAAAACCTAGAAAAATAAAATAAAAATCTCACTAGAAAGGAATCTAGTGAGTAGACCTAATAAAATAAAAATTCAACCTAAACAATAACTATTCCCCGGCAACGGCGCCAAAAACTTGATGCGTGGTTTTGCGACCTTACAACAGGTTTTACCTCTCGAGGGATCTCAAGAGG
Source organism: Artemisia tridentata subsp. tridentata (assembly GCA_021014915.2). NCBI lineage: Eukaryota > Viridiplantae > Streptophyta > Magnoliopsida > Asterales > Asteraceae > Artemisia > Artemisia tridentata. The sequence continues at coordinate 438,415,441 of CP139509.1, read as the reverse complement.
CTTGCAATCCCCACCAGGCAGTGTACCTGACCGATGTAGTATAGTGAAGTGGCAAGTACCGGGGGATTGATCGTTCTCTAGGGGAATAGTGTCATTAGGATTGAAAAACTATTCTAATAGGTCTAAGGGTGAGGGAAGATTCTTTTTGTATTTTTATAATTTTATGTAAAGCAAGTAAAATCTCGGGTTTGAAAGAGTGGGCGGAATTAGTTGCTAGTCAACTAACCCAAATAACTACAAATGCAAATAAAATAAAATAACTGAAAATGAAAAGGTTGTGTAACTTATGTGGAGAGAAATGTGTTTACTTAGATTTCCTTACTCCCTAACTATCTTTTACCGGTTGATTAGTGTGTATTAATTGCGTGGATGACGGGTGTATTCCTTAATACCAATCGTGGGGTGGCGTACGTACTTCCCCAACTCTACAAGCTCCTACTTCACTCCTATGTCGAGCCGGCTAAGAAGCTCCTAACATGGGATCACTAGAATTCGCTCATGCATTAAATACAACCATAAAAACCTAGTACGCATTGGTTCATGTTTCTTAAGACGTTCAAGCAAGTTACCGTATAGGAGGTTAGCCAGTTTTCTTAAGCCTAACATCGATAAACAATCATTCAATACAATAAATAACACACTAATAACCAATAATCAATAGTTAGGTTTCATTAGATCTAAGCAAACACAAGATAAATCTAGCCTAGCATGTTAATTAAAAGACAAGAACAAGATATAATCAAACAACACATAGACATATTGATTGATTAAATGAATACTTATCTTCAATTAAACATGGGAGATCCAAGGGTATGAAAACCCTTAAAAATGGCAGAAATTCGTCTTAGGGTTTCTCCTCACAAAGTTGCACACTAATGACAAAAAATTGCAAAAATATATATAGAGTTTAGTATCTGACGGCGTCACGTTGTAGATCTTGACGCCGTCACCTCGCCGTGTCTAGGGTTCCCGGATGGCCTTCTTGACGCCGTCCCTCTTTAGTGCTCCAAAATCCGCTCTGGCCTATCAAAGGTTGACGCCGTCAGAATAAAGCTTGACGCCGTCTCTCTTTAACTTAAAGCGTGATGGCCTTGATCACCTTAAAGGGTGACGCCGTCAGACTTCCTTTGTAAAACTCCCTGGCTTATCATGTGTATTTTTCATATCCACCTTTTTTGCCAAGCCATGACGCCGTCTGGAACAATCCCTGACGCCGTCAAAGGTACTTTTCCAGCCGATTTTGAGACTTTGTCGTTTTCTTCACTTTTATGCTCCAAAAACGTCCAAAATGCTTCCTTTTCCAGATTTCTTCTCCAAAGTACCTAAAATGACAAAAGGAACGATTTAGGGCAATATTTGATCAAATAAATACGATTTAGGGCTTAAATGACCCCCTAAAAGCGGTACACTTTTCGCTTCATCAGCAAGTATACGCATCTCCTCCACTAAAGCCAAGGAATAACAAGTCTAAAACGGTAAAAAGGGTTTGTAGGTTAAGAGTTAATCAATCTTCTTAATCTCTATCGATCTCAAATTCCAGAAAAGGCGACAAAATCACAAATACATGATCGAATCCACGAACACGATACTTGCAATTGCTCAAATCCTTAACTCGAATAGGCTAAAGATAGGACCAAGTAATCTTCACCAATATATTATATCATAAAGGACGACAAAATCATAAATACATAGCCGAATCCACGACTACGATACTTAAGATTGCTCAAATCCCTAATCTCAATGATGCGTGGGTTTTGCAACCTTACAACAGGTTTTACCTCTCGAGGGATCTCAAGAGGCTTACAACCCCACCAGGCAGTGTACCTGACCGATGTAGTATAGTGTAGTGGTAAGTACGGGGGATTGATCGTTCTCCACAGGGAATAGTGTTCGTTAGGTGTGAAAGGCTACTCTAATTAGGTCTAAGGGTTGAGGAAGATTCTTTTTATGTTTTTTATAATTTATAAAAGCAAGTAAAATCTCGGGTTTTGAAGGAGTGGGCGGAATTAGTTGCTAGTCAACTAACCCAAATTACTACAAATGCAAATAAAATAAAATAACAAAAATGAAAAGTGGTGAGAAACTTATGTGTAGAGAAATGTGTTTACTTAGATTTCCTTACTCCCTAACTATCTTTTACCGGTTAATTAGTGTGTATTAGTCGCGTGGATGACGGGTGTATTCCTTAATACCATTCGTGGGGTGGCGTACTTACTTCCCCAAACTCTACAAGCTCCTACTTCACTCCTATGTCGAGCCGGCTAGGAAGCTCCTAACATGGGATCACTAGAATTCGCTTGTGCATTAAATACAACCATAAAAAACCTTTAGTACGCGTTTGGTTCATGTTTCTTAAGACGTTCAAGCAAGTTACCGAATAGGAAGTTAGCCAGTTTTCTTAAGCCTAACATAGATAAACAATCATCCAATACAACTAACAACACACTAACAACCAATAATCAATAGCTAGGTTTCATTAGATCTAAGCAAACACAAGATAAAATTAGCCTAACATGTTAAACAAAAGACAAGCATAAGATAGAATCAAACAACACATAGACATATTGAATGATTAATTGATAACTTATCTTTCAATGAAACATGGAAGATCTCAAGGCAAAAAGCCCTGAAAAAGTAGCTAAAATCGTCTTAGGGTTTTATCCCAAAATTCCACACACTAAGCTCTCTCTTAATGACAAAAAATTAGAAAACTATATATAGACTTTGACATCTGACGGCGTCACCTTATGCATTGTGACGCCGTCACCTCGCCGCTTTTAGGGTTCCCGGATGACCATCTTGACGCCGTCCCTCTTTAGCTCTTCAAAAATCCATTCTGGCTTATCAAGGCTTGACGCCGTCGGATCATGAACGTGACGCCGTCCCCTTATGATTTAAGCCGTGACGCCCTTGATTTAGTTAAAGCGTGACGCCGTCAGAATTCTCATGCAAACTCACTGGCCCGTCATGAGTAAATTTCACATCCAACTTTTCTTGCCAAGGCATGACGCCGTCCCATGTTAATTGTGACGCCGTCAAGAGTAACTTTTAGCCGATTCTTGAGACTTTGCCGTTTTCTTCACTTTAATGCTCCAAAAACGTCCAAAATGCCTCCTTTTCCAGATTTCTCCTCAAAAGTACCTAAAATGACAAAAGGAACGATTTAGGGCAATATTTGATCAAATAAATACGATTTCGGGCTTAAATGACCCCTTAAAAGCGGTACACTTTTCGCCTCATCAAATACCCTTACACTTGAGATTTGCTTGTCCTCAAGCAAATGCGCTTTTATTCTAATCAAAATACAAGTTAGGGGTCATTTAATGCAAACATAAAAGTAATTACAACAAATATTCGTTCCACTTCAATCATAATAAGCACGGAGATTACATACTAGCACCTCACAAGTAGTGTTTAGATACTCACATCTCTCAAGTGTCATCAAAATAAATCTCATAAATGAAAACGGAAAATATCTCTCACTACCTGTCATAGCAAATAGATTACCATAGGCTTGGGAAAAGATCGAAAACCTCCTCCACTAGGCGTAAGCACCTAAGATAAACTATCAAAGAGGGCTTTTAAATGGGTTATAACTTTAGGTGTAGGGAAAAGGAGAACACGGTTTTGTTGGATAAGGGATATTTTACTGGTGGCTAGTTAAAGATCTTGATCAATCACATGTACTATACAATGTTGCTAAGCCAAGACTAGACTCGATCTTAAGCTAATGAAAGAAAATAACAAAACATAAACATAAAATAAACACAAAATGAAACGGGATGGTAGTCCGTATGTTTTTTCTACTTTTCTTTTTCTCATTTTTTTTTGTATTTTTCTTGATTTTTTTTTTTTTTTTTTTTTTTTTTTTTTTTTTTTTTGATTACACTTTTACCCTACCATCCAAAATAATACATCATAGGGGCGTTGCATCCCCTTACACTTGAACTTTTACATAACTTTACAAATAACTATTCTAATGACTCGAATTAAGATAATTGAAAAACTTGGAGTACTTTTAAAACATTTAGCACATATGGGGGTAATAAATGATGTTCTTCCCCATTACTCCATTACACTAGTACTTTACCCACGAGTCCCAATCGTCCCAAAACAATATGTACAAGGATATGACTCGACTTAGCAACCATGTAATCAACTAGATAATTAACTTGGGTTTAAACAAATGTTGTAACAATAATGCACTAAAAATGAGTGCATACAAGGTAGGCTAAGGCGATTTGGGTGTACATTTAAGTGGGGTGTAACAAATTCTTCCTTTAAGTAAAATGCTTAAAGGTCGAAACGAAAAGATAGGCTCTGAGGGGTGTACTAGGGGTATCGTGTACTAAAAATGAGTACAACGCAAAGGGTGTGGGAGAATTACTTGACCAATGTAGCCAATGTAATTATAACAAAAACACAGGTGTAAAACAATGGGTTAATCCTAATGCCTCTTATCATGTAGTAAATCTAACTACACGAATGTAGTCTCACTTGTGGCCTCGGAATGGTCCTAACGCAAGTTCTAGAATCTAAGTGCTACCGGTACACACATCATAGCATAAATGCTTTTCCTACCAATTCTAGGGGCGAACCTCACATATTTGGGGGTGGAAAATTTTTTAGTGGTACGGTTTTTGTGCTAGTCATATAACTCCTATCCATGAGACGCTCATTAAGATCAAAGTTTTACTCCTATATGTTGTAAAAAATTTTAAATTTGGCACTAAAATTACCTTAACAAGTATTTCTCTCAGTTTTATTACACATCTACCATCAAACAAACAAAAATCAAGCGCAATTGTATTCTCAAAAATCGTACTTTTACCCTCCCCTTACACTTAAGATGAACATTGTCCCCAATGTTCAAATGACAAATGTAAAAGCATAAAGTAAAAGAATGAAATCAAATACTCCCCTGATTCGCTCGTTGGATAATGAAATTACACGGTTAAATCTTCCTCCAAAGAGAATGTTGAAGCTCCATGACTAATGCATCGCCATAAGCTTGATTCAAAACATTTCCTTGTCCAAAATAACCTGTTGAACCTGAGAAAACAAACACGAAAACCTGCATAACATCGGCGGGATAAAATCTATATATAAGGATATAATGCTTGTGGAATGATAACTTTGCAGATTCCTGGAGATTATAAGTTGGAGATTTTAATAAAAACTTTTTATGAAAACAAAATTTTCAAAAATTTCTGGAAATTAAATCTGACGCCGTCAGGTTATAACCCCTGACGCCGTCAGAAATGACCTGACAAAAATTTTCATTTTAAGTTTCCGGAAAATTTCTGGAAAAACCTTTACCTTACTTCCTGGAAATTCTGCAAAACATCATTATGACTCGATACAAGCATTTGACTCAAACAAATACGAATATGTATGCTAACTTATTATTATTATGATTCATGTTCATTTGTGTTCTAATAAACCGATTTAGATTTCCCTTACACTTATCTTTTGCAAAATACCTTTATATGTAGTTAAGACGAAGTTAAAAACAAAATAAAGCATTTTCACAATTTAGTTTTTAACATGAATCAATAAGAATAAAAATTACACACACATACGAAACAAATAAAACAAACACACAAACAAATGAACACACAAAGCAAATAAAATAAATAAAGCTTGGGTTGCCTCCCAAGAAGCGCCTTTCTTTATTAACGAGTCTTGTAGCTAGACTCAAAGTCACGTACATTACGTGACTCCATTTTGCATAAAAAATATGGTCTTAAAGCTTTGTATCACTCTTTCATCCCACTTGTATTCCGGACCTAAGGCCAAACACATCGAATACTTAACTCTAGCCCTTCCTTGGTTATTGTTATCAACCTCGAGTGCTGGGATATTATCGACATCCAAGCCCTTAATGCCTTTAAATTTTGGTTCGAACTTAGAGAAACGAGATACATTATGGGGCATCAGGTACTTGATGCATCCTATTTCGCTGGAGAATGTCACACTACCTTCATCCTTATCATAAATTGCTTGGGACGTTCTTATGAAGGGTTCTCCTAAAACTATCTCTCCTAAATACGGATCTATAATCCCCCTTATATCTTCTAAGATCACAAAATCACATTGGTAAACGAAATCTCCGATAAAGACGTGTAAACCACTTGCTAGACCTACAAAATTGCACATCTGATTGGGGTCATACGGGTCTTGTCTAGGGTTCAGCTCATTGCTCATGATCCAGTTATAGTAAAGCCTAGACATGAAATTCATTGGTGCCTTGAGATCACTATAGGTATGCTCCCTAAACATGTGACCAATCATGCATGGAACCTTCACATTAAAATAACCCCCCTTTCTAATCCATGGGTACTTACGATTTTTAGCGGGGCAAGGACATTTAAAGATAAACTTATGGTGACTTAATCCTTCTAGAATTGGTGAGGAATTGTGAACTAACCTTAAGTCATCTCTAAGCTCAATCTCACTGCTCGTGCTAAGGCGGGTGAGTCTCTTCTTTCTATCAATTAACTCATTAAGCTCATTGAATGCCTTAATCTCCCTATCCATAGTGACGAACCAATTACGAACAAACACACAAAGAAAGTAGATAGACTAAAGAAAACCTAGAAAAATAAAATAAAAATCTCACTAGAAAGGAATCTAGTGAGTAGACCTAATAGAAATAAAAATTCAACCTAAACAATAACTATTCCCCGGCAGCGGCGCCAAAAACTTGATGCGTGGGTTTTGCAACCTTACAACAGGTTTTACCTCTCGAGGGATCTCAAGAGGCTTACAACCCCACCAGGCAGTGTACCTGACCGATGTAGTATAGTGTAGTGGTAAGTACGGGGGATTGATCGTTCTCCACAGGGAATAGTGTTCGTTAGGTGTGAAAGGCTACTCTAATTAGGTCTAAGGGTTGAGGAAGATTCTTTTTATGTTTTTTATAATTTATAAAAGCAAGTAAAATCTCGGGTTTTGAAGGAGTGGGCGGAATTAGTTGCTAGTCAACTAACCCAAATTACTACAAATGCAAATAAAATAAAATAACAAAAATGAAAAGTGGTGAGAAACTTATGTGTAGAGAAATGTGTTTACTTAGATTTCCTTACTCCCTAACTATCTTTTACCGGTTAATTAGTGTGTATTAGTCGCGTGGATGACGGGTGTATTCCTTAATACCATTCGTGGGGTGGCGTACTTACTTCCCCAAACTCTACAAGCTCCTACTTCACTCCTATGTCGAGCCGGCTAGGAAGCTCCTAACATGGGATCACTAGAATTCGCTTGTGCATTAAATACAACCATAAAAACCTTTAGTACGCGTTTGGTTCATGTTTCTTAAGACGTTCAAGCAAGTTACCGAATAGGAAGTTAGCCAGTTTTCTTAAGCCTAACATAGATAAACAATCATCCAATACAACTAACAACACACTAACAACCAATAATCAATAGCTAGGTTTCATTAGATCTAAGCAAACACAAGATAAAATTAGCCTAACATGTTAAACAAAAGACAAGCATAAGATAGAATCAAACAACACATAGACATATTGAATGATTAATTGATAACTTATCTTTCAATGAAACATGGAAGATCTCAAGGCAAAAAGCCCTGAAAAAGTAGCTAAAATCGTCTTAGGGTTTTATCCCAAAATTCCACACACTAAGCTCTCTCTTAATGACAAAAAATTAGAAAACTATATATAGACTTTGACATCTGACGGCGTCACCTTATGCATTGTGACGCCGTCACCTCGCCGCTTTTAGGGTTCCCGGATGACCATCTTGACGCCGTCCCTCTTTAGCTCTTCAAAAATCCATTCTGGCTTATCAAGGCTTGACGCCGTCGGATCATGAACGTGACGCCGTCCCCTTATGATTTAAGCCGTGACGCCCTTGATTTAGTTAAAGCGTGACGCCGTCAGAATTCTCATGCAAACTCACTGGCCCGTCATGAGTAAATTTCACATCCAACTTTTCTTGCCAAGGCATGACGCCGTCCCATGTTAATTGTGACGCCGTCAAGAGTAACTTTTAGCCGATTCTTGAGACTTTGCCGTTTTCTTCACTTTAATGCTCCAAAAACGTCCAAAATGCCTCCTTTTCCAGATTTCTCCTCAAAAGTACCTAAAATGACAAAAGGAACGATTTAGGGCAATATTTGATCAAATAAATACGATTTCGGGCTTAAATGACCCCTTAAAAGCGGTACACTTTTCGCCTCATCACTCAATAAATCAAAGATTTGGATAAAGAATAATATAGGGTATGGATAATATTTGGGATACAAATTGGTGTAAAATGAAAAATAAACAAAGCAGATGAATTAAAATCCTAAGTGTGGTTAATCACTATCCCAACCATCCCATGAATAAGACTCATATCATAGAATAAATCACGCTTTAACACTTGAAACACACGCTTTAGGTAGACACGAATTATACTCAACAAGATCTCAATCAAAGAATAGCCTTAGTTGGCGTTCCCATAACGTCCAACTCCCAATCAATCCATAGATATAATATACAACAACTAGTGGTGTTATCGACCACTTAATACAAAACTTTACATAAGTTGGTTAAAACAAACATCCAACTTTTCCTTTTTCTTTTTCTTTTCTTATTTTTCGATTTTTTTTTTTTTTTTTTTTTTTTTTTTTTTTTTTTTAACTTGAAACATAAACATAGATGTGTAAAATTTCACCACATCACTATAACGATAACTCTGGACAATTTTTTCCATACTTTTCATGACTTCAGAAATAACGGTAATAGTGAAAGTAGTAAACACACAAAAAATAAACTCAAAGATATACAATATTTACTTTCACTCCAATTGCATTGTGCAATTTCCCGACCTAACCATAGATAATGAATTACGCACGCGAACACAGGTAATGTAAGGAAACACACTTTGCCTAAAGCAATTAACCAACCACGGATTTTAATCTACAGGGTAGGCTAAGGTGTAAGGGTGTAACGAAACATAACAAAGGTGTAAGAAACGAAAGGAATGGCTCTGAGTGTTTTTTCTAGGGGTATCTTACTCTAAAAGTGAGAGTAACAAAAGGGTTTATACGGGGGTTAACTAACCAGTGTAGTTAGTTAATATCACATAACATATAAAGGCTATTTGGGTGTAATCCTAGAAATTTATCAATTTAGACAAGTCATTCCAATTATGTAAATAATACTTATTATGGTGATCTCGAATAGTATACAAGCCAAGTTCTAAAGTTTACAAGTCACCGGCACACTCATAGATTTGTGAATTTTTGAAAAGTTCACAATTTTTGAAAATAAAGTTATGTGTGCAGCTATGTAATTTAGACTTTAAACAAAAACATGCTAAACATTTTAAATTTTGATATATTAAGCACATTTTAAACATATTTTGAAAAAGTTTAGGACAAGTAAGTGTTCTAATTCTCCAATCCCCCCACTTAAGTTAAACAACTTCATCGTTGTTTGTATAAAAGGATTAAAAACTGGAAAATAAAAGAATTAGAACAGAAAAACTCCCCTGAGATTTGCTCGGTATGATCCTCCATTATTTGTGTAAGAGCAAAAATCATCTTTCTTGTGGATGAGAACGTTTAAGCTTCATATTTGATGTATCCACAGGAATTGCAGGAATCTATAATACCATCAAGACTTTAACACACCTGAGTTAAGAAGGTTCAAACTTGCATAATACATTAGTAGTTAGCAAAAATAAAACTGAAAAATTAAACTGAAAATCATCAGGTCAGTCAATACGCCGTATCTTATGGAAGAAGATGCGCCGTATCGAGCCTGGAATAAATACGAATCAGAATAAAAGATGCGTCGCATCCTTAACCAGGGATGCACCGCATTAAAATAAACTGACAAAAAGTTTTAAAGTTAAAAATAAAAATGCAGAAAATTAAATAAGATATGACCAGTGCAGGAGATGCGTCGCATCTAAGGATTGAGATGCGCCGTATCCTCTGCGGGCCTGACTGACTCGACACAGAACAGAATAGTAAAAAAATTTCGGGTTGTCTCCCGGTCAGCACTTGTCTTTATTCCAGAGTCTTCAAGTTAGACTCACGTTCAGCTCTTTATTTTGTTCTTGTTACGAGCCATCCTTCTTCTTTCATCCGAAAGATGTTCCCGTATAGCTCCGCAACATTTTCTTCCGTGCGACTTGATCTAATAAATTTTTTGGTATTTATCGCAACATATTCTTCATCAGGTCCCAAAGAATATTTGATGATTTTAAAATTTTCAGACATAATCATGGGTGGCTTATTATAAGGGATCCCAAGTAGTTGACATTTTCTCTTGGTGAATTCTTCTTCGTCTTTATCAACAAACTCGAAATAAGGATCCTTATTCAAATAGTCATCAAGTTCATCAATCAATTCTTCACGCGACTCATCGTTATTAGCAGAGGGACAATAATTAACCACGTTAAAGGATTGATAATAATCTTGAATCTCATCCCATTCTTTTTTCAATTCCCATTGTAAGCGTTGACTAAGTTTTGTGTAATCATCAAATTGTCCATGCACCCATTCCCAGAAAGTAGTGTCCGATGCTCCCTTAAGTTCTTTTAAGTAGTTGATTCTACCTTTTTCTTGCAAAGCTTCTGCTTTACGTGGTCAGTCTTCAACTTTTTCATACCAATCGTCGTCCTCAAAGTATACATCGTTTCCAACCCGTTTCATTCCAATTATACTTCCCCCATTACAGGTTCCATCATTCTTATAATCACAGGTCGGCCATACACTACTTCCATCCTTGAAACAGAAAGGCGTACAAGTGTGATTAATATGCTCAAATTCCCATGGTTTATCCCAAACCCATGGTATTTGGTCATTCCATTCGTAGTACCAGGTGTTTTTGAAATCATCATAAGTTTTGAATCCTGGTAGATCTCCAGTAAGCACATCAGCGTCGATTTGAAGAAGGTAATTAAATTCTTTGAACTGTTTGCACAAGGGTGTCTCATAATTGAACACATCAATGTCTATCCTGAATAATTCTTCAATCCCTTCCTCGATTATTGAATTGTCATCAGACGATCCATTGTTGCTCTCTACTTCCTCATCTTCTCCTCTCGTCCAATATACCCATAACGCATCTTTAGTAGCTTGGTCCATGCTCTTATGGTTTTTGAACTTACTAGCTAACCAATCCGAAAAATCATCATTGTTAGGATCATAGTTAATGTCAAAGCTAGCGATACTAATCATTTTCCTCCTTATTTCCATGAACTCATTAAATTGTTCCTTGAAACTCCGTGTCAACCATGAAGTCATAATCCGCTTGACTTCATTCGCAGGGGCAAATTTTGGATTACCATATTTAAGCTCGAGCCAGTCTTTCAAAGAGATATCCATCAACTTCACCAACCTTTTACGAAACACTATTTCTGCTTCAGCATAAATTCTTTCGTCATCTATATCAACTCCCAAATATTGTTCGGAATATGGCATATATGAAGCTTGTGTAGGTTGGGTATTTCCTTTGCCATAGCTTTCCTCACTCCATTTGTTGACTGCCTTTGCTGAGTTCATGAATTCAATTTGGAATTTCCCATCATTTTCTTCGATAGTAGTCCAAGTTAATCCCTTAGATTCAATGATGGGCCATAAGAGTAACAATTCATCTTCAGTGTAGCTCATTAGTAAATCATAAGAGAATATCCCATCTTCAATATTGCATAAGTGTTTGAATTCCTTATAAGTAGCTTCAAGAGGGGTCTCCCAAGAGAATAAATCGGTATTAATCATGAGCACATTGAAGTTGACATCATCAAAAACTTCCCTTTCGAATGAATCCGAAAGCAAGAGTTCCTTAGCAAGATATCCGTTCATTGACATGTCTTCCATAGCAAAACCTGTCATCATAGGTAAAATCGTAAGTAGGATTTGTTCGCTAGAAGAGAAATTAATGAATTTAGAAACGGATATAAGAATAAAAATAACTGATATCTGCAGACGATACGCCGTATCCAAAAAGTTGGATACGCCGTATTTTATAATCGTTAAAATTTAATCAGACTTTATTCAGAAAATAGATACGCCGCTTATAAATTTAGAATGCGCCGTATCAGTTTTAATTATCAAAAATCAATTATACTTATTAAAATTAAATGCGTCGTATTAACAAAAGTTAATGCGCCGTATTTTCGTTACGTTTCAAAATACAAGATTTTTGATTCAGAAGATACGCCGTATCGACAGAGATCGATGCGTCGTATCTGTTTAATAATTCGAAAACTGTTTTTAATTAAAATAATAGATACGCCGTATCTGCTAAGGCAGATGCGTCGTATGGCGTTATCGCTTAGAAAAATTTCTTATTAAAAACGGAATACGCCGTATCTTGGGGAAAAGATGCGTCGTATCGAATTAATTAAACGCGTTGTATTTTATAAAAATCAAACGCAATACGCCGTATCTATGAAAATAGATGCGCCGTATCGTTTGAATTAGCTCAGTACAACGATAGCAGAATACAGAAAATACGAAAAATAAAAACAAACGAAAATAAAACACACAAAAACAGAAAATATGCAAAATAATACAATGAATGCAAATTAACCTAATATACAACAGAGTTAGCGGTTAGAATAAAAATTAAAAAGAAAAACCTAATTAAAATACTAATCAAATTAACAGATAATAACAATTCACTCCCCGGCAGCGGCGCCAAAAACTTGATGTGTGCGTGTGGTATTGCTCTAATTTTATATCCACGATATGTCGTTGTGGTTTTAGCAGTATTCAAGTTTTAAATTTATATTTAGCCGACTTATCAATAACACACACTTTAACGAGCAATGTACCCGGTCAGTATGAATATAATGGTAAGTAGAGTGTCGATCACTAAGAGTGGAACGTATTATCTAGTTATCCTAATCAGTATTTTAATATCTTAAGTTAGCTATACAACTTAATCTAACGCAAGGGGGTTCAGCCTGAGAGACTGGCACGGTTTGGTTGTGATTAAATAATAAACTAAACTAATAAGCACGAATCAGCGAATAGCACACACGTACACAGATAAATACTTGAGACAATAAGAAGACCTGTCCTGATAGTTAAGTAGCTTGTCACTTGTTTTATTGCTAGTTTTATATGAAGTGTATAGTTCGATGCAACGCACCGAGATTAAGTCCTTTCTCGTTGGTTCTAATCTTATCGGCGAGTAAACCCTTAATGATTACTTATGACTATCCTATTTATCTTTCTTCCTACTTTTCTACAGACGATAGAATGCATAGGCGATCTAATAAATAGGCGAGGAAGGGGCATGGCGACCCAAGTAATGCTCAGCTAGACACAGAGGTTATCAATGCACTAATAAAAGTCACCAAAGACATCATCATATAAACTTTAATTAATGGGAAAGCAATTTTAAGGGGAGTTGAAGTGCATGATTAAATCAATGATCACAAGCCCATCAATCCTGACCAATTAAAGTGTACTAATACAATAAAACAAAACTACTTAATGAATTAAATACATGCAGGACCTTCTTACAGCTCTTGTATCTTCGTTCAAGGTGTGTCTTGTGCTGCTACTTCGTCTGAATTCGGCTTAGGGTTTCTTCTATCTCGTACTTAGTTAAATTGTCGAACTCCGAAATTCGTCTGACTTTGGGGTATTTATAGTTTCTGTCTGAGGGCTAGATGCGGCGCATAGGATAAGTAGATGCGGCGCATTGACTTAACTTCGCGTGGGGTCCAAGATTAATATATTCAGGAATATTCGTACACCGCCAGAAGATGCGGCGTAACTCCATTCTTAGATGCGGCGCATGTCCTTGCTGTCTTGGATAATATCTTGTAAAATCTTGATAGTGATGCGCCGTATATAATAAGTAAGATGCGGCGTATCTGGAGCAGAATGATCTTGATCTTGTACATTTCAGTAGACTCTTAACTTCTTGCTTGTTTTGCTCCATAATTAGTCCAAAATCGCCAAGTTTCACATAATACTTGTTTTTACCTGAGAATTACAAAAGTAAACATTAACGTATCAATTCTCACAGATAATATAATAAAACAAGTCAAATAAATAGGATAAATGATGGTAATAAAATGTACTTATTTGAGTTCATCATCTGTGCATAGTGTTAATCATGCCTGCTATTGCCTTGTCATTACAGATGATTGTACTAGATATTGTTGGGTGTTCTTTATGTCTAGGAAGGATGAAACCACACCTTTGATTCAAACTTTCATTAGGCAGATTGAAAACCTACTTAACAAAAGAGTTAAAATCATTAGGAGTGACAATGGCACTGAATTTAAGAACAAGAGCATGATTGAGTTCTGTGGTAATAGAGGAATAAAACAGCAGTTTAGCAATGCTAGAACTCCACAGCAGAATGGAGTTGCTGAGAGAATGAACAGGACACTCATTGAGGCAGCTAGGACTATGCTGGCAGATTCACTTTTACCTACAACCTTTTGGGCATGAGCAGTTAGTTGTGCCTGCTATATCTTTAATAGGGTTAGAGTGACCAAGCCTCAAAACAAAACACCTTATGAGCTTATGTTTGGCCATAAACCAATTGTAAGCCATATAAGGCCATTTGGGTGTCATGTGACTATTCTTGATACACTCAGTGTTGTATTTATTAAGTAAAATAGTCAATGGGCTTTCTTATGTAATCCAATAGGTCTTATGTTAGTCTAAAAGAAAAGCCCATGGAAAGCCCAAGTGGCTCATAAGCCTTGCACTATAAATAGTCTCTTCCTCCTCATTTGGGAGGTTGGCCTTTTGAATGAGTGTGTGAAAAGAGTGTGTACTTAATGTAATATATTTTGTCTCTCTACTCTCTTTCTAGATCTTATCTTGTGCTTTATTGATTATTAGTGTGTGTGATAAGGATTGATCATGGTTCCTACAAGTGGTATCAAGAGCCAAACATTGATCTAGGGTTTATAATTTTTTTTTGTCACGTTATTGTTTTTGTTCCAGTAGGTGTGTTTTAGTTTGTTTGTTTATTACTACTGTTCCATTTGTTTATTTTCCTAAGTTATTGTTTTTGTCACTTAGTGTTTTCATTTGTTAAGATTTCACGTTCTGTTTTATTAGCATTTTTTTCCCCTTGATCGAACCATATAGTCGAAGCAACAGAAACATAGTCGAACGAGCTACCTCATCATCGAACCATCTCTCATCGAAGGAGCTTCTGTGATCAAAGGAACGAGATTTCTTGTCGAGCCAAGCTATTAGTCGAACGACATCTTCATCGAAGCAACTACTTCATCGAACCAACTTTTTGATCGAACAACAATCATCGAACGAGCTTTCATCGAACGGAACAAGAGTAGTCGAGCTAGACTTTCTCTTTCAACTGATCGAACGAGACTAGTCGAACCACTAGTCGAACCAGCCAACTTTGATCGAACCAACACCTTGATCGAACGAGGTGATCGAACGAGTCATTTGATCGAACGACAAACTTTGTAGTCGAACCATCACCTTGATCGAACGACTTTGTTAGTCGAAGGAAAGTTGATCGAACGAGCATATAGTCGAAGGAACCAAAATATAGTCGAACGAGCATATAGTCGAAGGAACCAAAGTTGATCGAACGAGCATCTCTTTAGTCGAACAAGCAACTTCATCGAACGAGCTTTCATCGAACGATATAAGAGTAGTCGAGTTAGACTTACTCTTCCAATTGATCGAACGAGGTTATTTGATCGAACGAGTATTTGATCGAACGAAACCTTGTGATCGAACCAACATTTTTGATCGAACGAACCTCTTGTCGAACGAGATCTTGTCGAACGAACCTTTTGATCGAACAAAGTTTTTTATTAGACCTGTGATCGAACGAGATCTTGTCGAACGACTCTAGTATCCATTCTCATCGAGCCACTCTCACCAAGCCACTCTCATCGAACGAGAATAGTCGAACAACAAAATAAGTTGAACGAGCAAAGCAAAGTTGATCGAACAACAACATAAGTCGAACGAGCAAAGCAAAGTTGATCGAACAACAACACTTAATCGAACGAGCAGTGGTCTAGTCGAAGGAAAACTCATCGAAGCAAGAACTTTCATCGAACCACTCATTTAATTGAACCAGATTTTTTGTCGAACCAAGGTGGTCTAGTCGAGCTAGTCGAACATGTACTCTCATCGAAGCAACATACACTAGCTAGTCGAACCAAGCAACTAGTCGAACCATTTGATCTAGTCGAACAAGGTTGTCTAGTCGAACCAAGTTCAAATGTAAGTTTGTCAAGACCCCTGTAGACCTTGCCATATTCTCCTTCACCAATCTTCTCAATCTTCGTATACTGCTCCATCGTCCTACTTTGGTCTGCATCAATCTGAGCGTATGTGTTTCAGTGTTTGTGAAGAATGAGAGCTGTTTGCTCATGCGTAATATCTTGTTTGCTCATGTGAAGAATGAGAGCTGTTTGCTCATGTGAAGAATGAGACCAAGTGAATTTGCTTTAATATCTTGTTTGCTCATGCGTAATATCAACTTTTGCATGGACATGTGTTGCGTTTTTGATAAACTACAAGTTCACGTGTTTCGCATATAAAATGTTTTGCAAGAAACGTGTTTGATATTTAACGTGTTTTTGTTTTTTAACTTTTGACGTGTTATATTTTTGTCGTGTGTTTCATAATCTTTTGACGTGTCGCATGTCAATTGAAGTGCATATGATCATTTTCTTCTCTGTAGTAACCATATATTTTGCCTTTTTTTGTTCATCTATTGTCCTATTAGAAGAAAATTCCCATTTTACTAGTATTGTTTCTTAATCAAGTGTATCTCCAAAAAAAAAATTGGTTAAATATTAACCAAAATAATATTTTTGGTTAGACAAATTTTGTTTGGGATAATTTTCGTGCTTTGTTATCCGAGAGTGATTATAATTTGGGTTGAGATTCTTCGGGCTCGTTGAATATCAACTTTGTGATTTATCAAGTTTCTTAACAACTCTTCAAGGACAACATCCAAGGAATTAAACCAAACATAACTCGTGAACCGTAACCAACCCACTCCTAGATCTTTGCATCGATCCAACATCAACCTTATCACATACTGAAATTGAATGGAATCAAGTTCTCAAGCGGTAAAGATGCCTCAAATTGTGCCATACGCTATTCACTCAAAGGAAAATTGTCTAGCACACTTTAAATCAGTTAAGAGTCAATGTGAGGCAATCTCAGAAGCAAGGTTACCATTAGGGAATCCATATCCATTTCGTCGAGTTTTTGCAAAACTCTTCGGATCTGAAATGGATTATTCAACCTTTAGAAGGACACTCCTACATAACTTGTTTCACATAGAGAACCAAATTGAACAAGGAAGTGAATGCAAAGAAGCATATCAAGCACTCAAGACGCAGTTTCAATGGTTTCTCGACTTAGATTTCAGAATGATCAAAAAATCTCCAGATTATGAAACAACAAGCCAAATTTGGAGTGAATGCATCACTAGATACCCGGAAGTTGAAACGTTTAGAAATCAATTGCTTAGACAAATGAGCACACTGGAATTGGTGCTTACTTCAAGATCACTTCATCTGAGAGAAATGCTGGAAAAGAAGAAAATGGATGAACGGGAAAGAAATGAAATGGAGAAGCAGAAACGGGAAAGAGAGAAAACTGAAAGAGAACGGCTACTAAAGGAAGCAGAGGAAAATGAGAAAGAGGCAGACAAAGAGGAACACACGGTCAACGCGGGAACTACAACAGATGCTAGCTTGGTTTTCACGGAAAGAGACACATCCTCAAAACAGTATGTTGAAAGCAACACTCCAAGGAATGATTCGGATGCTGATGGTACACACAGAAATGAAGTTGTTTGGGATACTGAGGATGATCAGATCAGACCTGCACCTGACAAAGTGACATTGGCTACGGTACAACATTCAAACGATAATGATAATGTTGTTGTGTTCGATAATGTGTTTGCTCATGACAAGACACATCCTGCGCATCTTGAGTCCATAAGTGACACATATGTGGTTGAACGGTTTGATAGTAATATCACTCCCACAACTCCAGATATGGATCCTAATGGAGGAGAGCCTACCCAGGATGGATCTTCTTATGAACAAGATCGTGCTTTCTTTACTTCATTAATCGAAAATTTCAAACATGAACTTGAAAAGTGCAAAGAGGACAATCGCAAAGCTAAGCAAGCGAATGTCATCGGCCCCAAACGGTCAACTAATATTGACCAAATAAATGGTCAACAAGAGTCAAACAATCTAGGGCACAATACAATTTACCAAAGGAGTTAGTGTATCCCCGGGTCGTTAAGTCCCAGCGAGGTGTGTAAACTAAAATAAAACGAATCTGTGATCGGGCGAATATTGAACAGGAAAGGGTTTTGAGTGATTTACACTAAGGAATAAAAGAAAATAGCTTAAACAAGCTATAAGAACAAGTACGTGAAAGCAAAATACTTAGAAACGTTTAAAACTTAAAAACGCGTACGTTTAATTTAAATTTACGTAAATGTACGAAATAAAACGTGAATTATGTCCAATATAAATCCCACGGATGTGAAAATTATATTTTTAGAATCCAAATGATAAAAGAAAATTATTGGAAAAATAAAATTATTTATTTGACTATTTATTTAATTATTATTAATTAATTATTATTTAATTACTTTTTAAACTATTTTAATTTATAATAAATACTAAATGAACAAAGAAAAATCTAAAACTTTTTATATAAATATTATGAGGTGAAAAGAAGCTAATAAAATTATAAAAATGAAAAGTGCTTATTTAAAAATTTAAAAAAAAAATCTATTAAATAGAAACTATCACTTATTTTCTATTTTATTTTTATTTAAGGTCTACAGAGATAATTATATTTTTCCTAGATTCTACTTAATAAAAGAAAATTTTGAAAATTAAAATTATATTTTTCTGATTATTATTCTATTTATTATGATTTAAAAACTAATTTAAACTATTAAAATGATTTAAAAATAGAAACTGAAAACAGAAAAATCTGAAAAAATTCAAGTAATTCTAAAATATAATTTAAAAGCTAGGAAAAATAAAACTAGAATTGTCTAACCCATAATAAGCAGAATAGGCTAAATAAGCAGATTGCTAATAAGCAAAAAATAAGCTAAACTTAACTAAAAATTACACAAAGTTCAGGAACTGATTAACATGCTATATTAAACTTAAAACAACTGAAAAATCACAATTAAGCAAAAGAAATAAGCAAAAAAGAAGAAAAGTGCAGCTGCACTTGTGACAGAAAAAGCAGTTAAAATAAGCTACTTGCAGAGCAGTTTTGAGCAGCCTATTAAGCTAGGAAATGAAAACTAAGGGGGGCAAAAGATACCTAGTACTACTGGGTATCTCCAAACTGAAAATGCCCAAATTATGACATCAATTGCATGTCCAATTTCCCCCTAGATCAGATGGGAATCAGCATTTAAACCTGATTTTTTTTTACTTTTGCAGTTTTGCAAAAGTTGACTAAATCCAAATTTGAGTGCTTCTAATCTACTGATATTGATGTAATAAGATGTGATTAAACTACTTTAACCTAAATGAACCAAATCTATAGCTAAATGTTGCAATCTCAGTCCTAATTAACAAGCAGTAAGCAGATTAAGCTGATTAAAATGGCAATTTGACTTTTTAACTATCAAACTGATAATTTTATGACTAAACTATGGTAATTAAACCTAAAGAGACCTAGTTTGACTATTTTTAAAGCTTCACAAAACTTTGAACACAGGAAAGGACCTAAATCCAAACACCCCTGATTAAAACTGAATTGCAATTTAGCCCTATAACTAACTGAGTTAAGCTGTACTATCTACTAATCTAAGATTGACTAACTGATTTAACAACTAATAAGCAAGGATCAAAAAGCAAAAAGCAATAAAACTAACTGAATAATAATTATGCAGAAATAAGCTATAAAATAGATTTGATACTCACATGTTGTTCCTGCTGAAAATGAAATGAACTCAGTAACAACTCTTAACCCATGCTTATTAAATAAGCTAACAATACCCAAATAAGCTGATCAAGTCAGCTTAATCATCCAATTGCTTATTGACCAAATAAGTTGACTACAGTTGACTTTTTTGGAAAATAAACCTTAACACTGAATTAATACAATTGGACTTTCTCTAAAGCTAAAATAAGCTCATACAAGCTTATTTGAACAGAATGGAAGCTAAAAATGGTTTTTGCACAATAATAACTTAACACACTGATTTTTTGAATTAAAGTTAAACTGAAATTACATTGAACTTAGAACAAACTTCTTGAAATTAAACTTGAAACTGAAATTAAGGTTACATGATTCTTGAATTTAAACTGACAATAAACTTAACTAAAATTAAATTCTACACTACGAAGGTCTAAAAACAGTGACAAGTGTTTCTCTGAGCTTCTTCTTCTCTAAATAACACTTCAAAATCTTCTTCTCTTTCCTCTGATTTAATCCAAACCATTGGATAATCTTCAAATTATCTGAATCGTTGGATTCAGTTTTGGCGGGAAACCACTTGGGTGGGTTTTTAACTCTTCTGCATACGTGGGGTTGATTAGTAGCTAAGGAGGTGGGTAAGGTAGCGTGTGTAAGTGAAAAGTATGGGAAGAGAGTGAGGTGTGATGTAGCCAGCTGGGGGGTGATGAGGTGGGGTGGTTTCTGGCTTGGCGGGGTGTGGGGAAGAAGAGAAGTTTGACTTCTCTTTGACCCTGATATTTAGTTAAAGAAAATTGGGTCGGGTTTGGGTTTTATGATTGGGCTTGGGTAATTGTTTTGTTTAGTAGCTGGGTTTAGTAAAGATAGGATAGAAATTGGATTTGGTTAAAACCTTAGGGACCAAAGTTGTAGTTTCATGAAAATCAAAGGACCAATGTTGCCAAAATCTAAAACTATTTCCAAGGGTCATACTTGCCAAGTTTCATTAGTACAAGGACCATAAAAGATAATTTTCCATTTTTGAAAACCGGGTGACTTGTTTTGCCATTTTTGAAACTTGAAGGACCAAAACTGCCATTTCTTAAAAACTTTCATCCAAGGACCAATATTGTAAAAGTTAAATAGCTTAGGGACCTTGAATGATATTTTTAACACCAGGGACTATTTTTGCCAATTTCTGAAAGTTAAAGGACTGAAATTGACAATTATGCAAACTATGTTCGTTTTTCAACTGTTTTCAATCATTTTGCACTTGAAACACATAAAAACACAATCAAATGATATTTTCTGTATTTTGAAGCATATCTGCATGTTTTTAAATGTTTTTGCAGTCTAAATGTGACAGAAATGATGAGTATTTAGACACTCATCAGAATGTCTTATTGTCCAAAGAGCTTGAGGGATTTAAAGAAAAGGAAAAAGATTTTGAAAAACTAACAAAAGGCAAAGACATTGAAATCTCAAACCTTAAATCTCAAGCTCGGAAATTTGAAATAAATGGAGATGTTGTCACACCACTTTTAAAACAAAAGGAAGAACTTGAAGTTGGTTACAGAGAAGCTCTCTGAAAAACGTTCCATTCAAAAACTGGATGAACAAATGGTTCTTAACAACATAAAGGTTCAAGCGCTTTTAAAAGAGAACACTGATCTAAAAGATAAAAACTCAATGCTTCAGGAAACCACGTCAAATATTAAGATTGTTAATTCAAAACTTGAGAATGAAAATCAAGAGGTTTTAAAACGTGCAAACAATCTTGAAGAAAAACTTCGAAAAACAGACCAAAGTGCTCAAACTCTTCAAATGATGATTCCTAAAGCTGAGAAAGTTCATAAAGGAAAATCAGGAATTGGTTTTGAAAATACAGATCAGGTGGAACATAAATTTTTGCCGACTGATGCTCTGTTCATTTCAGAAGAGGATGAAAATTTGGAAAAGGAAAAACGCTTAAAAGTCAAACAAAGAAAAAGCCCACTCTCGTACCAAGGCTTTGTGTATGGTTGTATACAATTGTCAGAAATACCAAAAGCACCTTTGAAAAGAAAAGACACAAATGTGAAAAGATTTTTCAAAGAAGCTCAACTTGCTACCTATGATGCTAATTTATGGCAAAATAAAGCAAGGAAACAGTTTTGTAATCTTAAAAAACACATTGAGCACACGTTAAAGGTCATTTGGTCGAAACAACAATACACCGAGAGTGACTACACTCGTCTCATGTCATCTGACGCTTGGCTAAAAAGGGAAGTCCGTAAGTTTTTAAAAGATGAGATTGAACCTCTTGTGAAAAATATCAATTTCAGTTTTGAACATTTTGAAAAATTTCTTGTCACTGAAATGAGAGAAGATTTAAAGTACGTCCATTCACTTGAAGACGAATTTGATGAAAAATGCTTAAATCTTGATATCCAAAACGAATTTTTCATAAATCAAATTGAGTCGTTCAAGTCTGTGTCTGTCAGCAATCTGTATGAGAATGTGGATTTTAAACAAACATCTTCTTTGCAATCTGAAAATCTTTGTCTGAAAACAAAAATCACGGAACTTTCAAAAGAAACGGCTGAAGTCAAAGAAGAATTGTCAAAAAGAACTGCTCGGTTTGAGAAAGATTTAACAAAACTTGAAGCACAAAGTATTTCTTTCCAACTCAAACTGCAGGAACAAAAAGCATCTTCTGAAAACTCTTTGACAACAGTGCTTAAAGAAAAGGAAAAGATTTTTGAAGAAAATTGTGATGATGCCAAAATCAAGTTTGATTTGGATGAACTTGATACAAAAAACATTGAATTGGAACATGCTGTGGCATCATTACAAAAAGAAAATGAGCATTTGAAACAGACTTACAAAAACCTGTTTGATTCAATCAAACGTTCACGGGTTCAGACTCAAAAATCAATCACGAAACAAAAAGAGACTGATGTTTTGAAGTCTCAATTGTCTGAATTCGCTGACAAAAAGTTTGAAAAGGTTTTGCAAAAGATTGAATCAATGAAGATGAAAAAGGATGAGTCTCAAATCACAAAAGTTTCCTTTCCAAATCCCCTATTTGAGTCTAATACCACAGATTTTGAAAAGGAAAAGGAAAATGAAAATAATGTGCTTCAAAAGAAAGTAATTGAGCTTGAAACGCTTTTAGCTCAACAAACAAACGATTTTGAGGATGCCAAAACTGATCTTTTCAACAAAACGACCAAATTCGAAAAATATTTTGAAAGACTTGAAAAAGAAAATATTGAGTTCGAACGGAAATTGGCTCGTAAAACGGATGATTCAAAAGCTGAAAAAGATCAATTTTTGAAACAAATTGCCTCTTTGGAATCTAAATTGGCATCTCAAGATCAAGTTCAAAAGGAATACAGTGATTTGAGAACTTCATACAATGCTTTAAGAGTCAAGTTTGAGTCTCTTAACCAATCAAAAGGAAAAGCTCCTATTTCAAATCTTTCAACACCAGAAGTGAGTGTTTCAAAGAAGGTTTACACGGGTGAATCTTCAAAACCATTTTCGAAAAAGGTTTCCCAGTTTACAACCTACTCTTTGCAAAAAGGAAGGAAGTTTTCGAAGAAATCAAGTTTTTCTGAAACACTCACTCCTTAAAAGCTTTCAAGGTCAAATACTTCCAATGGAAAGAATCAAGCTTTTCAAACTCCACACTCTCGTTTTACACCAGTAAAGCAAGTGCGGAGACCAAAGCAAAGTCGTTCAAAATCTTTCAAATATTCAATATCAGAAATGCTTTCGCTGCAACATAAGAATGACTCTGCTTTGAAAATTCCAAATTCGGGAAGGTTTCCATTCATCTCAAAAACGAATTTTCGAAATGAAACACCGGGTTTCAAAAATGGATGGAAAACTTCTTCTTCATGTTTTAAAACTCCAAGAGAGACACCGGGTTTCTCAAACAACTTTCACAAGAAAAAGAGTTTTAAATCACCGTTGATTCCACGAGTGCTATTTCAAAATGAAACACCGGTTTTCAGTCCTCGTTGGACTTCAACTTCTTTGAATCGGATTGACACAGCTTACAAATGGATTTCAAAATATGGTAAACCCGTTGGCGCCGTGCTTAAATGGGTTCCCAAGGTTGTTGTCTAATCCTAAAAATCTTGATGGCTTTCGTGCATTTCAGTACGAAACCCGCGCTTAATCCAATGGCTTCTGAACACATCAGTTCAGGACCCGTGCTTTCAAGAAAGGAAAGTGCTTAATCAAAAACTTTTCGAGCACTTATCCTAAAAATCTCAATGGCTTGTAAGTATTTCAGCTTACAACCCGCGCTTAACCATTATGGCTTGTGCACACATAACAGTGCATATCCCGTTTTTCAAAGAAAGGACCCTGTTGTATGTTCTATTACAACAATCCTAACAAGAAAAGAAGTTTTCATGAAACGTTTATTCAAACTTCTTCATCTTAAGCAAAATTTTATTCAAAATTTATCAAAAGGTTTTTCAAAACTTTTCAAAAATTTTGCTTAAGATTTTCAAATATTTACTCCCCAGTTCGCTCCAAAGTTTAAAAATATCAAAACCTATGCAAGGTATTGAGGGGGAGTAATTCAAAACATCTTTGTTCCAAAAAGTTCATGCAAAACCGTTTCTCCCTATTAGCTTTCTAAAAACAATGATTTTAATCAAACGGTATCAAAAATACCATTGAAATGCTATTTTTGAAGGGGAGAAATGTGATTAAAATGTGATCGTGAGTCGAGCTCTACAAAAAGACTCAGTTTAACCCTCGAATTGACGAAGCTTAAATGTCAGTGATCGAAAAGACTTGTCCTGGACGGGTAATAATTTCAAGCTGGTTTTCCAGTGATGTAAACGTGTCTCGCAAAGGACTTGTCTGAGTAGAATGTACCAATTCGAGAGATGATCATTGAATATGACCGGGACGGGTAATAATTTCAAGCTAGTCTAACTAGTGATGTAAGCGTGTCTCGCGAAGGTCATGTTCATTGAAAGTCGATCAATTCAAAATGTGCGAACTCTACCCAACATGTGCAATTTTAGTTAAAAATGCATGAGCACATGTGAAGGGGGAGTATTTCAAAAATATAAAACTCTCAAAGTGTTAACTAAATGTGTTTATTCATAAACACTTTGAGAGATTTTCAAATGGTTTTATGGCAAATCTAGGATAGTCATGGAGTTATAAGGTGACTAAGGTTAGGAAAAACCGTCCTATGATCCGCCAGAGCCGGAGGGATCTACCCAAGGACAATTCCAATAGAGTAGAATTAGAAGTCCTTAGGTATGATTGAAAAAAGGAGTAAATGAGAAAGGGAAAGAAGGGGTTGAAGAATGAAAAAGAAAAGTTGATTGAAAGGGTGAAAAGAAATAGCCCTCCATGAAAACTTAGGGCAGAAACCGGGTCAATACATCTGCTATCGGTATTCACTAAGGTGATACTGATATTGAAGACAACACGTCATGGACCCAGTGACGCACTGCACCACCCCTCCTAGCCACTCAGATATCTCTCAAAAGATATTTGTTTCATTTCTCACGGAGAACACTGCATAATCTATCGGCCTCTCACTCCGAGATGTGTTGATATTGAAAAGGTGGCACTCTGCTCCATGCCTCCGACGACTAAAAACCAAAACACACAATAGAGTCTAGAGCCATGAGATTCATCAAAATATCTCTTTAGGAACACTTCCAAAATGATACACTTGTGTTCGCCAAAAAGAGCACAAGTTGTAAGAGTCTTAATGAGATCTACAGATCTTGCCATTTACATCATGATGGTTACGTGCTTCAAACAGTCTACAGTCATGGGGTGATCTCCAGCGACTCACTGAATCGTGGGTGTACTTCGGTGTGTCCGAGTAAGCCCTCTCGGGGGTATCCGGTTCAGAACGGCCTGGGGAAGGATTAGAGAAAGTCTTCACACTATGCTGTTGACAATCTCAACGTCCCAACCTATAAGCGCTGGACGTATTATTGCTAACTGTTTTATGCAGGTACTGACGAAAGTCCATTAACCATCATCCGATGTAAACAATATCTTTACCTCCACATACTCATACGTGCAAAGATCATCCTCAACAGAGCTCAAGAGTAAAAGTTCAAGACCAAAAGATCAAGTGAAAGACAAAGTGTTACAACGAAGTCAAGAAGCTAATCAAGACGTCAAGAACAAAGAATGAATCAAGAAAGGATGACAAGTACGAAGATCATGAGGTATGAGTATGTTGGAGGACGCGATGCCAAAGTAAAGAAGATACTGATCGAAGGCAAGAACATCCACAAAAACGATCAATTGAAGATCACTGTGCATGAAGGAACAAGAACAAAGACCATTATGCAACGACACACCAAGCACAAGGAAGTGAAGACGAAAGACCAACTCACTCCGAGCATGATTTGAATGACCATCCCTTATGGGGAGATTGTTAGGATTTATAAAAGTGATGGTCTTTTACGTTTTATATTTTGTAATGTGTCGTTGTATTTATTAAGTAAAATAGTCAATGGGCTTTCTTATGTAATCCAATAGGTCTCATGTTAGTCTAAAAGAAAAGCCCATAGAAAGCCCAAGTGGCTCATAAGCCTTGCACTATAAATAGTCTCTTCCTCCTCATTTGGGAGGTTAGCCTTTTGAATGGGTGTGTGAAAAGAGTGTGTGCTTAATGAAATATATTTTGTCTCTCTACTCTCTTTCTAGATCTTATCTTGTGCTTTATTGATTATTAGTGTGTGTGATAAGGATTGATCATGGTTCCTACAGAGATTGCTTTGAAAAGAAATTGATTAGGGTGGAGAAAATACATACAGACTTTAATGTTGCAGACTTGTTGACTAAAGCTTTTGATGGCCCTAGGTTTAATTACTTGGTAGTCAGCATTGGTGTGATGAACCCCTAGTTGGACTTAAGGGGAGGTTTGTGTTAAGGGGAGGTCAAAATGTAAAGTTTGTATACTAACCAGCACTTAGGTTATTTTTAAGTCTTGTAGTTTTATTTTTAATTCTGGTAGTTCTTTTTAATTCTGTTAGTAAAAAAAAAAATGTTTATGTTTTAGTTGCAGTGCTGGATTAGGTATGTTTTCTTTAAGTTGTCAAGTGAGACTATTGGAAATTCTCATTTGGTGGAGGTGCATAGCACTAACACAACAAAAGGTTATTAGTCCACCTTGTCTGACCCACACAAGGACTGGCTAATCCTGAGCAAACGGCTACAAGTAAAGATAGCTCAAATCCGTTTATGGCTGACAATTTGCCAAAAATTGTATGGTATTCAACTTACCATATCTGTGTTTGTGAAGAGTTGACTAGCCCATAAGGTTATGGCTTGTGGTAAAGGCTGTGGAAAACCATAAATGGTAATCAATTCACCATGATAAGGTGCTTTCTATCAAAGAATTGGCTAGTCCAAAAGGGTACAACTTTTGGTAAAGACATAACAAATCTGTTGATAGTTGATGATTTACTAAAAATCATATGGTTATCAATGTACCATGGTCTTACACACCAAAACATTTGGCTACTCCAGTAGTGATGGCTATTGGTAAAGAGACATCAAATCCATTAATTTTCAATGATTCACCTCTCACAGGAGTTAATACACCTGGAAGTGATGAGAATAGATATGAAACTTAATATGAATTGATGTACAAAATGTCATGGTTGCTGGAAAGATCAAGTGAAATGCATATCAGATGCTGAGAAGATCAAGTTGCTACACAAATACTCAAATTTGCATATTTCAAGTGTTTTGAAGATCAAGATAATTCCAATCCTCATAAGCTTACTCAGAAGGAACTTGAAGTTCATGGAACATGAAGATCAAGTTAGGGGAGGATTGTTGGGAATTATCACAAGGTACGAGGAAGACCAAGTGAAGACAGACTTAAGTCTGGTAGTTACATTATTAAGTCTGGTCATAGTTAAGTCTGGTAATGTAAATGTTAAGTCTGGTAATTGTATTAAGTCTGGTTGACTTATTAGTTAAGTCTGGTCAGTGAAAATAGGAAAGTTTGTTAGTATTAAGTTAGGAAAAGATATGTATGAGTTAGGTATCTTTATAGAAGATACGTGATATCTTTTCACACGGTTTTGTAATTAGGGTTTCCTTCAAGTATAAAAGGAACCCTAAGGGATCAATACATGTACGTACGAATTGTGTGTGTTAGTAATATATACGAAGTTAGTGATAACTCAGTGTTCTTCATTGTTCTTGTTAATATTCCGCGTTAACATTAACAAATTGTTAAGAGTTTCTCACTTGGATTGATTTGGATTTATTCAAGTCATCCACTAAGTAATCAAAGGCTACTTAGAGATCCATACAAATCGTGGACCAACAATTATGCTTAGTCAGATATATGTAATCGTGTTTGCATAATTAGATATGAACTTACCCAATATAATCTAGAAGCTAATGTGTGATGAACATATATTTAACTTTTTCACCAGCTGCGGACAATATTTTTTCTATACGCTTGGTCGCTTGCTGCTACTATCTCAATTTATGTACGGATTGCCTTATTTTACTGGATCTCACTTTTTGATATATGATATGAGTATAAAGTGGTCCTAGCAAAGGTATACTCATTCATTAATTTTGATTTTTTTTCTTATTTTGAATATTGATTTTTTTTTTTTTTTTTTTTTTTTTTTTTTTTTTTTTTTTTTTTTTGGTTTCTAAGAACTGTGTTAAACTGAAATATGGGTTTTGAGATTGAGGTTAATTAAATTGGAATTTGATGGTGGTTTAACTTTGTTTAATTTATGGTTTTTAAGTTTAGGGTTTATTCAAATTACTAATGACTATTTTCTTGGGCTTAATAAGCTTCAAATAAAGAAGGTATTTTTATAAGCATTATGAGTTGAATGGCTGATTTTTAGGGTTAACTGAATTGGGTTATGATTCTTTGTGGTTTGATTTTTAGGGTTAATTGAATTGGTTTGTGATTTTTGTAGTTTCTAATTAAGGTTAATTGAACTGGGTTATAATTTTATAGTTTTGAGTGTTTGGATGTTTGGGAAGCGTAATTAGTTTTAATGATGTGTATTTGACTGGTCATGCGAGAAAATGACTAGATGATCATAAGCCTATCATTTCCGTTGTTATAATCTTTGTTATGCAGCTTGAGACCTCTTGGGAATGAAGTTAAGAAGGAGAGGATGGAGTGATGAAGGGTTTATTGTTACGGGTTTGATGTTGATCGGGTCATCCAACTGCTGTAAGTTTGTATTAAGTTTCTTTCTAACAGTACGTGATTTAATAGACATATTTGATGCTAAATTAGGGGTTGTATGGGATTGTATATCGATTTCCATTCCTTATTTAAGTACGCTTTTCTGCTTATTGCATTGTTTTAGAGTCATTTTGCATTCATAAAACTTTATTAGTATAAATGGGGTGTTTCGATTAGCATTCTAAAGTGACTTTCTTCTTGAGCGTAAGTTCTTTTAGCGTTAAGTTAGCTAATAAGCAGGTTCATTTCTCTTAGATACAAAATGCAGAATGCCGAGATATATAATGTTAGGCTGAAAAAAGTTATAGTATGAATATTGTTGCATAAAATAGTACTCCCTATTAAGAAAGTGAAAATGAAATAAGGTTATAACAAAGGAGTGTTTGTAACAGGTTGAATATCTTACTAGATGATTCTAAACAAATGTTGACATTCAGAAGTTTTGGTGTGCAGGTGAAACCAAGTGTTGAGTTTAAGACCCCTGAAGTCAACTCGATTTTGAATTTGGAAGTGAGTTTTGGATATTTACTCAGACGCAAGGACATATATGGCAAGCGTAACACACAAGGCTCAAATCAAATTTGGAAAAGCGGCGAATTTTGAACAGATAAGCGACGATGGTTTTCCACTATATTACTTCGACTTTACTCCATACAATCAGTTGTACAAGATCGTGATACACATGAGATATTGACATGTTTTTTTTACTTATCATTTCAATTTTACATTCATACATTCATACATTTATAGAGATGGTTAAACGTTCATATACAACAACCTCCTAATCTTTTGTATGATATGCACATTTTAGTTGCACATTAACCTCAGCTGTCCACCTATGCTTTCTATAGCAGGTGTAGATTTGGCTGTGATGCCCATTTTTTGTACATCATTTATGCAGCAGAAGCATGTTATGTGCCATATTTTTGACCCATGTTAATAACTGGACAAATATGGATCAAAACATGCATATTTTTTTGTACATCATTTGTGCAACCCTTGCACAAACAACCTATGTGTATAAAAGTATCTGATGTTTGGTAATATAATAGAAACTTCTTTTGCAACATCTATTTTTACTCACTTTGTACAATTCTGCAGATCATAAGTTTAGTATGCAAACACCCCGCGGCAACGTGCGGGTAGCCCACCTCGTATACCATCATATTAAAAGGCATCACCTTTAACGAGAGATTGAAAAGTGATAAGTATATACCAAGATTGTGTAACTCGGTCTTTTTTTTATTAAAGGCATCACTAATGATTGTGTAACTGAGACCTTTTTTTATTGCATTATCCAATATCCACCATTCACTCATGTTCCTATCACAAATTTCCGGTGTATGAACCGGTTTACGAACCGAAAGAAAAAACCAAAACTGGTTAAGAGAAGAACCGGTTTTTTGATAACCAGCTAAAGAAGAACCGAACCGGCCGGGTGAGAACCGGTTATACTTTTTTTTGCTTCACCAGTTTGAAAACAGATTAAAACCAAACCGGGTGGGAAAACCGGTTTATGTAACCGGTTGTAACCGAACCGAGTTGGTACCTGCTTGTGTTGTCGCTGTCTCATCTACATTAACTCATTTCTATCTTATCATCTACAGTGATACTTACAACCTTTTATGATAGTCCTATAGTGACATTTAAGGTTTGGATCAGTATATGAGTATATTTCAGCTTTTGTCATACATCACATGTATTTATTGTGAGTCGAAAATAGGCTGAAATCATCTTTTGTCATGCATTTATTGTGAGTAAAAATCAGCTTTTGAATTATGAATTGTAGTATATACGTATGTTAAGTGTTCATGTTAAATTACACTTTCAAAAAACACAAAAATACTTTCAAAAAATACAAAAATACTTTTAAAAAATGGCATCCGGGAAATCTCAAACTGAATCTTCCGTTGGCGGTTCTTCAACCAATCCTACCTACGACTAGAAACCAGGAAATTTGGGTAAACTTCGATTTGTGTTTGATGTCGGACAACTCGAGAAGAGTGAGATGTAGGAAATGCGGGAATTTTCTCGCTAGTAACTCGAATAGTACGTTGAAAAATCATATGAATAAAAGTTGTCCCGTTGTTAAAGCGGCGGCGGCAGGTTCTAGTCAAACTACAATGGGGGTTGATGGATCTTTGTTTGTATATGAGGCGGATCGGGTTCGGGATAGGATGGCGAAATTTGTGATTCAAGAAACTTTACCTTTTGACAACTTCGACAATAAGCGAATGACCGCGCTTATCCAAGAAACGCTTCAACCTCGATATACTCATGTAAGTCGAATGACCCTTAGACGTGATTGTATGAAAATGTGGAAAGTGGCTAAAGACGAAATGATTTTAGGATTTCAAGCGTTAGAAACCGGTGTAAATTTAACTAGTGATGTTTGGACGGCTCCATCCGGTTCACCGGATGCGTATCTTTGTGTTACCGCGCATTGGGTAAATCCCAAAACATAGGTAATGATGAAGCGTATGATTGCGTTTCAATTGTTTGGATACCCACATTCCGGCCAAAATCTTAATCTTATTTTAGATTGGATTATCCAAACATATAATTTACAAGAAAAGATTTTTTCTATATCTTTTGATAATGCGTCAAACAACACCAATGCGATTGAGTTATTAAAACTAAAATACAAACCAATTTGCAATGGTGACTTTTTTCATAGTCGATGTGTAGCACATATTATTAATTTGGTTGTGCAAGACGAGTTAAATGTTATCGAGTCAACAAAAACTGCTTTTGGAAATATGTTGAGAGATATTTTTAGTACTAATAATAGACGATATCATAACTATATCAAGTTTTGTGCTAGAACAGATTCTCTTTGTTTAGGTCCGAATTGGGATTGTCCTACCCGATGGAATTCCACACAGAACATGTATGAAAGTGCTTTACGACAAAAACTTACTTTAAAAGTGTTTCATGAACAACTTGCACGAAAAAATTTGGTTGATCCTTATCCCGCGGATTGTTAGGATACTATAGAACTTATTACGGAAATGCTTGAAGTTTTTAAAAATGCTACTACTTTGTTGTCGGGAGTTTACTATCCTACAAGTTGTTTAGTTTTAAACCAACTTTTTTTAATGGCTTCAAAGTTAGAGGAGGTTGAGTCGAAAAGTGATTTACTTAGAAATATGGTGAAACCGATGAAATTAAAGTTTAAAAAATATTTTGAAGAATTGCCTTGCGTTATAACTTGTGTTGTCGCTTTGAACCCGATTCTAAACCGAACCGGGGTTGAAACTATGATTGAAAACATTGATTATGATTTGGGTTTGTCCGTTGATGACCCGAACTATGTTTCTAGACAAGTTAATCGCTTTAACCGTGCTTTTGAAAGTATGTTTCAAACTTATTTAACTAAATATGGCTCAAGTTCTTCACATATCCATACTATGCATCAAGAGGCGGGTTCGAGTTCTCATGGTACTAACAAGTCAATTCAAATGTATAATCTTCTAAGAAATGAGAATAAAAAATGAGCTCGAGGTAACACCCATAGTAGCGAGCTTGGAAGGTACCAAGGATCCGATTTCTTGTCTCAAATGAGTATTGAAGAGTTTGAGAGTTTGGATATTTTGGGTTGGTGGAAAGAAAGAGAATCCCAATTTCCGGTTCTAGCCGCCATGGCCCGTGACCTACTAACGGTCCAAGCAAGTACGGTAGCTTCGGAATCCACCTTTTCGACTAGTAGGAGGGTTATATCACCAAGAAGATCAAAACTCACTCCGGAGTCGGTGGAAACTTGCCTTTGTTTGAAAGACTACCTCGATGGTGTTGAAAGGATTCAACATATATCACCACTCGAAGGTGAATTGGAACGGGTTGAAGAAGAAATACACTTTGAAGAAATATCTAATGGTTTGGCCCAACCTCTTGACGAAGAAGAATAGTTCAAGACGTTATTTTTAGGTTAGTTTAATGTTATTCAAGAAGACGATGTTTTTATTTTTATGTATTTCGTATTTCTGTTATGTATTCAAGAAGACAATGTATTTCGTATTTCGGTTGAGTAGTAAACTGTAGGTTTGTCCTATTTTTCTTTTGAGTAGTAAACTGTAGGTTTGTCCTATTTTTCTTTTGAAAGTAATAATGTATCGTAATACTCCGTAACACTTTATAAGTTTATAGTACAGTAGTAAATAAATGGTGAATACACTTTATAGTACAGTAGTAAATAAATGTTGACAACGACAAGACTACTCAACTTTACTAGTTGCAAGTCACACCAAACAATTAATGCATGACAAAAATAAAATGAGAAAAGTACAACATTGATACCAGTACCACTTCCAAATAACCCTCTCTTCTCTCTTTCTCAAACTCTCAACAATGGCATTTTCAATTTCACACATTGTCACCTTAAGTCCTTAACCATCACATTCCTCACTGTGAAATTATGGTCCTTGCGTAACACTCATCTCATACATTGGTTTTCATATCTTTGCATTTTTTCTATCTTCTATCAATAATCTCAAAAACACCATCTCAAGACATATTGACTCAAAAACCGGTTTTTTGAACCGGTTTACGAAAAACCGGTTCATGATTTTCTCCCCAGAACCGGTTTTCGTCAAAACCGGTTTTTGACCGGTCAACACGAACCGAAACCGGTTTAAAAACCGGTTCAGTTTTGTAAAAAACCCGAAATGTGCACCTTTAAACTTAACAGCGATTATAATGCCATTACAAATTAACACTGTCCTAAACACTTGCATTTATTGTTATCATATTGTTATTTTTAGAAACATAAGTTAACCCAAACATGTTAGACTAATGTTCAATTTTTTTCGCTTATAGATGGTGTGCAACTAAGTTTGTTTATGTTGAAGTATTACCAAACTCTACTCGACAATGCAAATCTAGACTTAAATACGATGAAACCACATTTAAATCTATCAATAACTTTCGTGTTAAAACTATCTCATGTTAAACAAAACATAATAGGTCATGTTGAAAAATAAAACTTTTATTTCTTTTGTGATTAGAAAGGTGGGTATGGTAACGCCCCGACGGCGTTGAGGCAGACGTGGCCGGCGTTATGGGTGCGTTACCATACCACCATCCCTCACGTTGAGGCCGCGTTGCGATTTACGTTGTTGTATCAACGCCGTTTGAAACGCACGTATGGACAAAAAAAATTTACAAACAACCCCCTCAATTTTACAAAACACATGTATGTTGGGGAAGATGAAGTTGCAGTGTGTGTTTTTCAGTCAGTGTGTGTGTGTGTAGCGAGAGATTGAAGATGAAGTATTAATATGTTTTTGCAATTTAGTCCCTGTGGTTTTTGTAGGTTTTTATTATTTATTATTTTTTATTTTTTTTAAGTTAAAATTAAATAACATTTTTATTTTTTATTTAGTCTGATTAAAGAAAAAGAATGCAATTTGTTTTTTATCTAATATTTTCGCATGTTTTATAAATTTATGTTTGTTTTTTGTAAGTATTTGTAATTTGTATTTTTAAGTATTAAGTTGTTTAATGAATGAAATATTTAAGGGGTTAATTTGTAAATTATAATTTTTTAAATTGTGGGTCCTAAAAGTGGTGTTATTTGGTGTTATGATAAATGGTGATTTTTTGGTGTTATGTTATTTTGTGTTGAAATGATGTGGCGCTGACGTGGCGGGGTTTTTGGTGTGTTATGAGTTATGACTCCTAGTGCTCTTAGAGAACATGATGTATGGAACAACTTTCTAAACAAGGTTTTGGTACACTTTACTTTTTAATTTTTATTCTTATATATACCGTATCAATACTTTAAGATGTTGGGAATACAGAAAAAGAAAGAGGAAATTCCTAAAATAGGCCAAAATTTTTAAGCCATTTTAAGAGGAAGCCAAAAACTACATCCTTTTCTCAAAATAGGCCAGCGCCGTCAGTCGAGCAGTCGAGCGCCGTCAGTCGAGCGCGCTCGACTGCTCGACCCCATAAATTTTTGGCCACGTGGCATTCCATTATTTTTTTTAATTAATAAAAAAAAAATGACATGTGTCGATAAGTTTATGGGGTCGAGCAGTCGAGCATGAAATGGTTGGCCTATTTTAAGAAAATGATGTAGTTTTTGGCTTCCTCTTGAAATGGCTTAAAAATTTTGGCCTATTTTAAGAATTTCCTCAAAAAAAAAAAGAAAAAAAGCTCTGCATCAAAAAATATATACAAACAAAAAGAGATGGTCATTTTCATTTCAAGGTTGGGAATGTATATGACAATGTCATTTTCTATTGCAAGATAAAAGAGTAAATTGCAAAAATTGTCCTTGTGGTTTGGCCAAATTGCACATTTGATCCTTGTGATTCATTAAGTGCAAAAATAATTCGAATTTGACACTATTTCATTTAATTTTGGTCCCCCACCAATAACTCCATTAATTCCCACACGTTACCTTTTACACGTGATTGGCAGGGTTATTTTGGTCTTTATACATTAAATCAATAAAATAACTCTAAATAGTCCTTACGTGTATCAGTAATTTAATTATCAAATAAACTTGTAAAATTTAGTGATAGATCTAGTTGAACGCATCATGATATAGTGTAGATTGAAGGTCAAAATAAATTCAAAATTAAACATAAATAATACAAGTGAATATATAAGCATGAAGTAATAGATGTAATTGAATCAGTTATCGTATTTTCGCTAACAGATTCAAAATCAAACAACTATATCAACAAAGCATCTCATGAATCCATAAATAAATATCATCTTACGCCTATCAATCGTTAGCTACCGTAAACAAAATCACGAGATTCCGGCGAGTCTCTCCGGCGTTGACCAACCGTTGACCTCTTCATTCTGCTCCACAAATTCAAAAACACCCTTACTCCCCAAAGGGTATCCGGAACCACAACCCTTTTCCCCACCTCCATCCTTCCGGCGAGATTCTCCGGCGTTGACCAACCTTTGACCATTCCATTTATTCCAGCTACAGAAGCAAGATCTTGCTCAGGCAACATGGGATTAAGCTCAGAAATCATGGACTCAAGCCATGAGTTTAAATCACTAGGGTTTAAATGATTAGTATCAGAAGCATACTGAGACAAACCATCATCATTATTTAAGACACCTTCAAGATGCTCAATCTTTGAAGCAACATCAACCATGTCACCTGACTTAACATTATAACCCAAAACAGCAAGTAACTCATCATCTTGGTCATATATGTTTTGGAGTTGTTTGATATGGGGTTGTTTTCGTTTCTAGTCTTCTAGATATGAGGTTATAGATAGATGTGAGGTTATATGGACCGATGAAGATCTAGATATGAGGTCAATCTATATGGATCTTGGTAAGATGAATTTCTGGGTAAGATGGTATGATGAATTTCTGGGTAAGATAGTATGATGGATTATGTTTGTGTTTGATGTTTGATGACTGTGTAGGGTTTTTTCATATCACAAGGGTGGGGTATTTAATTGGGATGGGTTGAGTTATTTTATTGATTTAATTTAATGTATAAAGATCAAAATACCCTCTTGTGTCAATCACGTGCAAAAGGTAAAGTCTGGGAACTAACGGAGTTATTGGTGGGGATCAAAAGTGAATGAAACAGTGCCAAATCCGAACTATTTTTGCACTTAATGAACCACAGGGACCAAACGTGCAATTTGGCCAAACCACAGGGACAGTTTTTTGCAATTTACTCCAAAGTAAAATGGGGTCTGATATGATCCTGTGGTGGACTTACATATATTTTTGTGAATACTTGATTAATAAAACGAGTAGGGCTGCGAACCGCCGCTTTGTGGCGGGGCAGCGATTCCTTTTTTGTATTCAGAGCTGATACGAATTTACATAAGAAAAACGTTTTATCGTTTTAAAGCATTCTTAAATGGTAACATATAATCATTCTCGAATCCATCAGAGAACTTTATACAATCTTCTCTACATCTATTACAACACAGGTGCTGGCCATTGCTGCAATGCTTGCAGGTGCCTGCAAAACATATATCATCGATTAATAAATTCATTGTACATATGGGTGTAAAACAGATATCATCATTTGTTTTTTGTTGGAGTGTTGATATGTTAAATGTTAGAGTTTATGTATAACATTTAATATGTATGTCCGGTTTCGAACCCGAGGCTCGGGATTGCACACAATAACGTGAGAGTTTCAATGATGAATAATTAAATATATATTTCATGTATTTATTTATTTATTCATTTCACCAATAAAATACTTAACGACGGTTAGTATTTAACGGGGTTTTAACTAACGACCGTTAAAGGACTAATTACGCAAAATAGGAAAGAAGGATCTAGAATCCTTGTGGGATACTAGAAGTCGGCAAAACCCTCCCTTAGGGTTAGGGTGCCGATCGGTTGGCTTGGGCAACAAGGGAAAGAAACACTATAAATACAATTCATTGTGTTTTAGTTTTTCTCTAGTCTTGAATCCCCAACTT
This sequence comes from Artemisia tridentata subsp. tridentata, assembly GCA_021014915.2. NCBI lineage: Eukaryota > Viridiplantae > Streptophyta > Magnoliopsida > Asterales > Asteraceae > Artemisia > Artemisia tridentata. Next base: position 438,377,898 of record CP139509.1, on the reverse strand, counting down.
AACCTAACTTCTTCTCCTCTCTTCCCTCTAGCCCTAACGATCGGTCCTCTTTTAAATCCACTAGGATTTGGCCGAATTCTATTAAGGCTTATTTAAGTGTTTGGTTATTGGTGATCAAGAACCTAGCTTTTCCATTGAAACGCTATTCATTACGTGTGTACAAGATCGAGTGACGAGCTTATTTTAGCTCGTGTTTTTCCTTGTTAGTCGATCCATATATATTCCCTATTAGGGTTTATATAACTCGTTCTTGTTGAAGGGATTCCTTGTTCTTACTAGGAATCACTAAGGTATGTTTTCTTTTAAGTTAATTAATTATATGTTTATGATCTATTCCGCTGCGTGATCTATTTGGTTATATGTTTATAGTTTGTTTATGATTCATAAAAACCAACAGTGGCATCAAGAGCCTCGTTTAAGAACATGTAATTAATTACTTAAACCTAAAAATTGGATCTTGTAGAGATTACATGCATTTATTATCTAGGGTTTTGTTGAATTTTTTTTTATAAACCCTAATGGGTCGACACCCATTAATTAAAAATTAGGGTTTTAGTTTTTGATTAAAACTTGTAGAAACCCTAGGAGTGCATGCAAATTTTAGGGATTAATTAGTGAATACCGTATGTGATGTCACTTAATTAATAAGAAACGTACTAATAATTATATTGACATGATAATATGGACTACATGATTATGTGATCAATAGGGGATCCATGACAAAATCTTGCATATTTTGTCATGGTATGATTTGTATGTTTGATTGAATTATTTGCTACATGATTTAAATAAATCTTAAATTGGGGAAGACCTCAATATATATTAATTAACAAGTTATGTGCAATGTGGTATCTAACTAACTAAAACTTACGCGGCCAAGTTATTTGGCGTCTGTGGACCATTGGGCACAATGAGCTCGAAAACCAATGGGAGTTTTGTTAGTTACATACATTTAAAAATTTCACATAGAATTAATATTAGGATTTATTGAAAAAGGTTTGCATGTGGCTATATGATATCGTGGATGATCATATATTTGTTATTATGTGTTTATTTTTTTTGTAATTACTTGATCTTTTGTGTTTATATATTATGATGGATTGCAACACATAAGAGGGTAATTTTCATAATAAAAATAAACAAGACTAATAACTATGAAACCTTTGTAGTAATTTTATTCATTGCCAAGTCTTATGTGCCGATAGTGGTTCGCTTCGCCGGATTGCCCCAGGCCGAGGACTAGCAATTAATAAATTATTACATAAAATTGGTTTTAGCAAGAAAATCATATTTTTTTAGTTGATTGATTGCAACTGTACAAAAGTGGTCGAAGCGGCGGACCTATTATTGACAAACTATAAAGTGGGTTTAAGGTTGGTTCACATTAAATTGTGACCTTAAAGGGGCACGGTTTTAACCAGCTTCGGCGGCTGTCGTCCCTCCGCTCGCCTGTGCGTCAATAATAGACTTACCAAGTACACCATGAAAAAGTACGAAGCATCTTAAGGCAATGTTGTAATTTGCTCAACGCCTCAATTAAAAACTTTGATGATTTGAGCTACAAATGAGTAAATGGTTTTGTTTTTGAAAATATATATATGATACAAAGATGAATGCATGACATCTTTGTACATATTTTTTGATTTTACACATCAAAATTATTACCCTAAAAATTTAAGTGATATGCCGACCAATTAACATGGAAACACCTAAGATGACATTCTATCATTACTAGCAGCCTCAGCTGATGTGATGATTCAAAGAATGAAGTCAATAGGGGTAAATTGAGCACTTCCATTACTAGCAGCCTCAGCTGATGTGATGGAACGGCGTCAATTTACACGTTTCTAAATTGGTTAACTTAATTGAGCACTTTCATTACTAGCAGCCTCAGCTGATGTAATGAAACGGCGTCAAGGCATAAAGATTTGGGGATGAAACATGCTTACATTTTGCAACTGATGTTGGCAATATAATGTAAGTCCCAAGATTTCTAGGAATTGCAATTTGACATTGGCAATTGGGTGATCCCGTACCTTGTTGAGTACTTTCATTGCTAGCAGCCTCAGCTGATGTAATGAAACGACGTCAATTAGGATCCTAGTTTTCAGTGAAAATTAAATGGTTTTAACCAATGGGTGTTTAATTTTCATGAAATGTTTAATTATCGAAAGTACTAACTTTTGAACTTTTTCTGTAGAAATGGCCCAACCCGGAAACTCGTCAAACTTAACTCCCTGTTTCAAGATGATGCTTGAAAAGGAAAAATTGACTGGGACTAAGAATTTTAACAATTGGTATCGAAACCTAAGGCTTGTTCTTAGGATTACCAAACGTTATGAATGTCTTAGTGAGCCCCTTTCGGTTGCTCCTCCTGCAAACTCGCCTAATGCAATACTTAGGGAGTACAATGAGGCTTATGACAGGCACAATGATGCGGCTTGTCTCATGCTATCGGGGATGGATGATCAACTGGTAAAACAGTTTGAGCAATATGGCCCGAAAAACATGATTGAGGAACTGCAACGTATGTTTCAGAAACCTCCCATGGCTGAATTGTATGATGTACTTGACAACCTGGGCAAGTGCAAGCAAGATGCAACAACACCCGTAAGTAATCATGTGCTGGAAATGAAAGGTTATCTTGACCAATTAGATGCACTTGAATGCGGGTATGCGGAGGATGTTAAAGTTGGCCTCATCAATAGATCCCTCAATGAGGAATTATATGGTGATTTTGTGCGTAACTTTAATATGCATTGCAAGGGGAAGACATTTAATGACTTGCATGCAATGCTCATTGAATATGAGAAGGGACTCGCTAAGAAAGCTCCTACACCTGCTACACCTGTTGTTATGGCAATTAGAGGTGGTAGAGTAGCTAAGCCCGGTAAACCGAAGCATGTGAACAAGAAAGGAAAGGGCAAAGCTGACAAGGGCAAGCAAATTGTGACTTATCAGCAAAAGCCGAAGAAGCAGAATCCTCCTCCCAAGAAGGATTATCCCAAAAAGGATGCGGCTGCTTATCACCACTGTAACACTCCTGGACACTGGAAGCGTGACTGTCCATTGTTGCTTGAGGAGTGTCGCAAAAATAAGAATGCCAAGGCTGGGCAGGGCGCCAGCACTTCAGGTATTTTTATGGTTGAATTATTTTCATTTCCTCGTAAGCAAAATGCCTGGATATATGATACAGGATGTGGTACTCACATTTGTAATACATCGCAGGGGCTTAGAGGAATCAAGAAACTGAACTATGGGGAATGCTACTTGTATGTCGGCAACGGGATACGTGCAGCAGTGGAGGCCATAGGGACTTTTGAGCTAGTTTTACCATCTGGTTTAATTTTGGTTTTAGACAATTGTCATTACGCACCTTCTATTGTTAGAGGTGTCGTATCAGTTTCTTTGTTATTGGATTTGGGTTTTAAGCATACTTTTAATGATAATGGAATTTCTGTTTTTTTAAATTCTGTTTTTTACTTTAATGCTATTCCATTAAATGGTGTGTTTTAAATTGACATGGAAAACCATGTATCCAATAAAAATAATTCTATGTATAGCATCGGGAATAAGAGAGTCAAGTCTAACTTGGACTCGTCTTATTTATGGCATTGTCGCCTTGCCCACATAGGCAAGAAACGCATGGAAAAGCTGCTAAGTGATGGGCTTTTACCTAATATCAATGATGATTCAGTTGATAAATGCGAATCTTGCATATCTGGAAAGATGACGAAGAAACCTTTCCATAGCAATATGGAGAAGGCTTCGGATCTACTTGGATTGATACACATGGATGTGTGTGGTCCACTTAGACACGTGTCAAAACGCGGTGCTACCTACTTCCTAACCTTTACGGATGACTATAGTTGTTATGGTTGTGTTTATTTACTTAAACACAAACACGAAGTCTTTGAGACATTCAAGGTTTTCAAAAATGAAGTAGAATTACAACTCGGAAAGAAGATTAAGGCCCTTCGATCCGATCGTGGTGGTGAGTATTTGAGCCAAGAGTTCAAAGATTATCTAGCTGAGTATGACATTGTCCAACAACTCACTTCTCCTTATACTCCACAACAAAATGGTGTATCTGAAAGGAGAAATCGTACCTTACTTGACATGGTACGATCTATGTTTAATCTTACAACTCTTCCCTTATCCTTTTGGGACTATGCTCTTGAAAGTGTTGTTCGCATACTAAATATGGTTCCAACTAAGAAGGTTGATAAGACTCCATATGAATTATGGACTGGAAAAGCTCCCAACTTGTCTTACTTAAAGATCTAGGGTTGTGTGGCGTTTGTTAAACATGACTCACCTGACAAGCTCCAACAAAGATCTGTTAAGTGCATCTTCGTAGGATACCCTAAGGAAACAAGGGGTTACTACTTTTACTTCCCACCAGAAAATAAAGTCATTGTGGCTAGATATGGTGAATTCCTTGAGGAGAGTTTCTTGACTCAAGAATTCAGTGGGAGAGTATATGATCTTGAAAATGATCAAGAAGATGTGTCACCTTCTGAGAACACTAACACACTTCCTGTGGAACCTGAAAGCTTAGGTCCTCCATCTGAAGTTGAAGTGGTACCCGTCCGTAGGTCTTCAAGATCTACAAAGGCTCCTGAACGTCTATGTTTAAACATAGATGATGAGGAAACTATGCTATTGGATCACATTGATGAGCCAACTAGTTATAAGGCTGCCATTAATAGTCCTGAAAAGGATAAATGGCAGGTAGCCATGGATGGGGAAATGCAATCCATGAAAGACAATAAAGTTTGGATTGAAGTAGACCTTCCACCCAATGCTAAGGTAGTTGGGTGTAAGTGGCTCTTCAAGAAAAAGACTGACATGGATGGCAACGTACACACCTACAAAGCTCGTTTGGTGGCCAAGGGCTTTACCCAAACATATGGTGTTGACTATGAGGAGACCTTTTCTCCTGTGGCCGACATTAGAGCTATTAGGATTCTTATAGCCATAGCTGCCTACTATGACTATGAGATTTGGCAAATGGATGTCAAAACCGCCTTTCTGAATGGTCGCCTAGATGAAGACATCTATATGGCGCAACCTGAGGGGTTTGTGAATCCACAATTTCCTGAGCGTGTATGCAAACTTCAAAGATCCATTTATGGATTGAAGCAAGCATCCAGGCAATGGAATAAGAAATTTGATGAGGAAATCAAGAAGTTTGGATTTACTCAAAATTTCGATGAGCCATGTGTATACCACAAAGTTAGTGGGAGTAACACTACTTTTCTTGTCCTATATGTCGATGCCATATTAATCATGGGAAATCACATACCTAGTCTTGATGAAGTTAAGGCTTATCTATGTGAATGTTTTTCCATGAAGGATTTAGGAGAAGCAGCGTATATTCTTGGAATCAAGATCTATAGAGACAGATCTAAACGGTTAATCGGATTAAGCCAAAGTGCTTACATGGATAAAATATTGAAGAGATTCAATATGCAAAATTCCAAGAAGGGATATTTGCCCATGCAAGTGGAACACGGCTTGTGCAGCGAAATGTGTGCTTCTATACCTGAAGAGGTGGCATACATGAAGAAAGTTCCGTATGCTTCTGCAGTAGGATCTATCATGTATGCAGTTAGATGCACAAGGCCAGATGTGGCGTTCGCTCAAAATTTGACCAGTCGTTATCAGCAGAATCCAGGAAAAGATCACTGGCATGCTGTTAAGAACATACTTAAGTATTTAAGGAATACTAAAGACATGTTTCTAGTTTTCGGGGGAAATCCAGACGCAGAACTGAATGTCACAGGTTTCTGCGATGCGTCCTTTCAGACTGATAAAGATGATACGAAGTCTCAGACGGGTTACGTTTTTGTCATAAATGGAGGAGCTGTGGACTGGAAGAGTAAGAAGCAGAGTACAACGGCCATGTCTGCTACAGAAGCTGAGTACATTGCTGCATCGGAGGCAGCACAAGAAGCTGTTTGGATAAGGAAATTCATTAAGGATCTTGGAGTGATGCCTTTTATAGAATTACCTATAAATGTGTATTGCGACAACTCTGCTGCAATCACATTCGCCAATGAACCTGGAGTTATGAAAGGCGCCAGACACTTTAAAAGAAAGTATCACTATGTTCGAGAACAAGTCGATGATGGTGAAATAAAAGTACTCAAAGTTCACACAGATGACAATCTGGCTGATCCTTTCACGAAGGCATTACCTAAGGAGACGTTTAATCGTCATGCTCAGGGTATTGGTCTTCGTTTAGCAGATAGTTTCATGTAAATCTGTTGGATTAGTATTTCGATAGGGACGTGTAAAACAATTTTTATTTTAATGAAATAAAGTGCGGATAACGTTTATTATCATTATTAATATTTGTGTCCTATATTTGCATGTTTAAATCCGTGAATAAATTTATTTATTCTAAATAGTCCATTGTCAATTAATAATATGGGAATATTATTGAACTAAGAAAAATGTGAGGATTGGTAGAATGTACTGTAAGGTTAAGACACCAATGTCACATGATATTCAATATTGGATAAATTGAATATAGGACTTATCCCAACCACATGATTATACTTTATGGATCATAGTCATTAAGTATATCATGAATATTTATCCTCTGACTTGAGATGGCAGATAATTGCCGAGGATGTAGCTCATTTTCTGTGAGATAGTCTAACGCTATCCGTAAAAGGTAGTTATAAGGGCTATTTTCAGAAATGACGCGAAGTTCAAGGGTTATGCTCGCAGTCAATAAGGGATTTGTTCCTTCAACTTTGTGTTGAAGTTTAATACTGCTTGGCCACTCGTGTGATTAACAAGATGTTTGCGTGCGCACGCCCAAAGTCTATCTGGAAGACGTTCAGATGTTTTGGTAATCTTGTTCAATTATGTATAAACGAGAAACTACTGTTAATTTTGGAATGACAAAGATCCATATCCAAATTAACGCGGTATTAGTAACAAAAGGATAAGTATGATGATTAAATCATCACATGGTTTTTCCAGGAAAACCATACTCGGATCAAGCTGGGGGCATTGGGATCTGTTAAGCTAGACTAGCCCATGTCATTACAATATTAATTGTTATCCAAGTGGGAGCTGTTAGAGTTTATGTATAACATTTAATATGTATGTCCGGTTTCGAACCCGAGGCTCGGGATTGCACACAATAACGTGAGAGTTTCAATGATGAATAATTAAATATATATTTCATGTATTTATTTATTTATTCATTTCACCAATAAAACACTTAACGACGGTTAGTACTTAACGGGGTTTTAACTAACGACCGTTAAAGGACTAATTACGCAAAATAGGAAAGAAGGATCTAGAATCCTTGTGGGATACTAGAAGTCGGCAAAACCCTCCCTTAGGGTTAGGGTGCCGATCGGTTGGCTTGGGCAACAAGGGAAAGAAACACTATAAATACAATTCATTGTGTTTTAGTTTTTCTCTAGTCTTGAATCCCCAACTTAACCTAACTTCTTCTCCTCTCTTCCCTCTAGCCCTAACGATCGGTCCTCTTTTAAATCCACTAGGATTTGGCCGAATTCTATTAAGGCTTATTTAAGTGTTTGGTTATTGGTGATCAAGAACCTAGCTTTTCCATTGAAACGCTATTCATTACGTGTGTACAAGATCGAGTGACGAGCTTATTTTAGCTCGTGTTTTTCCTTGTTAGTCGATCCATATATATTCCCTATTAGGGTTTATATAACTCGTTCTTGTTGAAGGGATTCCTTGTTCTTGCTAGGAATCACTAAGGTATGTTTTCTTTTAAGTTAATTAATTATATGTTTATGATCTATTCCGCTGCGTGATCTATTTGGTTATATGTTTATAGTTTGTTTATGATTCATAAAAACCAACATTGATATGTTAAATAACCCCTATATAGTAAATAAACAGTAACTTCTGTTGCAGTTAATCCTATACTCGTTACTAATCTTAAATGGTGACATATAATCATTCTCGAATCTACCACATAACTTTATACAACCAAAACGATATGAGCTGAGGCTAAAGTATTATATCTGGTCTTTGACTTTTAATGGGGTAAGAAAAACGCATTTTTAAGAAACGTTGGTTATGCCTTATGAAGCAGCTAGGCAGAGAACCAACTCTTGACAGTCATTATTGTGTAAAGTTTTCTTTATCAGTAATTTAAAGTCTTTGCAATCCCGACATATAGCCACGGGCACGACTTACTCCGGTCATCGTTTTAATTCTACTAAAAAAACTTGAAGTAAGACTAAAAAAGTTTTTTGTATGATAACTTACCTGCACCCTGTGAAGTTCAAGAGTTGACAATACTGTTAACATCTTTGCAGTTGTCGACATCCACCCACGAAAACCTGCAAAGTCATATTTTAACAGAAAAAGCATGTAAATTTGAGGTGGCAAATTGATCGGGCTGACAGGTCGATTAACCAAATTAGTAAGGATTATGTTAACAAATCACCTCTAACTAAACATCATACCTAAAATTTACATATGGTGGCCATGGACAATAATCTATATTTTGATTAGCCTACAATGGGATCGAGCGATGTAATCAACTTAACTAACGCTACATACCTGTTGTAGACGCTGGCATTGTGTATTCAACATTTTAGCAAAAGGTGATTCCCGTCTATCAAATCTAGTGCCTACATAAATAATAACAGGTTCAATAAAAGCAGTGATCATTTTGTAAAATCCAGCAAAGAATAGTAATGTTCACTACAAATAACCTTGAGAAGCATTAGAAGTTGTGCGTGACCGAAAGTCCAACGTTACCGGCTCGCGGATTGCTGCTGCAACATTTTGTCAAAGGCTTAAGGAAGTTGTAAAAATGACCGTTACTCCAACATCTAGGCAGAAGGAAAAATATACGAAACAGTTACCATGGGAAGGAAATCCAGCAACAACAGTTTCAGAAACCGGTCCCCCAAAATCCATTTCGGATGAGAAGGAATTGCAAGCATTAGCAGCAGCTATCGTTAATTCATCGTAACCTTGAATAGCTGCAAATAATATGCAAATATAAATTTATATATGTTATGAATAGCTGCAAATAATATGCAAATATAAATATAAAGACGGTGAATACAGATAGGAACTTGATATAAAAACGGGTAATTCACATTTAAATATCACTTAACGAAAACTTGACCCGAATTATATCTCATTATAGCTCATTTTTCTCCCTAACTTATCTTATCCTTAAGCTAATAAGTCATAACCCAAAAATCCAAATGCTAGTGTTGCAAGTAACAAAATAAGAGGGTGTTTGGAATTGCTTACTGAATTACCGTTCTCTTGGTGTTGCTTCTGTCTATCGCCTTCACCCTTGATATCATTGTTCGAGTCCTCAGAATTTGAGAGCCGGATAGGAGAAAATTTGTTGTGTCCTGACCTCTCACTTGAACTGTTATCAGCAGAATCAGCCTCTCCCTGGCCTCTTACCTCAACCTCATCTGCAAAATCCCAAGTAGGTATTTAAATAACTACACAAAGATAAGTAACACGCGCATTTGATTCTCAAAATTATTAAATCTGAACTATGGAACTGAATCTCTCACATAAAAGCTTCATTAGCAATATACTGAAATTAAAGAAAATTATACCTTCTCCAACATATTAACCACTTCATTGACGTCTTCACCCGTAATCATATATATGCATCCCGCTCTCACAACATCAGGCCCAAAAACAACGTCATAACTCATTGGTTCATTTGAAAAACAATACAATCATAATAATAATCTAAATCTTTGTTAAATATCTCAGGTCAACCATAAATCATATTTTGCAAGTTGCTTGTAACATTAAAACGACACAAATTGGTACACAAACCTGTCTTGACATCCAAATCATAATCCCCTATCTCACGGTTACGCCTCTCCACCACCAATTATATCTGCACACATAAAAACAAACACATTCAAAATACGAAACAAACACATGTCCGTCAGATATTTCTGTTCCAATCCCATTTTGCAGAGATGAAAACGTTTTTTAGTAGGATTTTTATCACAACAGTCTTGTTTACAGATCAACCAAATATGTCCAATACAAATTAACTTGTTTTGACCCAAACCCGATAGTCAATCCAATTAACCCTCCCATTCTGCTCCGACAATTCAACGACCAAACTGAATCATCAAACCAACTGACTAACATGATGACACACAAAAAAGGCATTTACAAAGATAAGTAACAAATTAAATTATACCTTCTTTCATTTGCCCTTTCTTCCCGATTTCGACACTAATTTCGGCACAACATCAGCCGTCTCAATCAATTCTGGTCCGGATAACCCACAAGCCGTAGCATCAATAACCCCCCTTTTAACTTGCACCGGCTCTTCCATCCCTTACGTTATACTATAACCTATATACATATATATAAAAACAAATAAATAAATATATAAAAACAAAAATTGCACCAACTTAATTCAATTAGGACAATTAGGTTTATTAATACGCAGTAAATTATGACGCTAATTAATTATATATAAATAATAAAGCAGTAATTGATACCTGTTGGAGTTAACACCAGCAGTAAAGCGAGTCATGGTAAAGACACGGACCTTTCCAACATCCTTATGCATAGTCGATGCTTGAAATCATCTTGTTGCATCATACCACTGTCATTCTATCCCTGTAAATAATATGCAAATATAAATTTATATATGTTATGATAAATTCCGCATATCTTCTTTTGAACTACAATGTATATTATCCCTGTAAATAATATGCAAATATAAATTTATATATGTTATGATAAATTCCGCATATCTTCTTTTGAACTCCAATGTATATTTGATAGATGGATGTTATGATCCGAATTTCATAGAGCAATAAAATCCACAGTAACCACTTTAATAAGCAATCCCAAACACCCTCTTAGCAATCACGAAATATAAGAAACTTAATATAACCATTTTATATAAAATCGGCACTTGATAAACAATGCAAATTCTAAAAAAAAAAACTAACCTGAGAAGCCGGTGCTGGTGACGTTCCACAGCAGCCTTGATATTGGTGACAGCAATGCAGCCTTGCTGCTGCTAACGCCATTGCAGTCACGACCACATCCATACTTCCTACTTCACCTTGAACGTCTGCAGGAAAATAAACACTCCATTAAAAGCTTGAATCATTTACTCACAATTAGGTTGAAAACAACAAAAACAACAATTTAAAGTACTGCTACCTTTATGAACCACCGTGTAGGATATTCACTAACACATAAACACAAGATTAGGGCTTGTATATGGATCGAATAGATGAGAGTTTAGAGAGAGAAAGTTGGGAACTTAGAGAGAGAAATGTATGTGTATTAGATTAGAGAATAATGAGAAGTTCCACCTTTTCCCTTATGTGGGAAAGGGGTATATATAGTCCTTACATAATATGCCCCTAGCGGGCTATGGAGCGAGCTGACAGTGGGTAAAGACCCGACCCACTCCACAATACTAATAATACTAACTAAGCTACTACTAATATTACTAGTTATCCTACGAGCTATGATGTGCTAATAAGTACTTGGGGTGACCGAGTCTTCAACTGAATATTCATATTCCTAACAATCTCCCCCTAAGGGAGGTCACCCATGAAGTAATGTTCTGAATATTGCACTTCATCCATGGCTCTTGACTTCATAGCTCGTTAAACAATGATTCTTCACAATCCTTGATCATTGTGCAGCAGCAAATCTTCAGATGACTTTTTCTTCTGTCTTGGATGATCTTTGTTGATTCTTTGGAGTTATCATCCACCATGTGTTTCCAAGTCATCTTTCAGTGGTATGTTTCAATGTGATGAGATATTCTTTGAACCGACATGCTCACACTATTTAGAGTCATGATCTTTCAGCATCAGAGTTTGCAGAAGCTGTGTTGAAGGTCTTTTAGTTTATCATGACTTCTTTGATTATAATGATGATGTAGTGTGAACATGTGGTGGTGGACTGGCATCTTGTTCGGCAATCTGCTACAACTGCATCAGCTGCATCATCAATCAGCTACAACCGCAAACAGCTGCAACAGCAATCAGCTACACTCGCCAGATGTTCCTGCATACGACAGTTAGCAATAAAACGTCTGGTACTTACAGGTTCGGACTTCGAGATTGTTAACAGCATAGTGTGAAAACTCTCTCTAATCCTTACCAAGACCGTTCCTAAATTGAAAACCCACAGAGGGTTTTTTAAGATCTTACCATAGTAAATCAACGATTAGGTGAGTCGCTGGAGATCACTCCACGACTGTAGACCGTTTGGAACCGTCGTGATCACTAAGCGTAATCCACAGGGAATTACCGAAGTGACCTGCTTTCAGGGCTGTTTGATGTTGACCCTGGCAGGAATTTCCATTCAATCATTGAGAATTACATTTGTAAATTCTCTCATAAATATTCTGGCAGATTGCTAAGATCTGCGTAGGACTCATGAGTTTACAACTGGTGTCCTTAATGTTGAACACCCAGTGTAGAAGTAACACGTGTTCCTATGAGATCTTATGATGCATCTCGTGGCTCTAGACTCGAAAAGTGCATTTTTGGTAGTCGGAGACTGGAGCGGTGTCTTGATGAACTCAAATAAGTACATTTTATTACTATCATTTATCCTATTAATTTGACTTGTTTTACTATATTATGTATGAGGATTGATACTTAATCGTTTACTTTTGTAATTCTCAGGTAAAAACAAGCATTTGGTGAAACTTGGCGATTTTGGACTAATAATGGAGCAAAACGTGCATAAAGTGAAGAGTCTACTGAAATGAAGAAGATCAAGACTAATCTGCTCCAGATGCGCCGCATCTCACTATCAACATGCGCCGCATCTCTATCAAGATATCACCAGATACGATCCAAGATACAAGAGGACATGCGCCGCATCTAATAAAGAGTTACGCCGCATCTTCTGGCGGTGTACGAATATTCCTGAATATTATAATCTTGGACCCCACGCGAAGTTAAGTACATGCGCCGCATCTACTTAAGTAGATGCGCCGCATCTTCCCTCAGACACAAACTATAAATACCCCGTAGACCAGACGCATTAAAGAGATTCGGAAGTTCGAAAACCTAAAGACCGAACAGAAGAGAAGGACGAATTCAGTCAAGAAGGCAGCACAAGACACACCCAAATCTAAGATACAAGAGCTGTAAGAAGGTGCTGCATGTATTTAATTCATTAAGTAGTTTTGTTTTATTGTTTTAGCAAACTTTAATTCATCAGGATTGGTGGCTTGTGTAATGTGACAACGGAAAGATTGCACTCCCTTTAATACTTGCTTTCCCATCAATTAAAGTTTATATGTTGATGTCTTTGGTTACTACTTATTAGTGCATTGACCACCTCTGTGTTTATTAGTGGCTTGCGGGCACCCGACTGCGGGACAAGGTGTGGCTCCCACGGTTGTTTCTAAATTGATCACTTAGGAATAACTTTTAGACATAAGTCGTCATTAAGGGTTTACTCGCCGATAAGAATAGGACCAACGAGAAAGGGTTAATTACATACACTTCATATAAAGCTATCAATAAAACAAGTGACAAACTACTTAATCATAAGGACAGCCCTCTTATTGTCTCTAGTATCTATCTGTGTACGTGTGTGCTACTTGCTGATTCGTGCCTATTTGTTTATTTTATTATTTAATTGCAAACAAAACTGTGCCAGTCTCTCAGGCTGAAACCCCCTTGCGTTAGGATATTAAAATACTGATTAGATTAACGAGATTATACGTTCCACTCTTAGTGATCGACACTCTACTTACCATTATCTTCATACTGACCGGGTACACTGCTCGTTAAGTGTGTGTGTTATTGATAAGTCGGCTAAATATAAATTTAAAACTTGAGTAGGCATTAAAACTGCTAAACCGCAACGACACATCACGCGCATCAAGTTTTTTGGCGCCGCTGCCGGGGAGTGAATTGTTATTTTCTGTTAATTTGGTTAGTATTTTAATTAGGTTTTTCTTTTTATTAGATTAATTGCATCATTGTACTATTTTGCATATTTGTTGTATTGTGTGTTATTTGTTTGCTTTTGTTTTGTTTTTTTTTTTTTTGTGTTTTATTTTTTTTGTTTCGTGTGTTTTATTTTTGTTTTATTTTTCGTATTTTTCTGTTCTGCTATCGTTGTACTGTGCTAAATCAAACGATACGGCGCATCTGATCTCTCAGATACGGCGTATTGCGTTTAATTTTTTTTTAATACAACGCGTTTAATTAATTCGATACGACGCATCTTTTCCCCAAGATACGGCGTATCTGTTTTTAACAAGAAAATTTTTCTAAGCGATAAAGTAATACGACGCATCTGCTTTTGTAGATACGGCGTATCTGTTTTGATAAAATTTTTTTTCTAAACGTTAACGCCATACGACGCATCTGCTTTCGCAGATACGGCGTATCTATTATTTTAATTAAAAACAGTTTGCGAATTATTAAACAAATACGGCGTATCGATTTCCGTCGATACGGCGCATCTTACTGAATCAAAAATCTTTTATTTTTAAACGTAACGAAAATACGGCGCATTAACTTTCGTTAATACGACGCATTTAATTTTAATTAGATAAATTGATTTTTGATTGATTAATTCGATACGGCGCATTCATAAATTCTAAGCGGCGTATCTATTTTCTGAATAAAGTCTGATTTAATTTTAACGATCATAAGATACGGCGTATCCAACTCTTTGGATACGGCGCATCGTCTGCAGATATCAGCAACTTTTATTTTTCTAATTTCCGAACGGAAAATACTCCGACTTACCCTTATACCTGGAAACTTTTACTTTGAAATCTTCTTGTCCTTAATTTTCAGGAACGATGTTCGATATTTTCCCAAACTGGTTCGGAAAGGCCCAAAGAAACCTCACTATGGAAGAGTTTGCACTACTAATCGCTGAAGCCAATGAAAAAGAACATCATGAAGCAAGAAACTTTATCACTGAATTCAAAGGCAGTCATGAGCTGTTACTAAAGGAACAAAACAATATGATCAATGGGTTGGCAATTGAAGTGCACCAATTGTCAACGGTGCTTAACAAGGTTCTTTTGGTAAGGCACGATCTGAAAGGAATTACAACTAGAGGCGGAAAGTCAACCTTTCAAATCGGAGAGACGCCCGAGGATGACAGTACAAACAAAACTTCCCCTGAATCTTTATCACCTGAGCAAGAGCAACCTAAAGAGACTGATCCAGAACCTGTGACCAGAAAAGAACCTTCTGTTGAACCTAAACGATCAACACCACCTTTCCCACACAGGGCAAGGATAGAGAAAGAAGATGCCTATCAAAAGAAATTCCTGGAGAATCTCAAGCAGCTGCAGCTTAGTATACCATTTATGGAAGCCCTAGTGCAAATGCCAAAATATGCTAAATATCTGAAGAGCTTGCTTACAAACAAGTCTAAACTCGAAGAGGCTTGCACCATAACAATGGGGAAAAGAAGCTCAGCGGCGTTGCTCAACAACCTTCCATCAAAAGAAAAAGATCCAGGGAGTTTCACTATTCCTTGTCAGATTAAAAATTTGCATATTGAAAATGCTTTAGCCAACCTAGGAGCTAGTATAAGTCTTATGCCCTCTTCTATGTATGATAAATTAGGTCTTGGTGAACCAAAACCTACTAGGATGTGCTTAGAACTAGCTGATAGGTCCATACAATACCCATTAGGAATAGCGGAAAATATATTAATAAAAGTTGATAAATTTGAATTACCTATCGACTTCGTTATCCTTGATATGCCTGAAAATTCTAGAACTCCTATAATATTAGGAAGACCATTTTTGGCCACTGCTAGGGCCATGATTGATGTTTTTAATAAAAAAATAACTCTTACCATAGGAAAAGATGAGGTTGAGTTTAACATGGAACAATCTATGAGTAAAGATAATTCCGATGATGATGAATGCTATAACATCGATGTTTCTGATGACACGATTAATCAATTTACTCAGAGATTGTTAAAAAATAATTTGCTTGATTCTTTTCTGCTTAAAAATTTAGAAAACACTATTGCTATAGAAGATCAAGTTGATGAGAATACTATTGATTATAATTTTTGCTGTGATTCTGCTGTATATAACGCGATGCGGCGCATCGAAAACCTCGATGCGGCGCATCTATCCGATGACAGCAGCGATATAATTAAAGAACAGGTTTATTCCGCTAGTGCTACTGAGATTGATAATGTTAAGCCTGTGCTTAAGGATCTTCCTTCTACTTTAGAATATGCTTATTTAAACGGAAATACTAATTCACCCGTTATTATTGCATCTGACTTAACGCCAAAAGAAAAAGAGTCTCTTTTGCAGGTATTATATAAACGAAGAGGAGCATTAGCGTGGAGTATGTCTGATATTAAGGGAATTAGCCCGTCATTTTGTACACATAAAATCCTTATGGAGGATGAATTCAAACCAACTATCCAACCTCAAAGGCGTTTGAATCCAAAAGTCCAAGATGTGGTGAAAAATGAAATCGTAAAGTTACTTGACTCCGGACTTATCTACCCAATTTCCGACAGCTCGTGGGTCAGTCCTATCCACGTTGTACCGAAAAAAGGAGGAATGACAGTAGTACTCAATGACGACAATGAGCTAATCCCTTCAAGAACCGTTACCGGATGGAGAGTTTGCATTGACTACCGCAAACTCAATGATGCTACGCGAAAAGATCACTTCCCTCTTCCATTTATTGATCAAATGTTAGAAAGACTATCAGGATATGATTATTATTGTTTTTTGGATGGTTTTTCAGGTTTCTTCCAAATACCCATTGCCCCCGAGGATCAAGAGAAGACGACTTTCACCTGCCCTTATGGAACCTTCGCCTATAGGAGAATGCCGTTCGGACTATGCAACGCCCCTGCTACTTTCCAACGTTGTATGACGGCTATCTTCCATGATATGGTAGAAGACTTTATGGAAGTCTTCATGGACGACTTCTCGGTGTTCGGTAACTCATTTAGTGATTGTCTCTTTAAACTTGATAAAATGCTTGCTAGGTGTGAAGAAACTAACCTTGTTCTTAATTGGGAAAAATGTCATTTTATGGTTAGAGAGGGAATTGTATTAGGACATAAGATTTCTGGGAAAGGTATAGAAGTCGATAAAGCTAAAATTGATGTAATTGCCAAACTACCTTACCCCACTAATGTAAAAGGTGTTAGAAGTTTTTTAGGGCATGCTGGATTTTATCGTAGGTTCATAAAAGATTTTTTCAAAAATATCTAGGCCTATGACCCAATTATTGCTAAAAGATGCGAAGTTTGATTTTTCTGACGATTGCAAAAAGGCATTTAATATACTTAAAGAAAAACTAACTTCCGCACCTATTATAATTTCGCCGGATTGGAATTTGCCTTTTGAATTAATGTGTGATGCTAGTGATTATGCTGTTGGAGCTGTACTTGGCCAAAAGATAGATAAGAAATTTAAGCCAATTTACTATGCTAGCAAAACTTTAAATAATGCCCAAGAACATTACACCACCACGGAAAAAGAACTTTTAGCAGTAGTTTTTGCATTCGATAAATTTAGATCATATCTTATATTGTCAAAAACTATGGTTTACACTGACCATTCTGCTTTGAAGTATTTGTTCAATAAACAGGATGCCAAGCCTAGGCTTATTAGGTGGGTTTTATTGCTCCAAGGATTCGATATTGAAATTAAAGATAAAAAGGGTGCCGAGAATCTAGCTGCTGACCACTTATCTAGACTTGAAAATCCTGATATGGAGGTGCTTGACGAAAGGGAAATAGCTGATGACTTTCCTGATGAACACCTTATGATGGTAGGAATTAAGAGTAATAATAATGGACCATGGTATGCCGACTTTATAAACTTTATTGTTGCAAATGAAATTCCAAAAGGGTTAACATCCGACGAGAAAAGGAGGTTTATAACTCGCTCTAGCGAGTATATTTGGGATGAACCTTATGCCTTTAAATTATGTCCTGACAATATTATACGAAGATGCGTAGATGGTGATGACATTCCAGCAATATTGGCACATTGCCATTCAGGGCCAACAGGGGGACATCACGGTGCAGTAGTCACAAAAAGAAAAATCCTTGACGCGGGATTTTATTGGCCCACTATGTTGGAGGATGCGAAAGATTATATAAAAGGATGTGATGCGTGTCAACGATCCGGAAATATTACATCAAGAAACGAAATGCCGCAAAACTATATCCAGGTATGTGAAGTTTTCGACATATGGGGATTAGACTTCATGGGACCGTTTCCTGAATCTAAAGGTAATAAATATATTTTGGTTGCTGTTGATTACGTATCAAAATGGGTCGAAGCACAAGCATCTCCAACAAACGACAGCAAGGTAGTTCTTAAATTTTTACAAGGTTTGTTCTCTAGGTTTGGAATTCCTAAGGCATTGATTAGTGATAGGGGAACACACTTTTGTAATCACCATCTTGGAAGAGCCTTGCAAAAATATGGAGTGTATCATAGGGTTTCCACCGCATACCATCCTCAATCAAATGGTCAAACTGAAGTAACCAATAGAGCTATAAAACGAATTCTTGAAAAAACGACTGGTTATAATCCTAAAGGATGGTCTGACAAGTTGAATGATACTTTATGGGCATTCCGTACAGCCTATAAGACACCAACGGGATGCACTCCATTCCGTCTTGTATACGGAAAAGCATGCCACCTGCCGGTCGAAATTGAACAAAGTGCATATTGGGCTTTAACGAATTGTAATATGGATATGGAAGCTGCAACGAAGAACCGTTTCATGGAGCTTAATGAACTCTATGAACTAAGAGATGAGGCCTACAAAAATACTAAAATCTACAAAGAAAGAACTAAAAGATGGCATGACTCGAGGTTACGTGGAGACAAAACGTTTGCTATCGGAGAAAAAGTGCTACTATTTAATTCTAGATTAAAGATGTATCCTGGTAAACTTAAATCAAGATGGACGGGTCCGTTCGTTGTCAAGAAAGTATATCCATACGGAACCATTGAAATATGCGATAAAAATGGTTATATATTCAAAGTAAACGGGCAACGTGTAAAGAAATACTTTGATAATAAAATTGAGGATAATGAGAGCGAGGTGGTGGAGTTTGAGCCCGACGTAATAGAGTAAAGAGCTGAACGTGAGTCTAACTTGAAGACTCTGGAATAAAGACAAGTGCTGACCGGGAGACAACCCGGATTTATCTTTTATTATTCTGTTTTCTGAGTCGAGTCAGTCCAGGCCGCACGAAGATACGGCGCATCTCAGTCCTGAGATGCGACGCATCCTCTGCAATGGTCATATCTTATTTTATTTTTCTGCATTTTTATTTTTCGACTTTAAAACTATTTATCAGTTTATTTTAATGCGGCGCATCCCTGGTTAAGGATGCGGCGCATCTTTATTCTGATCCGTATTAATTCCAGGCTCGATACGGCGTATCTTCTTCAATAAGATACGGCGCATCGACTGACCTGATGATTTTCAGTTTTGATTTTTTTTAAGTTTTATTTTACCTAACTACTAATGTATTATGCAAGTTGAACCTTTCTTATCTTAGGTGTGTTTTAAAAGTGTTGGTGGTATTATAGTTTCCTGGATTTCCTGTGGATAAATCAAGTATGAAGCTTTAACGTTCTAATCCACAAGAAGTTGATTTTTGCTCATATACAAATGGAGGATCATACCGAGCAAATCTCAGGGGAGTTTTTCCGTTCTAATTCTTTTATTTCCAGTTTTTAACCTTTTATACAAACAACGAGGACGTTGTTTAACTTAAGTGGGGGGATAGGAGAATTAGAACACTTAACAATTACTTGTCCTAAACTTTTTCAAAAATTATGCTTAAAATGTGCTTAATATATCAAACTTAAAAATTTTTTAGCATGTTTTTGTTTAAGATCTAAGTTGCATAACTGCACACATGACGTTATTTTCAAAAATTGTGATTTTTACAAAATTCACAAATCTATGAGTGTGCCGGTGACTTGTAAACTTTAGAACTTGGCTTGTATACTATTCGAGACCACCATAATGAGTATTATTTATTTAATTGGAATGACTTGTCTAAATTGGTAAAATTCTAGGATTACACCAAATAGCCTTTATATGTTATGTGTTATTAACTAGCTACACTGGTTAGTTAACCCCCGTATAAACCCTTTTGTTACTCTCATTTTAAGAGTAAGATACCCCTAGAAAAACCCTCAGAGCCATTCCTTTCGTTTCTTACACCTATGTTTAAAATGTTTCGTTACACCTTAAACCTTAGCCTACCCTGTAGATTAGAATCCGTGGTTGGTTAATTGCTATAGGCAGAGTGTGTTTCCTTACATTACCTGTGTTCGCGTGCGTAATTCATTATATATGGTTAGGTCGGGAAATTGCACAATGCAATTGGAGTGAAAGTAAATATTGTATATTTTTGAGTTTATTTTTCGTGTGTTTACTACTTTCACTATTAGCGTTATTTCTGAAAGTATGAAAAGTATGAATAAAAATTATCCGGAAAGAAAGTTGTAGTGATGTGGTGAAATTTTACACATCTATGTATATGTTGATGTTAAAAAAAAAAAAAAAAAAAAAAAAAAAAATGAGAAAAAAAAAAAAAAGAAAGAAAAAAGAGTTGGATGTTTATTTTAAGCCAACGATGTAGAGTTATGTAAGTGGTCGATATCACCACTATTTGTTGTATTATATCTATGGATTGAATGGGAATTGGCAGTTATGGGAATGCCAATTAAGGTTTATTCTTTGATTAAGATTTTGTTGAGTATAATTCGTGTCTACCTAAAGCGTGTGTTTCAAGTGTTAAAGCGTGAGTTATTCAATGATATGAGTCTTATTCATGGGATGGTTGGGATAGTGATTAACCACACTTAGGATTTTAATTTATTTGTTTTGTTTATTTTTATTTTTATTTTTACACCAATTTATATCCCAAATGTTATCCATACCCTGTATTGTTCTTTATCCAACCGAACCTTTGATTTATTGAGATTAGGGATTTGAGCAATCTTAAGTATCGTAGTCGTGGATTCGGCTATGTATTTATGATTTTGTCGCCCTTTTTGATATATTATTATTGGTGAAGTTTGGACCTATCTTTAGCCTATTCGAGTTAAGGATTTGAGCAATTGCAAGTATCGTGTTCGTGGATTCGATCATGTATTTGTGATTTTGTCGCCTTTTCTGGAATTTGAGATCGATAGTGAAAAGAGAATAATTAACCCTTAAGCCTAAAAACCCTTTTTACCGCTTTAGACTTGTTATTCCTTAGCTTTAGTGGTGGAGATGTGTATACTTGCCAAGCTTATGATAGAATATTCGTCGCGACTGGACAGTTAAACGATTAGATTTGCTTTTATCGACTTATTTTATTTTACTTCTAATTCGTTAAGTGTTTAGTTGTGTGATTACGAAATAAACGAATACATGCTTAAATATAAAAATAAATCCTAACATCTTTTAGGATACATTTTCATGAGATTTAATCTAAGGTTTACTTGGGGACAAGTAAAGTTCAAGTGGGGGGATATTTGATGAACTCAAATAAGTACATTTTATTACTATCATTTATCCTATTAATTTGACTTGTTTTACTATATTATGTATGAGGATTGATACTTAATCGTTTACTTTTGTAATTCTCAGGTAAAAACAAGCATTTGGTGAAACTTGGCGATTTTGGACTAATAATGGAGCAAAACGTGCATAAAGTGAAGAGTCTACTGAAATGAAGAAGATCAAGACTAATCTGCTCCAGATGCGCCGCATCTCACTATCAACATGCGCCGCATCTCTATCAAGATATCACCAGATACGATCCAAGATACAAGAGGACATGCGCCGCATCTAATAAAGAGTTACGCCGCATCTTCTGGCGGTGTACGAATATTCCTGAATATTATAATCTTGGACCCCACGCGAAGTTAAGTACATGCGCCGCATCTACTTAAGTAGATGCGCCGCATCTTCCCTCAGACACAAACTATAAATACCCCGTAGACCAGACGCATTAAAGAGATTCGGAAGTTCGAAAACCTAAAGACCGAACAGAAGAGAAGGACGAATTCAGTCAAGAAGGCAGCACAAGACACACCCAAATCTAAGATACAAGAGCTGTAAGAAGGTGCTGCATGTATTTAATTCATTAAGTAGTTTTGTTTTATTGTTTTAGCAAACTTTAATTCATCAGGATTGGTGGCTTGTGTAATGTGACAACGGAAAGATTGCACTCCCTTTAATACTTGCTTTCCCATCAATTAAAGTTTATATGTTGATGTCTTTGGTTACTACTTATTAGTGCATTGACCACCTCTGTGTTTATTAGTGGCTTGCGGGCACCCGACTGCGGGACAAGGTGTGGCTCCCACGGTTGTTTCTAAATTGATCACTTAGGAATAACTTTTAGACATAAGTCGTCATTAAGGGTTTACTCGCCGATAAGAATAGGACCAACGAGAAAGGGTTAATTACATACACTTCATATAAAGCTATCAATAAAACAAGTGACAAACTACTTAATCATAAGGACATCCCTCTTATTGTCTCTAGTATCTATCTGTGTACGTGTGTGCTACTTGCTGATTCGTGCCTATTTGTTTATTTTATTATTTAATTGCAAACAAAACTGTGCCAGTCTCTCAGGCTGAAACCCCCTTGCGTTAGGATATTAAAATACTGATTAGATTAACGAGATTATACGTTCCACTCTTAGTGATCGACACTCTACTTACCATTATCTTCATACTGACCGGGTACACTGCTCGTTAAGTGTGTGTGTTATTGATAAGTCGGCTAAATATAAATTTAAAACTTGAGTAGGCATTAAAACTGCTAAACCGCAACGACACATCACGCGCATCATGTCTCCTGTTTCAATATCAACACAACTCGTAATGAGTGGTCGATAGATTATGCAGGGTTCCCCGTGAGAATGAAACAAGTCCTTTTAAGAGAACTTGAGTGGTTTAGAAGGTTTAGTGCAGTGCGTCACTGGGTCCATGACGTCTTGTCTTCAATACCGGTGTTACCTTAGTAACCACCAGTAGCATATGAATTGAACCCGGTTTCTGCCCTAAGGTTGAATAATTGAAGGGCTATTTCTTTTCACCCTTTCTCATTTCATTTCTTTTTAATTCTTCAACCCCTTCTTGCTCCTTTCTCATATTACTCCTTTTTTCATATCATACCTAAGGACTTTCTAATACTAACTATTTGGTGTTGTCCTTGGGTAGATCCCTCCGGCTCTGGCGGATCATAGGACGGTTTTCCTAACCTTAGCCACCTTATAACTTCATGACTATCCTATGTTGCCATTTACCAAAATCCTTGAAAAATCTCTCAAAGTGTTCATGATTAAGAAACACATTTTACTGACACTTTGAGAGTTTTGAATTTTTCAAATGCTCCCCCTCAACATGTGCTCGAGTGATTATTTTATAAATTTGCACATGTTAGTTAGAGCTCGCACTTTTTGAATTGATCAACTTTCAGTGAACGTGACCGATTCGAGACACTTTTACATCACTGGTTAGACCAGCTTGAAATTATTACCCGGCCTGGTCAAGTCCACAGAAAGTTTCTCGAAATGGTACACTCTACTCAGATACGTCTTTTTTGAGACACGCTTACATCACTGGTTAGACCAGCTTGAAATTATTACCCGGCCAAGACGCATCCTTTCGATTGATGACAGTTCAAGTTTCGTCAATTCATTTGTTATGTCTGAGCCACACTCGCATGAGATGCCCAATCCTTTATGTTTTGTTAAAAACCATTTGCTCCCCCTCAATATGTGCATCGATATACGAAAGAGTTTAGCACATATGGGAGAGCTTGCTTTTACGTCCAAAACATTTTGCTCCCCCTCAATATGTGCATTGATATACAAAGCAGTTTAGCACATACGGGAGAGCTTACTTTTACTTCCAAATCATCACATTTTATCAGATTTCATATTTAAATCACATTCTCTCCCCCGATCAAAAATTTCAAACCAATTGAGATTTGTGATCCCAATTGATTTAAATAAGTTTAGAAAATTTGGGAGAAAATGTGGTCAGGTTTAAATGTATTCTGATTTCGGAGCATACTATGCTCCCCCTTAAACCACGAGAGAGTGTCACTGCTGATGTTGCACAAATTTGGCAAGGTGTCAGAAATTTGAACAAATATTCTCCCCCTCAATTAATGACCCGTTTTCTATTCAAAGAGCTGTAGTCATTCAATTGAGCGATGAGTATTTGTGAAAATTTAATTCAATTTACCACCTTGTGTAACATCAAGACTCTCTTGAAGAATCAAAAAAGATAAAGAGTCTGATGTAAAGAAGATTTCTCTTCTTATACAAGAAATGATGCACTGAAACGCACATCATATCGAAGAAACATGGATATGAAGTAATCCATGCCCAGGTGAACATCACCCAGTTGGAGGAACAACTGTCTTTTTGGCGACAAGCTTTCCTCAATGTATAGCGTGGGTTGCTATCTGAAGTAATAGCAAGCCATTAAGACATGTTTTAACTGATTAGTATAACTTCTGCTCGAGCTTCATTTAAAGATCTGTGTCATTGTTGAATGACATTTCTAGATCCGTAAATGTTATCGATAAACATAAGACATGCCTAGGTAGGACTATTTTTGGTATTTTCTGATTTTTTCGATTTTTATGGTTTTTATAGGTTTTATATTTTTGTATTTTCTTTTTGTTTTAAGATATATACAACTATGTACAAGGATATAAGAAGACAATCCTTTACTCCTCCTTTTCTTCCTGAAGACAATTGAGGGTTTCAGGTGTCATGCTCTTCATACCAAGGCGTGGGAGAATAAACTGAAACCTTTCTCTTGGGAGAGCCTTGGTGAAGATGTCAGCTAACTGAAACTCTGTCCTCACGAAGTATAGTTCCACAATTCCTTTTTCCACCTGTTCCCTGATGAAGTGATGCCTGATGTCGATGTGTTTTGACCTGGGGTGCTGAACATTGTTACAACAAAGAGCAATGGCGCTTTTGTTGTCACAATATAGGGGAATTTTGTTGTATGAGAATCCATAGTCTGAAAGTTGTGATCGCATCCAAAGGATTTGTGCACAGCAAGCAGACATGGCAATGTACTCAGCTTCAGTAGATGATATGGAAGTACTCATCTGCTTCTTAGAAGACCAACTAACCAACTTTTCCCCTAAAAACTGAGCTCCTCCTGAAGTACTACGACGAGTGTCTTGACATCCCGCATGATCAGCATCAGCATAAGCCGTTAACTCCATTGCTGTGTCCTTAGGATACCAGAGACCCATATGAACTGTGCCTTGAAGATATCGGAAGATCCTTTTCACCGCTTCAACATGCTTCTTGGTTGGCTTGGATTGATACCGAGCACACATACACACAGCAAACAGAAGATCTGGTCTACTAGCAATGATGTACATCAGAGATCCAATCATGCTTCGATACTTTTTTATATCCACTGGAATCCCTGAAGGATCTTCATCCAGCTTTGTTCTATCAACCATGGGAGTGTCAACGAGCTCACTTGAATCGAATCCAAACTTTTTCAAGATCTCATTGGCGTATTTGGATTGATTAATGAATATGCCTCCGGGACTTTGAGAAACTTGTAATCCTAAGAAGAATGACATTTGTCCCATCATGGACATTTGGAATTTGGAATTCATCTCCTTTGAAAATCTATCACATTCACTAGGATCTGTTGAAGCAAAGATGATATCATCTACATAAATCTGAACAAGTAGTAGATGTTTTCTTGACTTCCTGGTGAATAGTGTGGGATCAAAAACACCCTTGGAGAACCCGTTCACAAGAAGGAACTTGGAAAATGTATCGTACCATGCCCTTGGCGCCTGCTTCAACCCATAAAGAGCCTTCTTCAAGCGGTAAACATGAGTAGGATGTTCAGCATCCACGAATCCTTCGGGTTGGCTCACATAAACTTCTTCCTTTAAGTCTCCATTTAAGAAGGCCGTTTTGACATCCATCTGGTAGACTATCATATTCCGACTAGCAGCATTTGCAAGGAAGATTCTTATGGCTTCAATTCTAGCAACCGGAGCAAACGATTCTTCAAAATCAATGCCTTCTTCTTGTCTGAACCCTTTTGCAACTAGCCGTGCCTTGTTCTTTAACACATCACCATGCTCATCAAGTTTCACATTGAAGATCCACTTTAAAGCAATGATCATTGCAAGCTCTGGAGGAGGCACTAATTCCCATACTTCAAGTCGATCAAATTCATGAATTTCATCTTGCATAGCCTGGAACCAGCAATCTTTAGTCATTGATTCTTTGGCATCTTTTGGTTCGACTTTGGACAGTACAGAATTGAAGAAGCACCATAGTGTATCAGTGGCTAGTTGATTACGTGTGGATACTGGACGTGAGGGATTGCCTATGATGTTGTCGATTGGATGATCACTGGTCCATTTTCTGAGATGGTCGTGAGGTTGAGGGTTTTGAACTGATGTAGCAGTGCTGTGTTCTTCAAGAGAGGATGTGTCTGATGAATGTTCAGGAGCAAATATGTTTTCAAAAGGAACCTCATCAACAGGAGCAAAAGGATTAACTTCCAAAGAATGGTTATCTGCAGATTCTTGTAGTACTGGAGAGGATTGAGTATTTGATGATGAAGGCGATTGACTGGCAGCTGGAGCATTGAGACTGACTGATACTGAAGCTGTTGGGTCTTCTGTGCCTTGCGGAGCTTGAGCCTCAGCCATAGGAAGTACCGCTGGTGCACTTGGGATGGTTCCATTCGTTGGCTCAAAGTATTCGTCAAACATAGGATCAAATAACTTCTTCAACTCCTCACATGTAGGTGGCACATAAGAATCCGCAGGCGTGGAATTCTGTACAAGTCCTGAACTAATGGGTCCAAGTGTCAAAAGTTTAAGATCGGGTCCAGAACTAATTTGTCCTGAAGCAGGTTGCTCACTCAGCTCGTCGAACGTGACATGAATGGTTTCCATGATATTACGGGTTCTCTTATTATAGATTCTATACCCTTTACTGTCTGGTGCGTATCCAACAAAAATACCTACGTCTGCTTTAGCTCTTAACTTTCCCAAATCTTGACTATCATTAGTCGGATAGCAAAGTGCGCCAAACACACGGAGGAAGGAAAGATCTGGTTTCTTGTTATGAATTAACTCGTAGGGAGTCTTTTCATGAACAGGATGAATTAGAGATCGGTTTTGGGTGAAACATGCTGTTGCAATAGCCTCTGCCCAGAGAAACATCGGTGCCTTTGAAAATATTAGCATGGTTCTTGCAGCTCCCACCAGCGTACGGTTCCTTCGTTCAACAACTCCGTTCTGTTGAGGAGTGCGAGGGATACTTTTCTGATGTGTGATGCCAATACTTTCATAGAAATTATGAAGATGTTGGTTAACAAACTCAGTACCATTATCAGTGCGGATGATTCTGATAGTTTTATCGAGCCTTACTTGCAGCTGTTTTATCAGTTTAATGATAACCTCTGGAGTTTCGTCCTTGGTTCTCAAAAACTTTACCCATGTGAACCGAGAATAATCATCTACTATCACCAGAACATATTTCTTTCCATTTATGGTTTTTATTCTCATTGGACCGCACAAGTCCATGTGGAGGGTATGAAGAACTTCCAAGTTGGTGTTAATGGTTTTAGGCTTGTGGGTTTGTTTCTTGCTTTTGCCCAGTTGACATGCAGAGCAGAGATGATCTTTCTCATATTTTAGTCTGGGCATCCCTCTAACAAGATCTTTACGGGAAAGATTATTTATGGTACCGAAGTTCAAGTGGTTCAAACGAGGATGCCACAACCATGATTTTGTTTTAGAGGCTTTTGAAATCAAGCATATGGGAGAGGACTTCAACATTTCTTCAATCGATATGGTGTATAGATTGGTGCCCCGACTGCCCTTGAGGAGATCTATACCATCCAATTCTCTAACGAAGCATGTATGTTTTCTGAAAGCCACTTCCAGATCTGAATCACAAAATTGACCCACAGAAAGCAGATTGTGCCCTAATCCTTCCACATAGTATACCCTTGAGATTACACTGTCACCGAACACATAATCTCCATAACCCATAATCGCACCAAAGTGGTCGTTCCCGAATCTAACTGTCCCGATAAACTTTTTCACGAAGTTCTTGAGCCGTGAGCGATCCCCAGTCATATGTTTAGAGCAGCCTGAGTCCAAATACCAAAGGACGATTTGTACGACCTGCATTTGAAAACAGACAACGATGGATAACTGAAATATGTGGATCCCCACGTGCTGTTGGGGTCCGTTTGGTTAGCACACACAAATTCAGGAGCAACAGAAGTATCAATCACTGAGGTAACTATAGTGGAATCTACCCTAGGTTCAGCAGATGACTTATGATGAAGGCATTGTTTTCCTAAGGGCAAAATTCGACCTGTTGGCCTCCATTCCTTAACTTTTACATTCTTATGTTTATTCACCTTAGGTAATGGATGTTTATTTCCTAAAGCAAATTTCTTTCCAGTGGGTCTCCATTGATACCCAACATTTGCAAAAGTTTTTCCTGTTGCTATCCAAACTTTCTTACTTCTTTCAGTCTTTCTAACATAATTAACATGGGGTGGTGCAGGAGACATCAGAAATGACACAACACATTCATCATGATTAGCAGAAATTAAGCATTTGTCACATGTTTTACAGACAGCATTAGAATTCGAATTAATTACAGTACTTTTAATACTAGAATCAACACGATTCAATTAGTCTTTGCAAACTTATTGTTCCTAGGTTGGGCTTCTACACTCTTCTTGTGATCACTCTTAGCTGGCGCAGTCCTATCATTCCTTGTATTGCCTTTAGGCTTTGACCCGCTAGCTTGGGTGACACTTTTCACTCCTGTAGAAGTAACGATGGGAACATTAGTTTGTTTCACTAACACATGTTTTCCTGATTTTGATGTGCTGGGTTCTGATGTTGTACATGGTAAATCAAAGGCTACATGTTTGTTCTTAATAGTGGATGATGATGCAACAAATCTATCTCTATGGCTGTTAAACTTAGGGACTGAGCCTATGGCATATTCTAAGTTTTCCTGAATCCTTTTCGTGAGTTTGCAGGCATAAACAACTGCCCTATCAAATGGCTTTTCAGTTCTATCCTCTTCAACTACCTCACGAAGTGTGTCAAGGCCCTCTCTAAGATGATCGAGATATGTTTGATGGGAAAAGCAATTATTTCTAAGGTTAAATGGAATACGCCCAACATCAACATCATACTTTTTACTAGCAGTAGCCTTTGGTGCATCACAATTACAAGTGGTGCATGGCATTTTACCTTTCACCTGAGCGTTAAGATTCTCAATTTCATTTCTATTTTCTCTAATAAGTGACGTGAAGAGGTCTCCTCTTTCGTTTCTTGTGTTTCGTGTTTTCTGTGATGTATCCAGGAATGCCCGATGATGAAGACTCTCGTGCTCGTAGTTTCCTTCACGCTACTCGAGTTTCATCATTCGTTGCTTATCCGATATCCTCAAATCTTATCATTTACATCTATCTTTTGGCATAATTAATAAACGGCCTTAGATTTATGTAGGAGAACCCTTACCTTTAAGACATTGAGGACAATGTCTCGTTTTAGTCTGGGGGGGGGGGGGGTAATCTGTCGATTTGATTTTTGCCTTGCATTTTTGCCGTTTTCTCATGCAACCCCGTTTTTTTTTCCTCCAAAATTTAAAAAAAAATCCAAAAAAATGAGAAAAATTTAAAATTTTTTGCAAAAATATAATAAATTTTGATATTTTTGTTGATTTTCTGCTGGAGAGAGTAGGAATAAAATTCTGACTTGATCGGGCATGTTGAGCCCTAGCTTGTCTCCTTAACCGTTTATAATCCATAAGCTCGTGCTAGTCTTTTACACAAGGAGCTAGAAAACGCGAATTCTTTTTAAGAGTTTGCAAGTTCCCGTATTTGACTTTATAAATGCATGGCTTGATTATAAGGCTAAGCATTCGCGGATCTTATTATTTAAGATTTTAAATTTGCGAAGAACGAGAAATGATAGAGTTGTTTATAAGTTAGATTGCTAAACGTGGAGTAGTTGGATCTCTTTAGAGCTCATCAAAGTTACTTGTGGCTTTTTGTTCCCATAAGCTTGTTTCACTAAAAAATAGTAATTTAGGAATAATTAAAGCTATTTTAGTTTTGGCGATAATTAGTTTTTATTTCTTCCTTAGAGAATTCTTGCTTATGAAAGTTGGGTACACATCAAGGTACTGCCAGTGTTACGGTGTAATAGACTATTCCATCTTGCCGGCTCGCAACCGATGTTGGGATTGTTATAAAAGCCGTAGGACTCGGGATTTGGCAAAATATATAATGAATAATGAATAATAATAATAATCCAAAGCCATAAAAAGTTTTCTGCATCTTGCCGGTTCGCAGCCGATGTTGTAGACTTCTAATAAAGGCAGAGGAAAAATTCCAAGGTCATAATAGACTATCACATCTTGCCGGTTCGCAGCCGATGTTGTGATTGTTATAAAGGGCCAAGGACTAAAATACGTTAATGTGCTTAATAATGTTAAAAATGCCAAACTTCGACTCCGGGGGTATCCTAATAAAGGCTTCTGTCTCTGGACTCGTAGATGAGTTGTTTCGGTCACAAATAAAAGGGATATCCTCAAAATCGTGTTAAATCAGAGACCTTGATGTGGACCTCATTTTTGTATGCAACGGTTTTCGAGGGAAGGTTTGGAAACTACTTAGCGTCTAAACTAAGGTATCTTTATCAGACTAAAAATTATCGAAACGAGAATTTGAAGAAATTCATTTCTCACCAAAAATAAAATAAATAGAGGAAAATAGGAATTTGGGAACAAAGAGTCCACAATTAGCTTTCTGGGTAGTGTTGGCAATCTAACTTGTAAATAGCAATGATTTCGTTTTTAAGCTTAGTTTGGGGACTCGCGAAAAAATCAGGAACGACGAATTTTATCCGTATGGTCACTTCTTTATGAGTCGTGTTTCCTGCTCGAAGACCCTAAAAGTTATCATTAGATAATGATTGTCAACAAAAGCCGTCACTTAAATAATAAGAAAATACAAAAATAGAATAAAAGGAAAATCAGGGAGTTTTTAGAACTTAAGATTTCTTAATCTCTTTTGAAAATTTTGCTACTTCTCAAAGTTAGTAAAAAGAGATTGGAAATTTTCGGTTTCAAAAACGTGTTTTTATAACATTGCATGAGGACATTGCAATAGCTTAGTCTGGGGGAATTTGGTATGTGCTTATTCACATACCTTTTCTTGACCAAAACCGGACCCAAATTGACCAAAAACCCGACCAAAATGCCAAATATATTGTGTTTTTGTGTTTTTACATATGCAGGCACGGATATCGAAGAAAAGGACAAAAATCAAGCAAAGACCGGGAAACCGAGCACGAGATATGGAAGTGTTATTTTTAGCCGATGTCGGGATGCAAAAAGTCAAAGTCAATCCTTGAAGAATCATCAAGTGACAAATTGAGCCCTTGGATAATATTTTTAAAAGTATGGCAAAATTAGCCCCTAGGATTTCTGAAATTACAAGTTTGGTCCTTATTTATAATTTCTTAAATCCTACACTTTACTTATATCCGGATATAATCTTTTATCCAAATCCAATCCAACACACATGAAAAACCCAAATATTAAAAAGCCAACCCTCAGGCCCACTATCCCTAAAGCTCAACCCGGTCCACACCCAACCCTTAACAAACCCGGGTCAAACAAACCCACCACCCGGTCAATCCTTATTAATACTAGTCAAACAACCCTTAAATAATTTAACCCGCCCCCCTTTTATCATTTTACCCAGAAAAGATACTGTAGCATGAACCCTAGATTAACCGTACCACGAATTTACCATAATTAAGGGCATATTCGTACAATCAAGAGGGGTTCTAGAAGATGTCAGTGATGTCAGAAGAGAAGAAGCTCACGAATGGCTACGTGGCACTTTTCTATTGGACGAGACACCTCACATTTCTTGATCAAACGGCTCAGATGGATTGGAGAATGATTAGAACATAATCAAGGGCTGATAAGGAGCTAAAAGAAACACAAATCCCTCGGATTGCCAGCATGTCAGGAAGGGCTAGAAGGATCTCCTCTCGGCTATAAATAGGAGGTCGATCTTCATGTTAGTTAGTTAGTTTTTATGTAATGTTACTCTGCCAAATTTAATTTCTGTTTTGTAATTTTTAAATTCTATTGTAAACTTTAAGCTTTTGTTAATGAAATTTTAATTTTAAGATTTACTTTGATCCTGTTCTAGTGAAATTGTTTATCTGAATTTAGCTAATTAAAATTGTTATTAGTTTATTACAAATCATTTCTAGTTTAGTTCTGTTTTTAATCTCAGCTTTTGTTCAAATTCCTTTTAAAAAATCCAAAAATCATTCCAAAAATATTTCAAAAATACAAAAATATTTTAAACTTCAGCTTCAATAAGCTGTTTTATCTTAATTTTAAGCTAATATAAGCTATCTAGCTTATTGATTAGCTTCTGGTAGTTAAATCCTATTGATATCTCACAAATTCCAAAAAGTCAAACATCAGTCAACATCTGGTCAAACTAGCAGTTCAGGTGCTAAGCTGGGGTGTTAAGCTGATCTGGGTGTTGTTTTTGGCTAATTGATAAGCCTGGGTTTAGTAGGTTGATCAGGTCATTCTGAATCAGCAACATAAGCTTGTAAGTCCTAGACGAAATTAAGGAATGAGATTAGCAATTTCCGTCAGCTTCCCGATGAATCATTGTTTGAGGCATGGGAACGCTACAAGTTATCGATTGATCGGTGTCCGAACCACAATATGTTATTGGTCACTATTATAGATACCTTCTATAACGGTTTGACATTACGACACCGTGATACGATTAATGCTGCTGCCGGTGGTACGTTTATGAAACGTCGACCCGAAGAGTGCTATGATCTCATTGAAAATATGACTACCCACCATAATTTCTGGGATTCCTCTGCCGAGAGGAATGAGTCAACAAGATCTAGCACTGATTCCTCTACTTCCGAGATAGCCGCTCTTTCTAAACAAATGAATGATTTGTCAACGGCTATCTTGAGAATTCATCAAAATCAGATTTCAACTCAAAACAACAACAATCAAGTCAATGTTGTTAACCATAGTTGTGAAACTTGCGGTGGTCCACATCAGTATTTCGAGTGCCCAGCCTCCGGTGGCTACACTCAAGAGAATGTTTATGCTGCTACGGGAACCTACAACACGGGTGGTAACGGTTACCAACCCCAAGGTGACCGTAATTTGCTTAGCTACCGTTCTAACAACTTCCTCGGACCACCCGGTTTCCCACCAAATCAAAATCAGCAAGTGCAAAACCGTAATGTTCCAAATAATCAAAATCAAAATCGGGGCAATCAAGGTTATCAAAACCAAGGGAATTATAACCAAGCCCCGAATCAAGGAAATTTTCAAAACCCAGGAAATTATAATCAGGGAAATTTTCAAAACAACAATCAAGGTTTTGTTCAAAACAACCGAGGGCCAAATCTTCCAAACAATCAAAATCAAGGATTTGTGCCAAACCCATCACCCTCGGATGAGTTATTAAAGCAATTCATTCTTCAAAACCAACGACAACAAAAGAAACAAGAGGAAATGAATAGAATGATGATTAATCAAATAACCGAATTGAACAAACGTTTAAATGATCGACCCTCGGGTTCGGGTACTACTACTCTTCCAAGCAACACGATCGCCAACCCGAGGGGCGATGCTAAGGCGATCACTACTAGGAGCGGTGTTTCATATGATGGACCCACGGCTCCGACTACCGATTCTTCTCTACCTCCCAAGGTAGTCATCCGTGAGACCGAGGTGACCAAGGACATGGAACCTCCTACTAACAACGGAGGAACCAAAGACGTCCAACCTCCGGTCGTCCATCCATCTGAACCAGAAGTTGTGCTTGAGCCCGAAAAAGCTCCCGTTAAGACCACACTTCCTTACCCTTCAAGAATGAGTGATCAAAAGCTCCGTGAGAAAGCTTCGAGTCAAATGGAAAAATTCTTTCAAATATTCCAAGAATTACATTTTGATATAAGCTTCGTGGACGCTTTGCTTCTGATGCCTAAATTCACTTCCACACTCAAAAGTTTGTTGAGCAATAAAGAAAAATTATTTGAAATGACAAAAACTCCAGTGAACGAAAACTGCTCCGCGGCAATTCTCAAAAAGCTTCCGGAAAAGCTTGGAGATCCCGAAAAATTTCTCATCCCATGTGAATTTCCGGGAATGGTTGAATGTCACGCCTTGGCCGATCTTGGTGCAAGCATCAACCTAATGCCGTTATCCATCTGGAAGAAACTTTCTCTACCAAATCTCACCCCCACTTGCATGACCCTCGAGCTTGCGGATCGGTCCATAACCCTTCCTAAAGGTGTAGCCGAGGATGTCTTTGTAAAAGTCGGGCAGTTCCATTTTCCAGCAGATTTTGTGGTAGTTGATTTTGACGCCGATCCCCGGGTTCCTCTCATTCTAGGAAGATCATTCTTGAGGACCGGACGTGCTTTGATCGATGTATATGGTGAAGAAATTACTTTGCGGGTCGATAAGGAAAAAGTTACGTTCAATATTAATCCGAACTCAAAACCTCAAACCGACAAATGCAATGTCGCTACGGTTGATCAAAAGTCCGATCCCGTAATTGCTCCTAAAAGAGTCGATCCAAACCTTTCAAGATTCACGGTCAAGAGCATGTCAGAAAAACGTGCTGAGCTCAAGGCTATGAAAATCAATCCTGGATCGAGCAAATGGTTTGAGTGTTGTGCTGCAAATACTAAGAGTGTTCTTGACGACGATGATGAAGATGAATCGGAGACTACAACGGAAGCGGTGGAAATTGCTAGCTCTAAGAGCACACCACTTGTCCCACCTCCAGAACAAGTTTATCACATCGAGATTCTTAATTCCGACTCTTCCCATCTTTCTCCTACGATGGAAGAAAATGTTATCTCTAGGGAAGAAGTCGAGGTGTTCTTTGATAAAACTCCAATTTCTCCGGAAATTGTTGAGACTGACAGTGATCCGGGGGAAGATGAGTCATTAAAAATTATTGATGAACCGTTCCTTTCCCTTCCCCCGAATGAAGTTAAAAATATTTTTTGACTTTTTAATATTTTTTTATGAATTAAAAACTAATTAAAACAATTTAAATGATTTAAAAATATTAAAACACTTTGGAAAAATCTGAAAATTTCTGAGTAAATCTAAAATTGAATTCTTAAGCTGAGAAAAATAAACTCAGACCCAGAATAAGCACAGATAAGCAAAACAGCCCAATAAGCAGTTGTGAAATAAGCTCAAAATAAGCAGTAGTTATCCAAAAATAACAAGAAGCTCAGATATGATGCAACAAACTTATTTAAGCTCAGAACAATTGAAATTTACCAAATTAGCACAAGCTTTAAGCTGAAAATCACTTAATCAGATGCTATGGTTAAACAGAAATGGGGCCTAAACAGCCAACTTGACACCCCAATTAAGCAGTCCAATTAAGCAATAAACTGAAACCTAATGGGGGCAAAAGAATCCCAATACTACTAGCTACCCAAAACCACTTTAAAATCCAAATTCCAACCTAAATTGCTTATCTAAATTGACCCTTGAAAAGTAGCTAGTAGGACTGCATATGGAACAAGCTATATAGCAGATCTGATGAAAGGTATTTTAGACTCAGAAAAAGCAATCCAGATAAGCTCTAAATGTGGATCCCAGATTATGAGCTTCAAGCTAGCTATGTGAATTAACTAAAAACCAAATTTCAGATCAATAGCTTAAATAAATAAGCTACAAACTAGCTAAGATCAGCAGACCATAATCAAGTGCAGGTCTGCACTTGATCTATGACAGCAGAGATGAAAAAGTGGCGAAAACTTGTGCAAATATATTCTACTTCACACCAACTCTTGCACAATTAATTTAACACCTAATAGACTCTTTAATAAGTGTACTCATTTGACCTTCTAATTTCTGCTCACGTTCATTAAGCTCTAACTTAGCACGCTGTTCATACATAGCCACTTGTTCTCTATAAATGTTTAGTCTAGTGATCAAGTTATCATCAGGGACAGGCAAGTTGTTCTCATGGCACTCACATGCATTATCTATATTACACGCATTATCTAAGGCACACACATTACTTATAACACAAGCATCATTATTGACATAAGATTCACCATTTGGTACATCAGGCGAGTTGTTGTGATTCAAATATTGTTCATATGAAATAATATTGCTATTTTCCATGTCAACATTACTTGAGTCAGAAACATCTGCCTGTTGTACTTCTTTGGGATTCTTTTGTCCATCAACTATATCATATGTGTCATAAATT
The DNA here is from genome assembly GCA_021014915.2 of Artemisia tridentata subsp. tridentata. Taxonomy (NCBI): domain Eukaryota; kingdom Viridiplantae; phylum Streptophyta; class Magnoliopsida; order Asterales; family Asteraceae; genus Artemisia; species Artemisia tridentata. The sequence continues at coordinate 438,341,507 of CP139509.1, read as the reverse complement.
TTTAGTACCTCAGATATCACAGATGCACTAGAGGAACCAGCTTGTCGAGGTGATGAAGCCAAGGAAGACAAGTTGGCCATGAAGATTGTTTGAGCCGTAGGTTCATCATCTACATCTGAGTCAAATGCATCACAATCATCTGCCTTGAAGATGTTAGGATCATTAAGTGCTAGATCCTGAACTGGTTGCTCATCCACATCTTCATCAAAAGTATTTCCCCCATCACCTGCCAAGAACAATAACTCTTCCTCATCCAATACAGCTCCATTCTCTTGAGCTTGCATTAACAGCATCTTGTCTTTGAAGTAATCTGAGTTCTGAGGACGTTTAGGTTGATTGCAGTTTCTAGCAATGTGTCCCAGTCCTCCACAATTGTAGCACTTGATCTGTTTCCCTTACCCCTGATTGGCATTCCCTGCTCTATTCTGCACATAACCTCGACCCATGTTTCTTCCAGCTCTCCCTTGCACATTCTGAACCACAATTTTCCCATCCTCCACCATTGCTAGATTGCGTGGGTTGGATGAATTCCTTAACTGATTGTTGGTCTGAGGGAGTGATGCTTGAAACTGTTGAACCAGTAACGATACTTGATTGGTGAGGTTGTCAATCATTTTGTCGGTCTGAGAGTAGCTTGAGTCAAGTTGAGAACTCATAGCAGGTACTGGTGAGTGAAGTTGATGATAGCTTGAGTTGGATGATGGTTGGGTAGTTGGTAGAACATTTGCCATAAAAGCTAATGGATCATTAGGAGTTGAAGGGTTTAGTTTTTCTCTCAGCACCCGATCGTAGGCAGCATGCTTCTCATGTTGTTGCAGGTAGGCATATAGCTGTTCATAGTTGGTATCCCTTAAACCTTTGTTGAGTTTGACAGCAGTAACAAATCTGTCCCATTCAGGAGTCATGTTGTTCACAAACTTTGAGTTTAGTTGGATGTTGGGCATAGTCATTCTGATCATCCTCATATCATTCACCAACTTATGAAATCTCACATAGTAGTCTGTGATATTCTCTCCTGGGTTCATTTTGAAATGCTCGAACTCATCATACAACTGTGACTCACGATCTTCCTTTGTGAGTTTTGACCCCGCCAACAACATTTTAACATTGTCCCACACAGCTTTAGCTTCAGTGTTGAAATTGATGAGCTTGTATACATCCTTTGGCAGACCTTGAATGACAATGTTTGAAGCTCTAATGTCAGCATCATACCTCTTCTTTTCTTCATCATTAAGATCATTGTACTCGCGAGGTCTGTCAATTCCAAGTGTGACTGTGCCATCTTCACCAGTAGTAACAACATCTCTGGTGGTACCCATCTGAAATGGTCCTTCATCAATAGACTTAAGAATGTTTGCTCCATTTTCTTTTCCCAAGCAGTAAAGTCTTATTCGTTGTGCCCAAGACTCATAATCCGTCCTATCTAGCATAGGTGGACGAGTGTCAGATCCTGCTGCTTGAATATCATCTGATGAGGTGCTTGATATGGTAGCCATAGTAAATACGGGATTTTACAGATCTTGTGATTTAACCGAGAAATCGAATCTTTCGCGGGACTTTCTAAAATCACCAAGAAACAAACCGTAAACTAAGAATAACTTCCCACTACTAATAGACAAATCGCCAGAGACAAATCTCTACCCTGAAGATACAAAACGCCACAGACAAATCGCTATTCTGATAGGACAAATCGCTACTATGATGTACACAAATCTCTACCCACAAACCACTAGTCTTGATTGACACAAGTCGCTACACACAAAACGCTAACTTTTGGGTATAGGACAAAACGCCAGTCACAAGACAAGTCGCTACTTTTGGAACTGAGACAAATCGCTGCTTTTGGAACTTGGACAAATCGCCACTTTTGACACAAATCGCCAGACACAAAACGCTAACTTTTTAGAACTAGTCAAATCGCCACTTTGACTAACACAAAACGCTAGTTTTTGAAACAGGACAAATCGCCAGTCACTAAAAGACAGAACTGTCACTATCTAGGACAAATCGCCACCCACAAAACGCCAAACAAGTCGCTATCATAGCTGTTTGTCGTTTTTGCCAAATCCGGTAAAGGGACAAATAGCTAACTCGAGAAAGACATAAATCGCTACTTTTCTTTCCCAGCCAGACACAAATCGCCACGAAGAACTTTTTACCGTGAGACAAACCTCCACGACGAAAAACCTTCTAATCTTCCAAAAACCACCACACAACGCCTAGATCTGTGATTCCAAACACCAAACACTACTCCTATGTAATCCCTAAGCTAGAAAGTACAAGATTTAACAACTTCTAACAACTAAAAAAGGCGTAAAATGGAATTTTAAGAGCAAAGCTATTCGAACCAAAAACAACCCCAAACTACACAAATCCATGAATATCAACACACATGGACCTAACCATGGCTCTTGATACCAATTGTAGGATATTCACTAACACATAAACACAAGATTAGGGCTTGTACATGGATCGAATAGATGAGAGTTTAGAGATAGAAAGTTGGGAACTTAGAGAGAGAAATGTATGTGTATTAGATTAGAGAATAATGAGAAGTTCCACCCTTTCCCTTGTGTGCGAAAGGGGTATATATAGTCCTTACATAATATGCCCCTAGCGGGCTGTGGAGCGAGCTGACAGTGGGTAAAGACCCGACCCACTCCACAATACTAATAATACTAACTAAGCTACTACTAATATTACTAGTTATCCTACGAGCTATGATGTGCTAATAAGTACTTGGGGTGACCGAGTCTTCAACTGAATATTCATATTCCTAACACACCGCCATGAGTCCATGAGCACCCTTGTCGGACTCTCGACAGCAACTCCACACTGCAGGTTTATGAAACCTATAAAAATCAGCAATTTCAGTTTCCTGCTCTATTAAAGTAGAGAATCATATTCTTCATAGTCTCCAAAAAAAATAGCATAAAAAACGCACCTCCAATTTCTTATCAGTTGCTAGTTGTTTCCTACTTGTATCGATCCACAGCGTCTTAGGGAACGGCTGCAAGACAGAAAACAAAATGATATAATTACACATTCATTTTTTTTTACGCTAAAAATTTATATATGAAATCATGGTAAAGAGACGCACCTTTCCACCATCCTTATGCATAGTCGATGCTTGAAATCGTCTTGTTGCATCATACCACTGCCATTCTATCCCTAGTCACCACCAATAGTAACCGCATAAATTCATAGCTCACCAAAAAAAAAAAAAAAAAAAAAACTTAGTTCCAATATCTTTCAAATCAAGTATCTAGTGTTAAAACGCATAGAGCTGGAGAGATAAAAAAAGCCCGAATAATCACATTTAGAAAAGTATATAAATTTACCATCAAATATACGCAACAACTTTTCTCGGCTTTATTAGGTTATCAACTTGAGCTTATAACTTATTTAAAATGCAATAGACAAAAAAAATAAGCTCATAAGGCAAAAAAAAAAGTGGATTTTTAAGCTTTTTCTAGTTTCAAATAAGCTCATCCAAACACCCACAAATATATAACACATAATTAACAGCAAAAAAGATACTATTTACAAAATGAATCATCTCGAACTAAAACCTATAGATATCGGCATATCACTGCACGTAACTTCATTAATTAATCTAACTAACTCGAATCAAATCAAACCAATGTAAAGTAAACTGAATTAATGCATCACTAATAAATTACAACTAACTCGCCTCAATTAAAAACCTAAAGTAAACTGCATATATATTAATCTGAGTACGGAACTAAATAAAAGTAATTGAGGTAAAAATGAATCACCGAGATCTGCGACTAAGAATGGAATTAGTTATAAAAGTTTTTGAGCTGTAAAGTTGTGCTAGTAGTAGAAAATATAAAAGATGCTACTGCTTATGAATCCTTCTCTTCACCTCTTTCATCATCATAAGACAAAAAATTTTCTTTTTTTCTGCACAAAAAAACCAATAAAAATTAACATAGCAAAAAGCAAAATTAATCAAAGAAATTAAAACCCCCATTTCACAAAAATCCCAAAATTAATACAAAACCCTACTAAAAGATCTTAAAAAATTGATAAATAGTCATAGATTTATCAAAAAAACTGAAAAAAAAAATACCTCAAAAGTTGTAGTAGATGAGGAAACCCTGATTCTTGTGTTCAATCGATAATTTTTTTTTTTTTTTTTTGGAATCACCGATATATTTTTTTCTGTGTGCTTCTGTGTAGTTGTTGGAGATAAGATTGTGTGTGTGAATGAATTATGTGGAAGATTCAGGATATATCAAAGAACAAAACAGATGTGGGAAAAGGCCAGTGTGGGAAAAGGCCAGTGACCGGGAAAAGCGGGAGCCCAAAAGCAACAGTCGACCCAGCACTGTTATGTCAACTGTAGCATTTAGTTGACGCTCTATTATATATTGTATAATAATTACGAAAAAACCAAACAAACCACATTCGCACCCAGAAGGCAAAATATGCTTATTTAGCTCTAAAAATTAATTATCTCTGCTTATTTTTACATTTTAATTAATGAAGTGGTTTGACATTTGAATCGTGTAAGAGTGCCAGGTATGCATCTGCATGTCAAAATTGTTGTTACATTAGTTTTTCGCTAGCTTTTTACTAGACGAGTATTTGTGCGTTGCGACGGAGGGTTTTCGTATAACTAAATTTTCCGGCGAACAAATATTTACGCTCTCAAGCACTAAATAATTTAATCACCTTTAAATGATCATTTATAGACTCAACAGAATATAGCATAGCACCACGCAAACATGGACGGAACTTAGAAGAGGCCGAAGGGGGTTGTGGTCTTCCTAAATTTTTTGACCCTATGTACATTTTATACCCTTTTATATATGGTTTTAGTAATTTTTAATACAAAAATTTCAGCGTAGTGTATATCAGCCCCCCTAAAAAAATATTTTTCAAGTTGGCCCCTCTACAAACAACGTTCAAGTTCCGTCTCTACACGCAAAGCGACGGGAACCAGATAATTTAAAACGGTTTTTTATTTTCTTGAGATTTGGTACTGATAGATGACGCTTTTTCGGTGATTGTCAACATTTTCGGCGGTGATGTAAAAGATTGAAAAAATTGAATATGTATGTGACGTGAAAAATATAATTTTCACATATCTGGAAGGAAAAGTATTAGCTTTTAATTTTACCGTTGCATTTGATATATGTATTTTTTTAAAGTACTATATGGAGCATCATAAGTAAGTTAACGTAAAATTGCGTTAGTACAAATTTATAAATCTGAAAAGTTGTATGACTTTAATTATGAGTAATTCAATGACTAAATTTATAACATAGGGTTACAAATTTATAAATTATAAGATAGTGGGCTTATGACTTAATGAACTTGATTATGAAATTGACTCGTGATTAATTTGATAGTTATAAAATTGAATACTCCATCAATGCTTAGTTTTTTAAGACTACTATAAAAAAATGTCTTTATAATAATGTAAGATAACACAAATTTAAAAACTATTCTCCCTCCTTATAACATGCAATAAGTTATCTTTGGTCCTTGAAAAATGCATTTTGATTCAAAAGTTTGATAAATAAAATAAAGTTAGTTTTTGGTCGTGGCACGGTTGTTATGACACGAGTGGTAGTGTCGTTGACGGCATCATAGACAGCATTGTATACCTATAACAAGTCATATGACGCTCAACGCCTTATCACTCTAATAGTTATCATCCATAATAGGTTAATATACAAATATGTTACTAAACTTTTCAAAAATGTTCGCCTAAGTTATCGAACTTTCATTTTGTTCATTTAGGTTACTAAACTTATAGAAACCATTTTTTAGTATTCATATGAGTGACTTAATCGTACATTTTTTATATGTATGTAACATAAATGACATGTTTTTACAAGTTTAGTGTTATTTATGAATATTTTTTTATAAGTGTAGTGACCTCCAATGTCATGTTTTATAAGTTAAGTAACCTAAGTGAACAAAATGAAAGTTCAGTAACTTATGCTAACATTTTTGAAAAGTTTGATAACAGATTTGTATATTAACCCTTTCAAGATTTACACTTTTAGGAAACGTAGCACATTATCAAAAATTGTCAACATATAAAAAAATATATATTTCCGATTAATAAGTGTACCCGATGAAAAAGCTACCAAAAAGTTTTCAAGTAAAAAACTCAAACACTTTGCGCTAGTGATGTTAACGCTCAAAGTATATGCACGTATATACACTCTGACTCGAATATGTCCGGCCCTAAATACACCTCATTATTAATAACGCAAAATGTTAACCAAGGTAACTTTGAATGACATTATAGTGACATAATAAGATACCCATTATAATCAAAATAGTACATGAGAGGATTGTAATACACTTAGGATGTTAGTCCTGTTAACGTGTATATGATACTATGAGATGATATAACCAAGTATGCGGAATCTACTTGATTATACTTAGAAGAATATTTGTTTGAGTGATGGAACAGTAATGTATGAATATGAACAAGAGACAATGATTAACACCAAAAGATTCAATATTATTGATAATAATACGAGTGATCTTCACTTATCACTAGGGTTTACAACCTTGAATCTATTCGTATGACTTCTAATGTGTATATCTCAAAACCTAACCTAGGACCTCCTTTTATAGCACAAGGAGTCCTGTACAAGTAAACTACAATATTCGTATCAATCTATAACTAGAAGATATTTACCAAATCTATTCTATATTTATCCACACGCGTCTTCAGTCTTTGTCTTCATCACATAAGCAGTACTAACAATCTTGGGCTAGCAGTACTAACTGACTTAGTACTGTTAGTGTTATCTTGCACCAGTTGAAACTCTAAGCCTGGCAGTACTAACTGTTAGTTTAATTCCCAACAATCCTCCCCTAAACTTATGATTTCTCTGCAAATCACTAAGTTTCTTAATTAAACTTCAACTCTGTAGATGATGGGGGGATTCTTCCAAACACTTCACTTACTTATGTCTCTTCCTTTCAAACTGATCATATATCCTCTGAATCAGGTTTTGAACTACTTCAGTATTTTCTTCACATCTGAGCTTTGAAGAAATCATCACTACAAGTACTTCATAACTTAATGGATAATCCAATTCAGCTAACATGAAGATATCAACTCCACCTTGTGTTGACAGATGATGAACATTACAAGAACCATAGAACTCCCATGAAGTAGATAGATCATAACAAGGAAAATTCCAATAAACATCTGTAGGATCTGGTTCATATAACCTCTTGAATTCTACCCAAAGTTCTTGTTCTTTTACATCAGACCTCTTCTTTGTTTTGAGCTTATCTTGAACTAATCTCCATAAAGTATCCAGATCTTCTCTATCACAAGCTCTCAGCAAATTTTCAAAATTCTTGAAAACTGTTGACTCTCCACCAACTCTAGTAACCTTCCAAGCTTTTCCAAATTTGTCTTTGTAAATCTCCCAATCCATAATTGGATGTCTAGCTTGAAGTGGATCAACATGTAGAACCTCTGGCACAGTAACTAACATATTACTCATCTGCTCTTGTGATAATTCTACTCTTTCTGCTTGTGCTTCCACTTTCTCAGGTTGTTCTTTCTCAGCAATCTTAAGTCTTTTTGAAGATCTTTTCTCTGTGTCCATAGGAAACTTTATTTGAGCTCTTCTGTATGCATTGTAGTACAGATATTCAATTTCTTCATGTGATTTTCCCTTCAACTGAAATGCTTTCCAACCAGCTTGATTCCTAAGATACATCTTCATTCCACTTATGATCTGAGCCTTTGTTGGTTTTCTTTTTCTCTTCTGACTTTGATTCTTTCTAATATTCTGCATTATCTCATCCAAAGCTCCTTCATCACTCCTTGAATTAATAAAATCTGCAAGTAGAGCTGATCTTTCTTCAACACTTAGATTTTCATCTGCAATCAGTTCTATAGCCTTTTCCTTTACACTTGGATCAGTATCAATCAAATGTTGTATCTGCTCTTCATGTGATTGTTGAGTAATAATAGCATCATAAGCAACTCTTTCCTTCTCCAATATCTGAGTTTCCATAAAGCTTGCCACTTCTTCTTCATGAATTTTTCTTGCCACTTCTTCATCAAAATCTATCTGAGCTTGAGTTCTTGGCTTTACTTTCTCTGGTTGCTCTGCTTCTTGCTCAGCTTCTTCTATTGTCATTGGTGCCTTTCCTTTTTCTGCTCTCCTTCTTTCATATTCTGAAGTCTCAGCAGTACCTTCTTCCATGCTAGCAGTTTGTACTGCTACCTCTATCTCAGCAGTACCTTTGTGTACACTTGTAGCAGTATTACCCATATCTTCTAATTCTTCAAGATTAACCAACTCAGTACCTTCTTCAAGATCCACAAGCTCTGTAGCTTGATCTTCACCCATATCAACATCATCACCATTACCAGAATTACCTTCATCAAAATCTAATTCCCTCCCCTGAGTATCTGATCCAGTCTTCCTATCTGTTTTCCTCCCCTGTTTGGGAGAATCACCCAAATCATCATCATCTGAATCAGAAGAAGTTGTAGAAAGTACCATCTTAGCAGATCTTTTGCCCTTGGACTTCTTGACTTGATCGTTCAATGTCTTTACTCTTGTAACCAACTTTGTATACACCAGGGCAAAGTTTCTCTTGTGACTCTTCAACTCAGCTTCCAAGGATGTCACCTTCACAGACAGATTTGTACATAAAACCATCAATTTATTGAGTTTAGAACTGTCCTCATCATTTCTAGCTGTGTGACCTGCTAGGAGAGGTGAATCTTGGGGGCAAAGGTTCAGTTTCCTCCCTAGTTGGACTAGGAGGTACTCCTAAACCACCCATATATTCCATTTGGCTTGGGGTTACATCACCTGTGGCAAGTCTTTGAGGACTTGGCACATTAGATGTTGCCATGGTAGGGGTCTTAATGATGTTTACATTGCCCTGCCCAGCTACTAAGCCTGAAGCAGTAGTGTAAGCCCCATCCATACTATCAAAATTGATAGCCTCATCTGCTACAAAGGTTTGAGGAGGAGAACTAGGCTGAGGGACCATAGTTTCCTTTCTGGTTCTTTTCCTATAGGTGTTGGTGACTGGGGGGTGTATGAATAACATTAAGAACTACAATGGGTGTGTGTTGGGGCTCAGTTGGGATTACTGACCCTTCACCCTGAAAAACTTGTACTCTTTCCAACATCTCAGGAAAAAGAGGTATTACTACCCCATTGAAAAGTCTTGTTGCCATTGCCATGTTTTGAAAAACCTTTTGTTGCAGGCAAGGTGTTGGAAAGGTTTGCTTATGTTTCTTTAACTGATTCTTTTTCTTGTTCAAAAATGCTTGCACAAACCTTGGATACATCAAAAACTTGGTTTTACTTTTCGCATTGTTTACCATACTCTCAAATATGAATTTAGAAAAGGTAAAAACTCTGTTTGTTGATAAGCATATGAGAGCAATAGCAATATTGCTACTAAATTGCTCCCATGATGTTCTTTTTGGACTTAAACAGTGTAAGAGAGTATGAATGAAAAACCTCCATTGTGGGGAGAAACATCCTTTTTGAAAAGTTAGTTTATGATTGGATGTATCATACCCCATTTTAGCAATTTCTTGCCAAATTTCAGTGTTTGGCAAATCATTGATACCATCAGAATCTTCTAACTTAAGATGTCTCCTAATAGAATTTTCAGTAACAATGAATGATATGCCATCTACATTAGAATGTAATTCTATGCCTCCATTTTCACTAGTTGTGACAGTTGCAGTCTGCCAAAACTCTGTGATTTGAGAGACAAATAGAGTAGGGTTAATAGTAAGAGCATACCTTATATGAGTTGTGTTCAAGAAGTCCACAATCTCATGAAAAATAGGTCCATCACCCTGCTCTGTTTTCTCCAAGAAGGCCACCTGATTGTGTGTCTTGACAAATTCCAAATTAGCCATGATAAATTATGCAAGTTATACAAGAAAATAGATCGTTTGTGGTTTAATTGATGATGTGAAAAGCCAATTGGGATTTTATAGATGAACAGTTAGGGTTTAAGATTTTTGCGTAAAGGATAAGAATTATCTCTAGAAAGAATAGAAGTAAATATTTAGAAATAAGATAATTATCCTAAAACAGACCCTATATATATGGTAATAAACGGTTTTTACCCAACGGATAGATTAAAAGATAGTTACTGACACAACAGTTCCAAGGGCTAGTTCAGCAGTACAAACTTTGCACTACCAGTACAAAATTTTAAGAAAAATTTTAAGGAGCAGTATAAACTTAATAATGATTTAAAATAATACTGCCCACACATAGTTTTTAGCAAACTATTAGCTATCAACGGATTTGATGTGTCTTTACCAAGAGCCGTTTGCTTTGGACTAGTCAACTCGTCACTATGAGATATGGTGAGTTGATAACCATATAGTTTTTGGTAAACTATCAACCATAAACGGATTTGAGAAGTCTTTACCAGAAACCGTTTGCTCTGGACTAGTTGGTTCTTTATGTGGGTTAGACATGGTGAACCAATTACCATTTGTTGTGTGCACAGATTACACACTTGAATCTCCAAAGCACCATACATTCCAAAGCATAAAGCATTCAATTCACAAACTCTAATCAACCTGCAATTGTTAGTCCAAAAATAGAAAAGAAAGTGCAAAGCACTTGTCTCATAACATTATAAGCATATGACTAACAATTCTAGCAAAAGAAAATTAATTTCCTTGGGGTACCCAAGCCATTACTGACTTAGGTTTGCCTCTTGCATCAATATAATTAACTCTTTTCAAAACATGTGATGCATCATTGGACTGGATTGGTCTCCATATCCAACATGCTGAGGCTTTAATACCATTTCCCATATTTCCCTTAGCAGTGTTTTTAAAATTACCAGTACTAACTATTTGGCTAGCAGTATGAACTGCTGGCTTTGTAGTGGTAACCTTAGGTTTCCAAATTTGTTTCTTTACCACTGCTTTGTTATGAAAGGGCCTTTTAGCAGTCTTTGGTGCATATTTGAAAAGAGTTTTTGCACTTTTAACTGCTTGGTTTGGGTAGAAAGTCTTATTTGGTCTGGCAGTATGAACTGCTGGTCTAGCAGTACTAAGTTGTTTTAGTCCAGACTTCAATAGAACTGCTCTGGGTGTCATTCTAGCAAGGTTAGAGTGATTTTGAGGTCTTTCTAAGTTCAGCATATGGTTTGAATACCCAGTTACCTTTTGTTGCAATAAGCTGCAAGATGGTCAAAGCTTCTACAATTAAAATAAGCTTTCTTGTATAGGATAAAGTCATCACCTAGTTGGTGAGACTTGAGGTTGTTCCAATTCCTTTGGTTACCTCTGGGCTTGTGTGTGGTTCTATACATTTCACAATATCTTACTGGTTGCCTAACATGTTTAACATTTGTTTTAGGCCTAACAGTATCATTCTTGACCACCTTAGGAACTCTTGTTCCTTCTACCTTAACAGTATCAGGTTTAACCTTAACCTGATCATCCTCATCATCATCAGAAGTCCAATCCTCAATGGTTGGAGCATCTGAATCCCTAGCAGAGGACACCTTGTCCTCAGTGAGTGAAGTATCACTTGCACTCTCAAAGGGTTCACTTACTTTTACAGGCTTGTCAACTACTACATTATCTTTTGGCTTAGGACCATATTCTAGCTTAGGTAGTTGAAATTCAGGCAAACCTGTGTGTTCTAGGTCTATACCTGGAGGTGCAGGTATTCCTCTATGAAGAGGTGGAACAGAGTTATACCCTAGACCAGATTTAGCCTTGTTGATTATTTGACACTCAATTATTTTATTGACACCTTTAGATGCATATTCTAGTGTCTCTACACTTAATTGAATGTTCTCTTTATCCTGTTTAATCTTATCAAACTCAGCTCTTAAAAAACTAATTTCAGCATCTCTAAAAAATAAGTCCCTTTTAAGCACAGCTATGTCATCAGCAAAACTAGACTCATTTTTCTTATAATGAACTATCTGTTCCTCTAAGACAGCTAAACCTCTCTTATGATTTGCCAAATTAAAACTAGTCTTGTTTAGCTCTATTCTTTGTTCATCATATTGTTTTCTTAGAGTTTCTAGTTCTTTTAAAGCAACACATGATTTAGAATATTTAGCAACTTGTACCTCAGAATCAGAGAAAGCCATGAGTGCCATCTCAGTAGATGCTGCTTCCTCCTCTTCCATAAAGCTCCAATCAAATCCTAAACCATCAATGGCTACCATAGCCTTTGAGCTTGAGTCAGTATTCTCCACTTCCTTGGTCTTGCTTCCATAGCCTCTGCTCTTGCTATCTTGTTGTTTTGGCCTTCTGCGCTCCCTTGAAAAGTGCCCCATCTTATGGCAATTATAGCATTCAATCTTTGACTTATCATAACCAGCAATATCATTGCTGTTTATGGTAATCTTCTTTCCTGTCCTCAGATGGAATTTCCTAGCCCTCATGCTAAGAAGAGAAATTTTCCATTTGATATCCATCTCCTCCAGATCATCATCATTGATCTCTTGGAGGTCTTCATATGTCAAGATGGATCCATTATGCTGAGTTGTCAGGAATGCACAACAAGTTGTCTCATCCATAATGCTTTTAGTACTGCTTGATGTGCTAGCAGTACCAATATTTGAACTAGCAGTACCAACTGCTGCACCAACCTTCACTTCTTCAGGACTTGAGTTACTAGGAGATGACACAAATGCCATATTCCCAGTGCTTGAGCTTGTTCCAGCAACCTTCTTCACATCTTGCTCCACAATCTTGAAGTTGCTATACAAATCCATCAAGCTCATAGAATCAATGTCTGGCTTGTTTTTCCAGACAACAACATGCATAGCCCATTCTGATGGTAAACTTCTCAGGAATTTGGAATTTAAATCTTCTTGTGGTATTTCAATTCCAAGAACTGCAAGTTGACTCACAAGCTTCTGAAGTCTGTTGAACATGTGATCCAATGATTCATTGCTTGTTGCAGAAAAGTTCTCAAAATTTTTCTTATGATGATATTACCAAAATTTTCCTAAAGTTCAAGAGTTGATCATTAGGTATTGTCATCATAAGCATACTCCTTGCCTTGAGGTCATTCTTCATAAGAACCTTTTCTTCTGCAGTCACTGGCTTTGTCTGCACAGTTGTCACAACTTTACCCTCAACAGTTGATGTTGTGGTTGTAGGCTTGAATGAATTCCCTTCTTCAATAATTTCCCAAAGTGCATAGTCTTGCACCTGGAAGTATTGCTCTATTCTTAACCTCCACATGTCGAACTCATTCTGCTTAAGCATTGGTAACTTTGCAGCAACATTAGTTGTAGAAGTCTCCATGTCCATTGCTTCTTCTAAAGTTCAATAGTGTCAACCTGGCTCTGATACCACTTGAGAGGATTGTAATACACTTAGGATATTAGTCCTGTTAACGTGTATATGATACTATGAGATGATATAACCAAGTATGCGGAATCTACTTGATTATACTTAGAAGAATATTTGTTTGAGTGATGGAACAGTAATGTATGAATATGAACAAGAGACAATGATTAACACCAAAAGATTCAATATTATTGATAATAATACGAGTGATCTTCACTTATCACTAGGGTTTACAACCTTGAATCTATTCGTACGACTTCTAATATGTGTATTGACGCGTGGTTTTGCGACCTTACAACAGGTTTTACCTCTCGAGGGATCTCAAGAGGCTTGCAATCCCTACCAGGCAGTGTACCTGACCGATGTAGTATAGTGTAGTGGCAAGTACCGGGGGATTGATCGTTCTCTAGAGGAATAGTGTCGTTAGGATTGAAAAACTACTCTAACAGGTCTAAGGGTGAGGGAAGATTCTTTTTGTATTTTTTTTATATTTTAAAAAAGCAAGTAAAATCTCGGGTTTGAAAGAGTGGGCGGAATTAGTTGCTAGTCAACTAACCCAAATAACTACAATTGCAAATAAAATAAAATAACTAAAAATAAAAAGGTTGTGGAACTTATATGGAGAGAAATGTGTTTACTTAGATTTCCTTACTCCCTAACTATCTTCTACCGGTTGATTAGTGTGTATTAATTGCGTGGATGACGGGTGTATTCCTTAATACCAATCGTGGGGTGGCGTATGTACTTCCCCAACTCTATAAGCTCCTACTTCTCTCCTATGTCGAGCCGGCTAAGAAGCTCCTAACATGGGATCACTAGAATTCGCTCATGCATTAAATACAACCATAAAAACCTTAGTACGCATTGGTTCATGTTTCTTAAGACGTTCAAGCAAGTTACCGTATAGGAGGTTAGCCAGTTTTCTTAAGCCTAACATCGATAAACAATCATCCAATACAATTAATAACACACCAACAACCAATAATCAATAGTTAGGTTTCATTAGATCTAAGCAACCACAAGATAAATCTAGCCTAGCATGTTAAATAAAAGACAAGAACAAGATATAATCAAACAACACATAGACATATTGAATGATTAATTGATTACTTATTTTCAATTGAACATGGGAGATCCAAGGGTATAAAACCCTTAAAAGTAGCAGAAAAATCGTCTTAGGGTTTCTCCTCACAAAGTTGCACCCTAATGACTAAAAATTATGAGAATATATATAGAAAATCAGATCTGACGGCGTCACGTTATAGAGCTGACGCCGTCACCTCGCCGCGGTTAGGGTTTCTTGATGGCCTTCTTGACGCCGTCCCCTTTTAATCGTCCAAAATCCTCTCTGGCGCGTCAAGGGTTGACGCCGTCACAATGGAGCTTGACACCGTCACAGGTACTTTTCCAGCCGATTTTGAGACTTTGTCGTTTTCTTCACTTTTATGCTCCAAAAACGTCCAAAATGCTTCCTTTTCCAGATTTCTTCTCCAAAGTACCTAAAATGACAAAATGAATGATTTAGGGCAATATTTGATCAAATAAATACGATTTAGGGCTTAAATGACCCCCTAAAAGCGGTACACTTTTCGCTTCATCAAATACCCTTACACATGAGATTTGCTTGTCCTCAAGCAAATGCGCTTTTATTCTAATCAAAATACAAGTTAGGGGTCATTTAACGCTAATATAAAAGTAATTACAACAAATAGTCGTTCCACTTTAATCATAATAAGCACGGAGATTACAGACTAGCACCTCACAAGTAGTGTTTAGATACTCACATCTCTCAGGTGTCATAAAAGTATATCTTATAAATGAAAATGAATAATATCTCTCACTACCTGTCATAGCAAATAGATTACCATAGGCTTGGGAAAGGATCAAAAACCTCCTCCACTAGGCGTAAGCACCTAAGATAAACTATCAAAGAGGGCTTTTAAATGGGTTATAACGTTAGGTGTAGGGATATGATAAACACGGTTTTGTTGGATAAGGGATATTTTACTGGTGGCGAGTTAAAGATCTTGATTAATTACATGTACAATATGGCGTTGCTAAGCCAAGACTAGACTCGACTTAAGCTAATGAAAAAAAAATAACAAAAACATAAAATAAACATAAAATGAAACGGGATGGTAGTCCGTATGTTTTTTTCTACTTTTTTTTTCCATACACTCTTGCCCTACCATCCAAAATAATACATCGTAGGGGGGTTGCATTCCCCTTACACTTGAACTTTTACATAACTTTACAATTAACTATTCTAATGACTCGAATTAAGATAATCGAAACACTTGGAGTACTTTTAAAATATTTAGCACATATGGGGGTAATAATGTTGTTCTTCCCCATTACTCCATTACACTAGTACTTTACCCATGAGTCCCAATCGTCCCAAAACAATATGTACAAGGATATGACTCGACTTAGCAACCATGTAATCAATTAGATAATTAACTTGGGGTTTAAACAAATGTTGTCACAATAATGCACTTGTAACACCCCAACCCGGCAAGGGTAGAAGTGTCACGCAAATGGTGACATATCAAAGGCAAGCATAACATACGACTTAAATAATACAATAGAAATTCAAAGGTTACAAATGATATACTGAAACTACAAGGTTACAAATGAGAAACAAAACTAAATACTAAGTCTGCAATGCAATCCTTCTAATGACTTCTACTTCAGAATAACTATCAAGGTCTTCTAAGTCCAACAGTTCTTCACTCATACCCAGCTTCCAACTAAAACCTGCCGCACACGAAAAGAAACGTGCGGCTGAGCTTAAAAAGCCCAGTGAACAGATATATAATAAACGGAAACAAAAGCAAACAGAAATGGAAGTAAAAGGAAAAGAACAGATATAGCATAATGAAATAGATAAGTAAAGGTACAGAGGGAGAGTAAAGGTTTAGGACAGTAATCCACCACGAGCCCAGAAACAGAAATGTCATATCCATGTAACCATATCAGAAATCCAGAGGGGATGCCTCTCAAGTACCCAGATAATATGAGGGGTGACCTCATGTATCCAACAGAAATATATGGAGTAGCTAGCTCCCAGAACATGAAAGACGTGGATTGCACCCATCATCAGTCACCAAATATCAGATATATCAGATCTTCACAAAACAGAACAAATCTAGGATGCATCCATTCGCCCCCCAGAACAAATCATATTGGCCATATCAGATATAATATAAGCGCGCATAACAGAATCAGAATGGGGACGGTGTAACCAAATCACTAGGGCTACACACTAGTCATGTCAGTGGTGCATCACAGACACGGCCATGTTACCTTCATGGCTAGGGAACAAATTTTGGCTCGGGTATCAAACTGGGAGTCAAAGGTCCAGGTCATAGGTTCATATCATAATCAGAGTGTCACATCAGAAAGGTCATATCAGAAGGTTCATATCAGAAGATCAAATATCCCAGGTCAATATCCAAAAGGGTCAAAGTATCAGATGGTCAAATCTTCAAAAGGTTCAATATCAAAAGTACTTTTCAAAAGGTTTTCTCTTAAGGTTCATTTAAAACAATCCTTCAAAATAGTTTTCATAAATGGTCTTTCAAATAGTTTCCATAAAACGAACTTCAAAAATAGTTTTCTTAAAGTCAATATATCATGCTTGAAAAACCCTTTCAAAATACTTTACTTAAAACATTTCCATCTCATATCAAAAAGGTCTTCATATCATAGGTCCAAAATCAGAGATCAAAGGTCGAAGCAAAGGTGTCATAGCAAAGGATCGTAACAGAGTATCAAATCAGAGATTTAACAGATCAGAAAGGAATCATAGGAAACCTTACAGAGAAGGTCAGAATATCTGTACCTTATACCGCAAGTGAAAACACAACTAGAAACGAAAAGATCGGAAGCAAACTCCATCTCCAGCGAATCTACACGCATTCATGATTTTCTTATTATCAATAACTTATTCAGACCAGATTTCTCTTTTAAGTCGGCTTTCTATTTTTAGTAACTTGCTATATTTAGTAACGTTCTATTTTTAGAAAGTTTCCCTGAGATAATAATTTAATACTTTAAGGTTATAACCGAAAATTTATAATATTTAAGAGTTAGAATGACAAACATAATAGCTTAGGGTTAATTATGTCAATTTAGTAAAGTTTAGGGTCAAAATATAAATTATCAAAATTAAATATTAAAAATGTTGAATAAAATAATTTTAAAGTTTATGCTATAAGTTTATATTAAGATGATAATTTTAGACCCCGTCGTTCATAACTTATTAACGTATTCTTGACATTAATCTTAGACCGCGATGACCAAAACATTTTATTATAACATGCATAAACATTCTTCAAAACATTTGTATAAGCATTTTATGACTACCATACTCACACATACTCACGTACGCCCACTAAACCTTTATTTACTTATAACAACATGCACAACACTTCCTTTATTGCTTGCTTTTATATCAGTCTTAGTGTATATATTAGAGGTCAAATAGATGTTTTAAATGGCGAACACAAAACGTATATACACCTACATGTATATTAAAATCCCAAAATAGTTTTCACAGTCACAGTATTCACAAAACATTCATATGTATATAAATGTACTTATTATGAACCCTTTAGCATACTTCCATTTCTGATTCACATATGGCTCATATTTAACCATACTAATGTGCATGCATATAACTGGTTATTACATATTCCACTCATATGATTTGTTCTTAACTTATACATATAAATTGATACATAGCACTGTACGACCATGTTGATTTTTTTTTATTTTATTTAATTTTTTTTTTTTTTTTTTTTTTTTTTTTTTTTTTTTTTTTTAATTTTATTATTCATATGCATCCATGGCTTTATAGTCATATTATAATAACTACGTAATACATGAATCCTCGACAACGGTTTACTTCTAGTAATCTTTTAAATCCCATTAAGTGACATCTTTCAAAACGTAAATAATATGTATACGAGAAGAAGAGATTACGATCGACAACTAAAACATAAATGAAGAATATACCTCCATGCCCAACGCGAGTTGCGATCAAACCCGAAACACAAATGTACGCGATCGGTTACACGTACCAATCATGAAACAAAAACTGCAACCTTAACTGCGCTCGAACCGATACTTAACCGAATGCGAATCAAAGTACAACTCCACGTGAATGAGAAAAAAAAAAACTCACGTGGACCAACTCCTTGGGAAAACTCTTAAACGCTTTTATTTATGTACTGATGTTTTGATTTAGAAGTGTTGAGATTTTATTTATGTGATTTGAGTAAAATTGTAACTGATAGGTTTATATATGAGCTCTTTCAAACAAACTCATCGAAACAAGCGGAGAAGATATACATATGACTGAGTAAGTATTTGACCAAGCTTTAACGTGACAAATTAAACCGAACTCAAACCCGGCGTAAAATAGCCACCAGTACACGAACCGTTTGTGGACGTACTAATCACGTACCAAACTCTTAGTCTACACACGCACCGGACGCAAGTCGTAACCCAAACTTCATGCGATCACACACACCCAGTTTTGTGATGGATGGTTTAGAATTTTGCTTGAAGAATTTTGTGTGTGGTACGAGCGTGATTCCAAAATAATGAGATATTTGCTTTTGAGATGAAGGCTAAAAAATATATATTTAGATCTTCAGAAAGGGAATGCGTGGAACAGTAGGGAAATAGTTAATTATTGATATAGTGAAATTTATCAATTTAGTTAATATGGGGGGACGGTGAGCTATTAGTTAGGCATAAATTGTGGTTCAATTTACCGAAAATCATGGGATAATTGAAGTGTGATAAGACCAAATATACACTTTCCATATTTCAATATCAAACATGTGAGTGTGCACCAGTTAACAAAATAGGTACATAACGTGTGAGATTATTTCCTTAGTCATATACTTTAACTTTTAATTATAATGTGTATATTAATTATAAGGCATAGTTTTTAATAACATGTAGTTATACTTTTAAACGTGCCATACTTATGTTATAGAGTTCTCGTAACATTTCATATTTTATTTTAGGTCACACGTTCATATCATATGGTTTCGAGTCATAACACGATATATAACTTAAGTTTTAATTTATAGCGTATTTTATAAGTTCTTAAAATTTCAAAATTAGAGGGTATTTTGGTCATTTCAGATTGCGGTAATTTTGGGGTTTTACAATTCTTCCCCTCTTAAAAAGAAATTTTCGTCCTCGAAAATTGAAATCGCAAAGTTAAACGAAGTCGTAGCAAGTCGCAAAAAGGTCGTCACAAACATTCTCACGCCCGGGGAGGTTCTTTCAAAAAGATCTTCAGACCAACTAGTTCCTCATGACTCAAATCAAAACAAGGTGGGTTCAAATTTATCAGAAGGAAACAAAATAATTTGATTTATGAACAAAAGGTCCATGCATCATAAAATGGACGATAGGCGAATCTTCTAGAAAGCTCATATGGAATACGAACAAGGTTTCGAATCAAATTAACTGTTTCAACGGCAGAGAGCTCTACAAGGAGTTTAAGATTTACAACTGAGGTCAACGGAATGCAAAACGAGAGTCCAAAGTCATCCCGATCCTAACGAACGAAAACAGAGTATACGCATAGGTAGAATGAACCTAAAGTCTCACTAACACAGACAATCAACGGAGATCAAATTCTAAACTTCTTAGGTACTTCCCAAGATATCCTATGCCCACAACAAGTGCACGTTATATGATGTAAGTATTATCACGTTGGCCAGACGTCATAATACTGGCATCATATAAATATGCCCTTATGATGGTCATACTTTATCTCAAGTCGTAATCGAAACCACCTATCTTAATCCACCTAGTACTTCTATAGTCTCAGAGGTCAACAAAATCGATGTCATAGTCAAGAGGGAAAACAAACTACTTGCAAGAGTATCGGAATCCCAGATTGCCTATCAGATTAAGGTATGCCGTCCACAAGCGCCAGATCTTCTCCAATTCATCAAAGCCATCATTGGACGTACGAATAGACACGGAACTGAAATGCTTCTAAGGAACTTAAATCATCAGAGGATCTTAAATTTGAGAATACTCGGAGGTGAAACAAAATCGTGAACTTATGTCTGGTTCGTCAAGCCTCCTGCTGTTCTTCTTGGAGTAACGTGAATTTCTGGCACGATCTTCAAATCCTTCATCCTCCAGTCTGCCTCCGCTCTCAATTCATCTTAATACAACCAAGGTGAATAGGGAAGTTAGACTGCATGTCTTCATCAGCTCCAGGTTCGCCGTCTTGAGTAGATTTCTTCTTCTGCATCGCCAACATTTCTGCCTTGTAAGGGATGCCTTCACTCTTCAGGGTAGCCGCCGTTGTTGTTAACATTTCGAGTGCTCAATCAACAAATCCCTTATCAGAATGGAATCGAAGTTGACTATCCAAGAAAGACGGATCGACCAGGCAAATCTTATCATTCAAAAGTGAGAGGGAAACATTCTTATATGCATGGTTAAACATCACAAGACTTTTCATAGGGATAGAGAGGGGTAAGACGGAATCAAATAGTGTTAGCAGATTCATAGGTGCTTATCAAAACAAGAGACAAACAACAGAATATATCGAGTACGTCATCGCCATGGAGATTCTTAGAATTGTCTGAAGAGGCATCAAAATGATTAACAAAAGGATCAGATATCAGAGTTGGAATTCAAAGATAAGGTTCAATAGTGTCAGGTACTTTCTATGCAAATTTCAATGTTTCAAAGCTTAATTAGGTTTCAAATCTTGGTGTAAGGCATAAGCTTTCAATTTACAAAAGTGATCTCAACAAGCTTTAACCAAGAGCAAGGTACGAATCAGAGTGATGCGGAAGCAATGATACCTAAACAAATGCCTTTAATCTACCCATTCCTCACCGGTCAGAACTTAAGTTCCTATGGGAAGTCCTAAAGCAATTCTTACAGGTTATCTTATGAGCGCCTACAGTGGAAACTTAGGGGTCCTAACTTACACAGGCCAAGGGTAGATGTACTACAAGTCGTAAACCTGTCTCTGATACCATAATTGTAACACCCCAACCCGGCAAGGGTAGAAGTGTCACGCAAATGGTGACATATCAAAGGCAAGCATAACATACGACTTAAATAATACAATAGAAATTCAAAGGTTACAAATGATATACTGAAACTACAAGGTTACAAATGAGAAACAAAACTAAATACTAAGTCTGCAATGCAATCCTTCTAATGACTTCTACTTCAGAATAACTATCAAGGTCTTCTAAGTCCAACAGTTCTTCACTCATACCCAGCTTCCAACTAAAACCTGCCGCACACGAAAAGAAACGTGCGGCTGAGCTTAAAAAGCCCAGTGAACAGATATATAATAAACGGAAACGAAAGCAAACAGAAATGGAAGTAAAAGGAAAAGAACAGATATAGCATAATGAAATAGATAAGTAAAGGTACAGAGAGAGAGTAAAGGTTTAGGACAGTAATCCACCACGAGCCCAGAAACAGAAATGTCATATCCATGTAACCATATCAGAAATCCAGAGGGGATGCCTCTCAAGTACCCAGATAATATGAGGGGTGACCTCATGTATCCAACAGAAATATATGGAGTAGCTAGCTCCCAGAACATGAAAGACGTGGATTGCACCCATCATCAGTCACCAAATATCAGATATATCAGATCTTCACAAAACAGAACAAATCTAGGATGCATCCATTCGCCCCCCCAGAACAAATCATATTGGCCATATCAGATATAATATAAGCGCGCATAACAGAATCAGAATGGGGACGGTGTAACCAAATCACTAGGGCTACACACTAGTCATGTCAGTGGTGCATCACAGACACGGCCATGTTACCTTCATGGCTAGGGAACAAATTTTGGCTCGGGTATCAAACTGGGAGTCAAAGGTCCAGGTCATAGGTTCATATCATAATCAGAGTGTCACATCAGAAAGGTCATATCAGAAGGTTCATATCAGAAGATCAAATATCCCAGGTCAATATCCAAAAGGGTCAAAGTATCAGATGGTCAAATCTTCAAAAGGTTCAATATCAAAAGTACTTTTCAAAAGGTTTTCTCTTAAGGTTCATTTAAAACAATCCTTCAAAATAGTTTTCATAAATGGTCTTTCAAATAGTTTTCATAAAACGAACTTTAAAAATAGTTTTCTTAAAGTCAATATATCATGCTTGAAAAACCCTTTCAAAATACTTTACTTAAAACATTTCCATCTCATATCAAAAAGGTCTTCATATCATAGGTCCAAAATCAGAGATCAAAGGTCGAAGCAAAGGTGTCATAGCAAAGGATCGTAACAGAGTATCAAATCAGAGATTTAACAGATCAGAAAGGAATCATAGGAAACCTTACAGAGAAGGTCAGAATATCTGTACCTTATACCGCAAGTGAAAACACAACTAGAAACGAAAAGATCGGAAGCAAACTCCATCTCCAGCGAATCTACACGCATTCATGATTTTCTTATTATCAATAACTTATTCAGACCAGATTTCTCTTTTAAGTCGGCTTTCTATTTTTAGTAACTTGCTATATTTAGTAACGTTCTATTTTTAGAAAGTTTCCCTGAGATAATAATTTAATACTTTAAGGTTATAACCGAAAATTTATAATATTTAAGAGTTAGAATGACAAACATAATAGCTTAGGGTTAATTATGTCAATTTAGTAAAGTTTAGGGTCAAAATATAAATTATCAAAATTAAATATTAAAAATGTTGAATAAAATAATTTTAAAGTTTATGCTATAAGTTTATATTAAGATGATAATTTTAGACCCCGTCGTTCATAACTTATTAACGTATTCTTGACATTAATCTTAGACCGCGATGACCAAAACATTTTATTATAACATGCATAAACATTCTTCAAAACATTTGTATAAGCATTTTATGACTACCATACTCACACATACTCACGTACGCCCACTAAACCTTTATTTACTTATAACAACATGCACAACACTTCCTTTATTGCTTGCTTTTATATCAGTCTTAGTGTATATATTAGAGGTCAAATAGATGTTTTAAATGGCGAACACAAAACGTATATACACCTACATGTATATTAAAATCCCAAAATAGTTTTCACAGTCACAGTATTCACAAAACATTCATATGCATATAAATGTACTTATTATGAACCCTTTAGCATACTTCCATTTCTGATTCACATATGGCTCATATTTAACCATACTAATGTGCATGCATATAACTGGTTATTACATATTCCACTCATATGATTTGTTCTAAACTTATACATATAAATTGATACATAGCACTGTACGACCATGTTGATTTTTTTTTTTTTTTTTTTTTTTTTTATTATTCATATGCATCCATGGCTTTATAGTCATATTATAATAACTACGTAATACATGAATCCTCGACAACGGTTTACTTCTAGTAATCTTTTAAATCCCATTAAGTGACATCTTTCAAAACGTAAATAATATGTATACGAGAAGAAGAGATTACGATCGACAACTAAAACATAAATGAAGAATATACCTCCATGCCCAACGCGAGTTGCGATCAAACCCGAAACACAAATGTACGCGATCGGTTACACGTACCAATCATGAAACAAAAACTGCAACCTTAACTGCGCTCGAACCGATACTTAACCGAATGCGAATCAAAGTACAACTCCACGTGAATGAGAAAAAAAAAAAACTCACGTGGACCAACTCCTTGGGAAAACTCTTAAACGCTTTTATTTATGTACTGATGTTTTGATTTAGAAGTGTTGAGATTTTATTTATGTGATTTGAGTAAAAGTGTAACTGATAGGCTTATATATGAGCTCTTTCAAACAAACTCATCGAAACAAGCGGAGAAGATATACATATGACTGAGTAAGTATTTGACCAAGCTTTAACGTGACAAATTAAACCGAACTCAAACCCGGCGTAAAATAGCCACCAGTACACGAACCGTTTGTGGACGTACTAATCACGTACCAAACTCTTAGTCTACACACGCACCGGACGCAAGTCGTAACCCAAACTTCATGCGATCACACACCCAGTTTTGTGATGGATGGTTTAGAATTTTTCTTGAAGAATTTTGTGTGTGGTACGAGCGTGATTCCAAAATAATGAGATATTTGCTTTTGAGATGAAGGCTAAAAAATATATATTTAGATCTTCAGAAAGGGAATGCGTGGAACAGTAGGGAAATAGTTAATTATTGATATAGTGAAATTTATCAATTTAGTTAATATGGGGGGACGGTGAGCTATTAGTTAGGCATAAATTGTGGTTCAATTTACCGAAAATCATGGGATAATTGAAGTGTGATAAGACCAAATATACACTTTCCATATTTCAATATCAAACATGTGAGTGTGCACCAGTTAACAAAATAGGTACATAACGTGTGAGATTATTTCCTTAGTCATATACTTTAACTTTTAATTATAATGTGTATATTAATTATAAGGCATAGTTTTTAATAACATGTAGTTATACTTTTAAACGTGCCATACTTATGTTATAGAGTTCTCGTAACATTTCATATTTTACTTTAGGTCACACGTTCATATCATATGGTTTCGAGTCATAACATGATATATAACTTAAGTTTTAATTTATAGCGTATTTTATAAGTTCTTAAAATTTCAAAATTAGAGGGTATTTTGGTCATTTCAGATTGCGGAAATTTTGGGGTTTTACAGCACTAAAAATGAGTGCATACAAGGTAGGCTAAGGCGATTTGGGTGTACATTTAAGTGGGGTGTAAACAAATTCTTACTATAAGTAAAATGCTTAAAGTTAGAAACGAAAAGATAGGCTCTGAGGGGTGTACTAGGGGTATCGTGTACTAAAAATGAGTACAACGCAAAGGGTGTGGGAGAATTACTTGACCAATGTAGCCAATGTAATTATAACAAAAACACAGGTGTAAAACAATGGGTTAATCCTAATGCCTCTTATCATGTAGTAAATCTAACTACATGAATGTAGTCTCACTTGTGGCCTCGGAATGGTCCTAACGCAAGTTCTAGAATCTAAGTGCTACCGGTACACACATCATAGCATAAATGCTTTTCCTACCAATTCTGAGGCGAACCTCACATATTTGGGGGTGAAAAATTTTTTAGTGGTACGGTTTTGTGCTAGTCATATAACTCCTATCCGTGAGACGCTCATTAAGACCAAAGTTTCACTCCTATATGTTGTAAAAAAATTTAAATTTGGCACTAAAATTGCCTTAACAGGTATTTCTCTCAGTTTTATTACACATCTACCATTAAACAAACGAAAAATCAAGCGTAATAGCATTCTCTAAGGTATCGTACTTTACCCCCCCCTTACACTTAAGATGAACATTGTCCCCAATGTTCAAATAACAAGATGTAAAAGTAAATAAGGTAAAAGAATGAAATCAAATACTCCCCTGATTCGCTCGGTGGATAAAGAGGTAACATGGTTAGATCTTCTTCCAAGGTAATGTTGAAGCTTCAAGATTAAAGCAGCGCCAAAAGCTAGATTCCACATACATCTCCTTGTCCAAAATAACCTGTTAAACCTGAGAAAACAAACACGAAAACCTGCATAACATCGGCAGGATAAATCTGTATAAGGATATAATGCTTGTGGAATGATTATTTTGCAGATTCCTGGAGTTTATAAGTTAGAGATTTAATAAAGCATTTTATGATTCCGGAAGAAAAACAAAACTTTAAAAAAAATTCCAGAAAACTATTCCTGACGCCGTCAGAAGTGATCTGACAGATTTTTCATGTTAAGTTTCCGGAAAATTTCTGGAAAAACTCAATCCTTATTTCCTGGAAATCCTGCAAAATATCATTATGACTCGATACAAGCATTTGACTCAAACAATTACTAATATGTATGTTAATTTAATATTGTTATGATTCATGTTCATTTGTTCTAATAAACCGATTTGGATTTCCCTTACACTTATCTTTTGCAAAATACCTTTATATGTAGTTAAGACGAAGTTAAAAACAAGATAAAGCATTTTCACAATTTAGTTTCGAACATGAATTAATAATAATAAAAATTAAACATACATACGGAAGCAAATAAAATCAAACAAACAAATAAATAAACACACAAAGCAAATAAAGCTTGGGTTGCCTCCCAAGAAGCGCTTTTCTTTATTAACGAGTCTTGTAGCTAGAATCAAAGTCCTTTTAACCTATGTAAGTGAGATCGTCATCGAGGACATCTTTAGGGTTAAGCTTGGATTGAAGTTTTCTATTGGTCCGCATAGTACGATATATCTTTTCAAACCTCTCTCCATCCGGGTCATACAATGTCATCTTAATATGCCATGACCCATCTCCATCTTTGGGTGGTTTGTCCCAATCCCACTTATGATCATTGTCTTCACATGTCCACCTATTCATTCATAGGTTAATTGGCAAAACTCCTAGGAAATCAATTATCTTCCTAAAAACTAGAGGGTCTTCAAATGGATCCAATTCGGTGTCCCTAGCCAAGAGTTGTTCTACCGTATGTGTTCGGATCACAAAGTCCTCTTCTAGGTAAAATGGGCGTTGGGGTCCTATGAAGTCTCCATCGATTCAGGGTCCATATCTAGATGGTCTCCTATTTAATTCTAACCAATGGGGTGTTGGTTCCTCACTAGTATCATAGGCATGTTTCTTCACATCATAGACTGACCAAGTATCACCTTCTCCTACCGCTATCTTAGATTCCTTACAATCAATCATAGCACTAGCGGTCGCCAAAAATCCTCTACCTATCAACAAGGGGCACGTAGGGTCGCTAACCATATCAAGGACGTGGAAATCGGCTAAAATGGTTAGTTTTCCTATGTGTACTAACACGTCCTTGACTACTCCAACCGGGTAAGCAACACTTCCATCCGCTAAGCCTATTATTACCTCGGTTTCTTCAAGTTTCCCTAGTTTTAGAGAGGTGTAGAGAGGTAACAGAAGTAGGTTAAGGCTTGATCCAAGATCGGCTAATGTGTCATAAGCCTCCGAATTACCGATCTTGCAAGGTAGAACAAATAAGCCCGGATCATCTAACTTCTTAGGTAGTTTGTTTTGAACGAAGGCGGTCCCTTTGTCACCTAACTCGAGCTTCTTCTCATATTTTTCTAAGAGGGCATTATAATAGGGGGCTCGTGCTAATACATCAATAACCGGACGTTCAAGGTGGAGCTCCTTGAATTCTTCGTCAAGGTTTTGAGTGGGAGGTGTTTCAACTATGTTGTTGACCAATTTAGTGTTGGATATCATAACTTCTTGGTCATTTTGAACGACTTGGGTTTGTTTGAAACATGAGCTCATGGAATTGACCGAATAATATTAGGACAAGAACTAGGAGACGAAACCGATGAAATGGCGTTGACGTTTAGTTTCGGGTTCTTGACTGTGTTGCTAGGGAGTGCTCCCATTTCTCGGTCATTGAGGGCTTTCAACAAAGTGTCAATCTTATTGGTCATCTCGCTTTGTTTTTGTTTGAAATCGGCTTCAAACTTTGCTAAACGAGCTTCTTGAGATGTCACGAAGTTGGACATCAACCCTTCAAGATTATTGGTACTACCATAGTTAGAAGGATTGTTGTTGAAAGTACGGTTCGAAGATGAACCGCTTGATTGAAAACGATTAGGTGGGTTGGAAGAATTGGTTTGTTGTGCGTTTTGGTTTTGTTTCCACCTAAGGTTTGGGTGATTTTTCCATGAGGGGTTATATGAATCACCGTAGGGGTTTGGCTCAGGTTTGAAAGTGTACCACTTGTCTCCCGCTCCGTCGGTACGCGAGGATGCGTAGTCCGCAAAAGCTTGTTCGAGGAGTTCCACGCAATCACGAGTGTCGTGGGGACCACTACATAATTCACACGAAGAAGTGATTTTGTTCACTTGGCTTGAAGGTTTAGGAGCCTCGTAGGATTTCATAAGAAACTTGACTTGGTCTTCAAGTTCTATGATCCTACGGTCGGAAGTGCTTGAATTGTTCGAAGGCAAAGATATTGCCTTGACCGTTTTATTCAAATCACGGGGATCATTCCAACTTTCGTTGTCATAAAGAGCAAGATCTTCCAGGAGAGCCCATGATTGTTCCACACTTAGATCACGTAGCTTACCACCGGCCGATTGGTCAATGGTTTGCCTCGTGGAGAGATTGATGTGGTCATAGAAGAGTTGGACTTGGAGCCAAAGTTCTATGCCATGGTGAGGGACTTTTTGGAGTAAGTCCTTGAATCGAGTCCATGCCTCGTAGAGGGTTTCGCCTTGACGTTGTTGGAACATCAAGATATCATTCCTTAGCTTGGTAGTTCTTCCTGGTGGGAAAAACTGAGCGAGGAAACGAGTGGTGAGATCATCCCAAGAGGTGATGGATCCTGCGGGTAGACGCTCTAACCATTGACTAGCTTGGTCCCGCAGAGAGAATTGAAAGAGACGCAGTCGGGTCGTCTCTCGAGTGGCAACATCAAGGTCTATAGAATTAACAATTTTGAGAAAGTCCTTGAGATGTTGATTAGGATCTTCGGAACGAAGTCCATGGAATGCGCATCCGCTTTGCACCAACCGGATGGTGTCGGATCGCAAGGGAGTGACATTGGCTCCTTGAGTGAGCTCAATGGTGTTTCGATAGCAATGGTGGCTAGGACGAGAGTAGTCTCCTAAGGTACGGGCTCTAGGAGGTGGGTGTTGTTGTGGTGGTGGGTTGTTGGGATCGAGTATATTACCACCTTCCATGATGTCGGATGGTAATGGTTACGAACAAAGAAACGAAGAAAAAAGATAGACTAAAGAAAAACTAGAAAAATAAAATAAAAATCTCACTAGAAAGGAATCTAGTGAGTAGACCTAATAAAATAAAAATTCAACCTAAACAATAACTATTCCCCGGCAACGGCGCCAAAAACTTGATGCGTGGTTTTGCGACCTTACAACAGGTTTTACCTCTCGAGGGATCTCAAGAGGCTTGCAATCCCTACCAGGCAGTGTACCTGACCGATGTAGTATAGTGTAGTGGCAAGTACCGGGGGATTGATCGTTCCCTAGGGGAATAGTGTCGTTAGGATTGAAAAACTACTCTAACAGGTCTAAGGGTGAGGGAAGATTCTTTTTGTATTTTTTTTATATTTTTATAAAATCAAGTAAAATCTCGGGTTTGAAGGAGTGGGCGGAATTAGTTGCTAGTCAACTAACCCAAATAACTACAATTGCAAATAAAATAAAATAACTAAAAATAAAAAGGTTGTGGAACTTATATGGAGAGAAATGTGTTTACTTAGATTTCCTTACTCCCTAACTATCTTCTACCGGTTGATTAGTGTGTATTAATTGCGTGGATGACGGGTGTATTCCTTAATACCAATCGTGGGGTGGTGTATGTACTTCCCCAACTCTATAAGATCCTACTTCTCTCCTATGTCGAGCCGGCTAAGAAGCTCCTAACATGGGATCACTAGAATTCGCTCATGCATTAAATACAACCATAAAAACCTTAGTACGCATTGGTTCATGTTTCTTAAGACGTTCAAGCAAGTTACCGTATAAAAGGTTAGCCAGTTTTCTTAAGCCTAACATCGATAAACAATCATCCAATACAATTAATAACACACCAACAACCAATAATCAATAGTTAGGTTTCATTAGATCTAAGCAAACACAAGATAAATCTAGCCTAGCATGTTAAATAAAAGACAAGAACAAGATATAATCAAACAACACATAGACATATTGAATGATTAATTGATTACTTATCTTCAATTGAACATGGGAGATCCAAGGGTATAAAACCCTTAAAAGTAGCAGAAAAATCGTCTTAGGGTTTCTCCTCACAAAGTTGCACCCTAATGACTAAAAATTATGAGAATATATATAGAAAATCAGATCTGACGGCGTCACGTTATAGAGCTGACGCCGTCACCTCGCCGCGGTTAGGGTTTCTTGATGGCCTTCTTGACGCCGTCCCCTTTTAATCGTCCAAAATCCTCTTTGGCGCGTCAAGGGTTGACGCCGTCACAATGGAGCTTGACGCCGTCACAGGTACTTTTCCAGCCGATTTTGAGACTTTGTCGTTTTCTTCACTTTTATGCTCCAAAAACGTTCAAAATGCTTCCTTTTCCAGATTTCTTCTCCAAAGTACCTAAAATGACAAAATGAATGATTTAGGGCAATATTTGATCAAATAAATACGATTTAGGGCTTAAATGACCCCCTAAAAGCGGTACACTTTTCGCTTCATCAAATACCCTTACACTTGAGATTTGCTTGTCCTCAAGCAAATGCGCTTTTATTCTAATCAAAATACAAGTTAGGGGTCATTTAACGCTAATATAAAAGTAATTACAACAAATAGTCGTTCCACTTTAATCATAATAAGCACGGAGATTACAGACTAGCACCTCACAAGTAGTGTTTAGATACTCACATCTCTCAGGTGTCATAAAAGTATATCTTATAAATGAAAATGAATAATATCTCTCACTACCTGTCATAGCAAATAGATTACCATAGGCTTGGGAAAGGATCAAAAACCTCCTCCACTAGGCGTAAGCACCTAAGATAAACTATCAAAGAAGGCTTTTAAACGGGTTATAACATTAGGTGTAGGGATATGATAAACACGGTTTTGTTGGATAAAGGATATTTTACTGGTGGCGAGTTAAAAATCTTGATTAATTACATGTTTACCAAATTTGACAAAATACTAAAATCACTTACTGGACTTACTAGCCCACTACTTTTCTTAGGCCCAAAGTTACTAAATTACATTACATTCATTGTCTACACGTACACCAATAAAAAATTAATGATCTTGTTTATGTTATGTATAACTTAAAATTAACTGGAAGACAAGAAAAGAAAATGAAAGAGGCAAAAGCTGCAATCGAACAACTTGAGGCGTTGGATTTTGAAAATGTTGAATCTGATGATGAGTGGATAATTGAGGAAGAATCAACTCAACCACAAGCACAAGATGAATTTGTAGGTCGAGAAGATGAATTTGAAGAACCTGATTTTGATTTACCTGACGAAAATGAAGTTAATGCACGACTCCATATAATAGATTGATCAATGATGGTTTATTTATGAATCTTTTGGTATTATGGCTCTTATGTTTTGAGACGTTTAGGACTCATGTTATGTAATCTTATTCCGCTAAATCGTTAATGTAACGATTGCCACTTGACTTTTTTGTGTTTTACTATTACTTTGGTCTTTGAAATTTGAACTTTGGCATTTTCAAGAGGATATTATATGAATTTATCTTTGACGTTTAGTAGAAATGTAAAACAGTTTGACTCGTTTATCCTTTGTTTACAAAATATGACAAATTGGTAGGATCATAGGATCTCGATCCGATCCTACGATCTCGATCTTGCAAAGACAATAACGATCTCGCGTGGGATCGCGATCTTGACAGCCTTGGTCTAATATGCAATATTCAAATAAAAATTGGATAATGGATAAGGTTATGTTTATTCAAGGTATATTACATATTTACATGTTAACTGATTATAAATAGCTACACATAAGAGCATAGGTAGAGTGTGTTGTTATGAGAAAAGTGGTGGCACGTTAGCATTTTGTGTACATGGCACAAAAACACCCCTTCCTAGTATAAAAGGGATGTCATGGAGTAAAAGTAATCCCATGGATCCATATATACTAGAGGTGGCAATCGAGTCGTGTTCGTGTTGACCTATTCGGGTTCGCGTGTTGGCGGGTTAGTATAACATCTACCCAAACACGACCCATTTATTAATCGTGTCAAGAAACTCAACCCTAACCCACACCTGCATAACACGTGTAACCCGTTTGTGACCCGTTTAACCTGTTTAACTAAATAGGTCAAGCACTGAATAAGGTTGGTGGTTTGTTGATTTAACTAGTTTAAATGCAAAAATGATATAAGGATCTAAAATATGATAAAATAACATACAAATAACTATACAACAATTTTTTGAGTTATAATCGTCGTTTTCAAGGATATCAGTGGTATAATCGGAATTCACTCATATTAAGTACATAACAAAATACATTTAATTTATATCCAACATAAAAAACCAGATTATATATTTTTATTTTTGAATCTTATATACTTAAACAGGTTCACAGGTTGACCTGTTTAATACTTACTTAACCCAAACACGACCCGTTTATTAAACGGGTTAGATGGGTTGACCTGTTTTGGAACCAAACCTATTTATCTTCAACTCAAACCTGTTTAACTTTGTGTCGGGTTCGTGTCATTTAACGTGTCGTGTCGAGAATTGCCACCCCTAATATATACCTCACTAAAACACACACACACACACACACAAAAAAAAAAAAAAAAAAAGCATGATGTTGTGAGCTGGTGGCTAGGGCACGAGAGGCTAACAGCCCAACCGGGATATGGTTGTGGCGCCTTTGTTGTTGGCTGGTGGGATGGCACAAGGCTAAAAACCATTGTACCCGAAGCTCTAAAAAGTATTTGTTGTGTTACTACTAGTGTTATACTGGTATTTAACCTTTAAATACTCAGTTAATGAAATGCAGTTTCATTTAACAATGAACACATTACTTTATCCCAAAAGATATATTTCTCTTCTTTACCAACTTTCACTTGCTCCACAAATAAATAGACACACAAATTGACATTATCATACACCGTCGTTTTTATGTGCGAGTATCGTTTAGTTTAAATAAAGCGTAAAACTATGTGTTATGAAGCGGAGCCCCGTTAAATTTGACTTAATACCGGTCCGAAAATGAAGATTCATCACAACATGTAACCCGACAAAATATCAATACACATGAGAACATTGACATCTTACGTTGTATTCGTACCACCACTACTTTTGCTGCAAAGCTACTTCATGCTCCATATACAAATACACACTTGCACAGCCACTAACACAAACCGTATAACAAACATATTTGCCTTTTACAGTTGTAACAGTGCTTGTTTTATTTGATCATGCTCCTACCACAATACAAATACAATATACAATAGTACTAGTACAATACAGTTTTGTACATTTGTCTAAAAACTTGTTAAAATCTGGCTGTTCAAGATTTTGCTAGAAAAATTATTGGTTTGTGACCAAGTTAGTAGACTTGCAATATTATATACGAGTAGTTGTTTATTTGTACGAATGATATGGTATATAAGGTTGTGCGCTCCTTGATAAGACATTTAGTTTGTAATGAGATATCATATGTTGCTAAAAGTCGCTTAAACTATCTGTTGGCGTATGTGTCCGGACGTCATGCTTCGTCCGGACCAAGCCTAAGTGTCCGGGCGTCGTATTTTGTCCGGACTATCAACTCACCTCCGGACATGCCTACTGAAAGGACCGCCGCCGTTTACACTGAGCAATCCCATCAACTGCCGCCAACGCCGCCATCCCAGATTTCCAGGGATTGTGTCCCCCGCGTGATCTGACACCTACCTACTAGGCTAGGCATAGGTCGGCTTGCTTAGTCCCAAGGCAAACAGGTAACAGGTGTGGGTAGTAATAAATACCCACACCTCATTTATGATACGCATTGAATTTTTCACCTACAACATTTACTCTCATTTACTGTTCAACCCTCCATAACTAGCATATACTTACTTTCACGCCGGAGGTTGGTCTTGGGATAAAACCCAAGGCGAGTCTAAAGTGCGTGTATCTTGTGTGTAGGAGTTCATAACATTCGGAGGAGCTATTCCGAAGGATACTACACAGAAGTTGGACCCACCTACGAGGTTTTACTTCAACAAATTGGCGCCATCCGTGGGACCCGCTATTCAATCTACCAAAGCTTTAGAATGGCTGGTCCTTCTTTTCGAACCCCACATCCCGAAGACGGAGAAGACGAGCCCAACAACAACCAGCATGGCAGTGACCACTCGGCCGAGGATTCTCCCAGTCTCCAAGATTTGATCTTGGGCTAAGTGGCGTCACTAACGGAACTGATTAAGAAGCAGGAAATACGAGTTTGAAGACGAAGGAAATACGAGTCAGGGAAAAGAAAAAGTAGACAAGGGGAAGGAAGATGACCTTCATAAACCTTTTAAGGAGGTGTCGAGGTCACCGTTTAGTTGCCGGATTGTGGAGTTCTCTGGTCCGAACCACACAATGCCGCTGAACATGAAATTCTATGACGGGTCAACGGATCCGAATGATCACCTCACCAGATTTACGGGAGCGGCCAACCAGGGGGAATGGCCAATGCCAGTTTGGTGTCGCATGTTTCAGCAAACCTTGGACGGAGCAGCAGGAGGATGGTTCGAACGGTTGGGACCAGGAAGTACCGATAGCTGGAACGAGTTGAGGGAGCAATTCTCAACAAGGTTTGCTCTCAGGAAGAAATGTACAAAAGACCCGACGGAGATTACAAAAATGGTCCGGCGATCTCATGAATCCCTTCTAGATTTTAAAGAAAGACAGACGGACGAAGCTAGCTACATCAGCGGAGTGCCGGAAATCATGAGGATTTCCGCCTTCATGAGTGCACATAAATGTCCGGCCCTTGCCAAAAAGTTTTCTGATAGGGTGTCACGCACGATTACGTAAATGTTTACCAGAGTGGATGATTTTATAAGGTCGGAGGAAGCATATCGTAGTACGGAGTTACCAAAGGGCGAGGGGTTTGATTCAAATAGAAAGGGAAGTCAGGGTTTCAGAAATGATAAACCACGAGGGGAGCGCCGGAGTGATCACCGCCAGAGGGATGTATACCACCCTTACGTTGCCCCCAGGAACAACTACAACCGCAACGACCACCCTCATCCGGAGTACCACCGAAACGACGCTCCTAGACAGGGTAATCATCGCTCCGGTCCAGGATCGTTGATAAAGCCCCCCAGGGAAATTTGGGCCACGAAGCATCATCTGAACCTACCCGCCCCTCCCTCGACTAGAGGTAGACCGAGAAAGGAAAATATGGATAAGTTTTGTGAGTACCGTAGGGAAAAAGGGCATCTCACTAACTATTGCTTCCAGTTAAAGAAGAAACTCGAGATTGCATTGGAATCCGGAAAACTAGACCATCTTCTGAAAGATTTCAGGCAGCGGGACGCTGGGAGAGGTAGAGACCAACCGGGAAGAAATGATACGGGAAAAGCCAAAGTAATCAACATGATAAGGGGTTTACCGGAGAGTCGGAAGAGAAGGTATGGGGGTCACGATGAAGGTTGGATGAACGTCCCGATAGTTTTTCCTCCCATTGTGACGGGGGATTTATCGGACGAACCTCTCATCATTGAAGGCGAT
The DNA here is from genome assembly GCA_021014915.2 of Artemisia tridentata subsp. tridentata. Taxonomy (NCBI): domain Eukaryota; kingdom Viridiplantae; phylum Streptophyta; class Magnoliopsida; order Asterales; family Asteraceae; genus Artemisia; species Artemisia tridentata. The sequence goes on along the minus strand of CP139509.1, from coordinate 438,305,945 downwards.
ATTGAGGGATACTTAGTCCGACGAATATATGTGGATGAGGGGTCATCCGTAAATGTTATGTATGAACACTGCGTCAATAACCTCAGTTCGGCCATAAAAGCTAGGCTCAAAGAGACAAGCACTTCTCTAGTAGGCTTCTCCGGAGAAACAAGTAGACCGATGGGGAAGATTGAATTAGAGGTATGTTTCGGCGACCATGGAACGTTCCGAAGGACGACCATGAAATTCTGTGTGGTTCAATCTTCGTCGCCCTACAACGTGATGTTGGGCAGAATTGGGCTGACGTAACTAAGAGCCATCCCTTCGACAATACATTTCATGATCAAGTTTCCCACACCAAAGGGAGTGGCAACTTTGGTGGCACGACCGTCCATGGTATTAGAATGCCGGAGACTAGAGGAAGAACAGGTGGTAGATGTACCGCAAGAGGCAGAAATTGTTAATCCGGAGGTAGATAAGACGGAGGAAATTTTGGTAAACCCTGCGTATCCCGAACAACCGGTCACAATAGGAACAGGATTTTCGAGGGAGTGCCGGAGACACCTGATCGAACTGTTGAGGAAGAATAAAGACGTGTTCGCATGGCAACCTTCGGATATGACCGGAGTTCCGCGCCGCCTGATCAGGCACCATCTGAATGTTAACATTTCCGACACGCCGGTAGCTCAAAAAAAACGTAACTTGTCCGCAGAAAAAAATCAGGTGGTGCTAAAAGAAGTGGATGAATGGTTGAAAGTCGGAATTGTTAGGCCGGTTCGTTACCCCTCTTGGATCTCCAACCCTGTGCTGGTAAAGAAGTGCGATGGAAGTTGGCGCATGTGCATCGACTTCAAGAATTTAAACTCCTCCTGTTCGAAGGACTACTATCTGCTTCTGGAAATCGACTGGAAGATTGAGTCAGTGGTGGGATTTAGTTATAAATGTTTCTTGGATGCGTATAAGGGTTATCACCAGGTCCAGATGGCAGAAGAGGACGAAGAGAAGACGGCGTTTTACACAGAGCAGGGAACTTATTGCTACACCAAAATGCCGTTCGGTCTAAAGAACGCTGGAGCAACTTACCAGCGGCTCGTTGATTCGGCTTTCCAGAGTCAGATCGAAAGAAATCTGGAAGCCTATGTAGATGATATGGTAATCAAGAGTAAAGGAGAAAAAGAGATGTTGGCGGATATTGCTGAAACCTTATACAACTTATGAAAGATTAACATGAAGTTAAATCCAAAGAAGTGCTCTTTCGGTGTTGAAGAGGGGAAGTTTTTGGGTTACATGGTGACTTCCGAAGGCATAAGGGTGAATCCAAATAAGACAAAGATAATTGCACAAATGAAATCTCCAAAAACTCTGAAGGAGATGCAAAGTCTGAGTTGCAAGTTAGCGGCCCTCAATAGGTTTTTGGCAAGGTCAGCCGAAAGATCCATTCCGTTCTTTGAAACTTTGAAAAATATTACCAAGGTGAATAAGGAGGAGTACAAATGGACTAAAGAAGCCGAAGAGGCATTCCAGTCCCTCACGAAGTTGATACTAAATCTCCCGTCCTTGTCGACGCCCAAGGCAAAAGAAGCTTTGTATGTTTATCTCGCAGCGGCGAAGGACGCTATCAGCGCAGCTTTGTTATCCGAAAGGGGAAGAAAACAATTGCCTGTTCACTATGTGAGCCGAAAACAACAAGAGGCCGAGAGAAATTATGCTCCGGTCGAAAAGCTAGCGTTGTCACTGTTGCACATGTCCTGAAGGTTAAGAAGGTATTTCGTAGCACACCCTATCTAAGTCATAACGGATCAACCGGTAAAGCAAAATTTTGAATAAGCCAGAAGCGTCCGGAAGGTTGGCCAAGTTTTCCGTGGAGTTAGGAGCTTACAATATAACTTATGTGCCGAGAAATGCAGTTAAGGGACAAGTTCTAGCGGACTTCATCCCGGAAATTCCTGTCGGAGCGGGAGAATCACATCTAAGAAAACCGAGGAAAGAAATTCATGACATCTCTGATCCGGAAGAATGTATATTGTACACGGACGGGGCATCTAACAAGAAAGAGTCCGGAGCGGGTCTTATTTTGATCGGACCCTGTCAAACCGAATACACATATGCTCTCCGCCTAAATTTTAAAAGCACCAATAGCGAGGCGGAATACGAGGCACTTCTGGCCGCCCTGCGACTCGCCAGAAAGATGGACGTGGAAACTCTAGAGGTCAGGGTAGACTCCAAATTGGTCGCAAGTCAGATAAACGGAGACTTCACAGCAACTAAGTATGATACAATACTTGGCGAAGGCAAAGGAGTATATTGGCAGCTTCAAGAAATTCAAAATTCACAACATACCGAGGGCGCAAAATCAAAAGACGGATGTGCTAAGCAAGTTAGCCTCGGTAGCTTTTAATCATCTAACCAAATAAATTCTTGTCGAGGTGTTGGAAAAGCCTTCGACCAAAGAAAAGCAGGTTGGGACATTTGTAGAAGAAGAGGAAGATAACTGGATGACACCAATCATCCGGTGTCTGGAAGAAGGTGTATGGCCGGAAGATCCAAATGAAGCAAGGGCGTTACGGATGAAAATCCCCCAGTATGTGATGGAGGAAGGTGTGTTATTCAAGAAGTCGTACCTAAGTCCAATGTTAAGGTGCGTAGGTCCGCTACAGGCAAATTATATAGTCCGGGAAGTTCACGAAGGGGTGTGCGGAATGCACTCCGGACCAAGGTCGGTGGTGGCCAAATTGATGAGGCAAGGTTATTATTGGCCGACTATGCACAGAGACGCTAGGGAGGAAATTGACAAATGTGACTCCTGTCAGATTCATGCTCCGGTTCTGAAACTACCAAAAAATATAATGACGTCCATCATGGCACCGTGGACCTTTTACCAGTGGGGAATGGACGTGCTGGGTCCTCTGCCGGAGGCTCCGGGGAAGGTAAACTTTGTTATTGTGGTCGTTGACTACTTTACAAAATGGATAGAGGCCAAACCCCTCGCCAAGACCACAGGCAAAGACGTGAAGAAACTTAAATGGGAAAACATCATTTGTAGGTTCGGACTGCCGGGTATAATAGTCATGGACAACGGAATGAACTTCGTCAATGATCCGTTCAAAAGCTGGTGCAAAAAATTGAAAATTAAGCAAATAAACACAGCGGTAGCACATGCTCAAGCCAACGGCCTGGTCGAGAGGGCCAACAAGAGCCTGATGCACGGTATAAAAACCCGGATAGGATGAGAAAGAGCCGGATGGGTTGATGAATTGCCTAACGTTCTATGGGCCTTCCGGACTTCGTTGAAAACGAGTAATGGAGAGACCCCCTTTAGTTTGACGTATGGAAGCGAGGCGGTCAGCCCGGCCAAAATTGGAATGCCCACCCATCGTACCATGCTTTACAATCCGGGAGATAATGAAGAACATCAACGTTTAAACCTGGATTTGCTACAAAAAATACGGGAGATGGCAGCCATTCAAGAAGCCAATTATAAAGCTAAAGTCGAACAGTATTACAACCAAATGGTGCGTCCGGTAGCATTTAAAGTAGGGGACTTTGTGTACAGGAGGAACGAAGCCAGCAGGGTCGAGAACCAGGGAAAGTTGGGACCTAACTGGGAGGGTCCATACCGAATAGTTGAGGCCTACCATAACGGTTCGTATAAGCTTTAGACAATGGATGACCGAGAAATACCCCGGACTTGGCACGCAATGAACCTAAGGAATTGTTTTATGTAAAAGTTGTAAACCAATCACTAATATTTATGGTAATCCTTAGTTTCCCAACGACAAGGGGAACAATTTTCCAATCTAAATTATGTTATATATATTCTATGATCAAGATGAAATCTAAACGGATAGTGGAAAACACTCCGGCTCTAAGGAGCGGATCGTGAAAACACTCCGTCAAATCTAAACGGATAGTGGAAAACACTCCGGCTCTAAGGAGCGGATCGTGAAAACACTCCATCGATAAATCTAAACGGATAGTGGAAAACACTCCGGCTCTAAGGAGCGGATCGTGAAAACACTCCATCGGCAAATCTAAACGGATAGTGGAAAACACTTCGGCTCAAAGGAGCGGATCGTGAAAACACTCCGTCAGCGAATCTAAACGGATAGTGGAAAACACTCCGGCTCTAAGGAGCGGATCGTGAAAAACACTCCCTCGACAAACCGAAACGGATAGTGGAAAACACTCCGGCTCTAAAGGAGCGGATCGTGAAAACACTCCGTCGTCAAACATACAAACAAAATTCAAATACTTGGAACGAGAAACGTAAACAATCCCAACAAATTGTTATTCTACTGCATTCGTTCAACAATACAAAAACATGACACCACCGGTCACGAGTGGTTTGGCACAAGAAATATTTAGTTACATTATTATTCAATTACATTCATATAACAGAAAAAACAAAAGAATCTAAGGAGCCTTCTCTACAGTGTCCTTCACTCCGGAGGAGGTGCCAGTTTCTTGAAACAGGGGGGGGGGGGGGGGGGGGGGGGGACCACAGTCTTTGTCTTCGGAGGAGGTATGTCAGGGAAGAGGTTCATCAAATCACCGAGGGGAAGGCGGTGAGATTCCGAAAGCTTCTTGACGTATGGATATTCAGCCTCAAAAAGCTTGCGGTACTCCGCCTTCCATATAGTTGGAGCCTGCATGTTGATATTTTTGATCTTATTAACCAGTCTCTGGATGTCATCCTCTTTACGCTCGGCCTTAACTCCATCCAAAAACCCAGCGGTGTATGTCAGTGTTGGGTCTAATAGTTGAGTTGATAAAGACAAAACATATGAAACATGAGGGACTATTGATGACAAAGAATGAAACTTCACAAAAGGAAAAGATTACTATGTATCTTTTATTATTCTAGATTATTCTTTGTGTAACCCTAATCCTCTATTATATAAAGAGGATTAGAGGCGTAGGTTTTATGTGTGTGTGTCAAGATGTAGACGTCTAAAAAGTTTGTTGTGTCTAGGCATCGAGTTCCTACTACGGATGCCTAGGTTTTGTGTATGTTAATAGTTGTTAGAGATGATGGCGAAGAACCTTGATAATAATAATGAATCTTTTGTTATTCCGCTGTGCATCTTGTTTTGATCATTATTATTGTGTTTATTGTTTATCTTAGATCAAGGTCTAAACAACCTAGAGTCCAAAACGGTCCAAGAACTTATTTGATAATGGCGTGCATAAGTTCTATCAGGTGGTATCAGAGACAGGTTTCTGATACTTTGAGTCTAGAAGAACCAGAAGTATTCACTCACTAGCAATTCAAGAAGATGGACATGGAGACACCTCAAACCTCTATCCTTACTAAACTTCCCATGCTGAAACAGAATGAATACGATTTATGGCGGCTCAGAATAGAACAATATTTCATGGTGCAAGACTATGCACTATGGGATATTATTATCAATGGTGATTCCTTCAAACCAGTGGCTGTTGAAGAAACACGTGCTGATGGTTCCAAGGTCACAAAGCTTAACACTGAGCCAGTTACAAACGAGGAGAGAATCAAAAAGAAGAATGATCAGAAGGCTAGGAATTTGTTACTAATGGCAATTCCTAATGATCAAGTGCTGAACTTTAGCCATTACGAGTCGGCTAAAACTCTCTTTGAAGCAGTGATGGAAAGATTTGGTGGCAATGAAGCTACCAAGAAGGCACAGAAAACCCTACTCAAGCAAAGTTATGAAAACTTCACTGCATCAAGCAATGAAACTTTGGATCAGATCTTTAATAGGCTTCAAAAGATCATCAGTCAACTTACTGTGTTGAAGATTGTGATACCTCAAGAAGACCTCAACATGAAGTTTCTAAATAGTTTACCTGTTGAATGGAACACTTATGTTGTGGTTTGGAGCAATAAACCAGAGCTGGAGAATATGACAATGAATGAGCTCTACAATAATCTCAAGATTGTTGAGCAAAAGGTCAAGAAGAGTGGTAGCACCAGTTCCAGTTCAGGGAATATGGCTTTTGTATCTTCTTCAAACAGTTCTAATCATGAAGATGAAGAAGCAGTTGGTACTGCTATACCAACAGTTAGCACTGCTAGTGTAAAAACTAGTACTGCTGGGTTGACTGAAGAGACCATATATGCATTTGTATCAGAACAGTCTAGTGGGTCAAAGATCTTTAATGAAGATCTTCTTCAAATTGCTGAAGATGATTTAGAAGCTATGGATTTAAAGTGGCAGTTGGCTTTGATAAGCATCAGAGCTAAGAAGTATTACCAAAGGACTGGGAATAAGATTACCTTCAATGGAAGAGATGTTGCTGGGTATGATAAGTCTAAGGTGGAATGCTTTAATTATCACAAGATGGGGCACTTTGCCAGGGAATGTAGAGGTCCAAGATAAAAAAGCAACCAGGGTCAAGGGTTTAAGAATCAGCAAGGGTCAAGGAGAACAGTAAATGTTGAAGAGCCTTCTTCCAAGGCTATGGTAGCTGTAGATGGAGCTGGATTTGATTGGAGCTTCATGAAGGAAGAAGAGGAATCAGCTAACTTGGGTTTGATGGCTTTCTCAGACATTGAGGTATATAAACCTGAAAAATGTTCAAACTCTTGTCATGCTTTAAAAGATTATGAAAATGTTAAGAAACAGTATGATGAACTTAGAGTTGAATTTAATCAAATAAGTTTTAGTCTGTCAAATCATAAAAGAGGATTAGCTGTTTTGGAAGAACAAATTGTGTTTTATAAACAGAATGAGTCAAACTTTACTAATGAGATAGGTCTTTTAAAGAAGGAATTGGAAATAAAAGAAAATAAAATGAGTGGACTTGTATATGAACTAGAGAAGCTTAAAAAGGAGAAAGAAAACATCCAGTTAAGTGTAGACACTCTTGAATATACTTCAGATGGAGTTAAGAAGATTGTAGAGAGTTAAATACTTAACAAAGCTAAATCTGGTTTAGGTTATAAGTCAGTTGCACCCCCCTTTAGAGGAATGTTTGCTCCACCAGGAATTAATTTAGCTCATACAGGTTTAGAAGAGTTTAAGGATATGGAATTTCCTGGATATGGTGTTAAAGTTAGTGAGAATCCTGTTAAATTTGTTAAGGCAGAAGATTCTTTTGTGAGTGCTAGTGATAAATCTCTGTCTGAGGAAAATATGTCCTCTGATAGGAACTCAGATGCACCAACTATTGAGGAGTGGACATATGATGATGAGAATGTAGAGGTTAAGGAAAAACCTAATGTTGTTAAGGTAAAAGTTAAACATGCTCCTAAAGTGGTCAAGACTGAAAATAATAATTGTGTCTAGGCATCGAGTTCCTACTACGGATGCCTAGGTTTTGTGTATGTTAATAGTTGTTAGAGATGATGACGAAGAACCATGATAATAATAATGAATCTTTTGTTATTCCGCTGTGCATCTTGTTTTGATCATTATTATTGTGTTTATTGTTTATCTTAGATCAAGGTCTAAATAACCTAGAGTCCAAAATGGTCCAAGAACTTATTTGATAATGGTGTGCATAAGTTCTATCAGTCAGGCAGTAAACTCTCCCCATGCTCTTCTTATATTCGGCACTGTTAAACAACATACGGAAAGCGGCCGGAACCAAGTCTTTGATGGTATTATGACGAACCACTTTCGACTGGGCAACCTCCGTGACTAGTTGTTTATTCTCCCCTTCCAACCTCTCAACGACCTTGGTTTTTTCTCCCAGTTCCTCCTCCAACTTCCTAATCCTTTCAGCCTGAGAAGCAGAAACCCCCTCCACACATTCCTGTCTTTCTCCATTTCTTCGAACTGATCGGCCAAACCTTGCTCCTGGACCGAAGAAGCAGCACACTCATTATCTAACTCCTTCTCCGCAGCCCTTAAATCCCCTAACACTCGCTCAAACTTCCCAACCTGCGCATTGCGCTCCAGTTCTGCAGCCTTGCTAGCATGATCCAACTCCCTGTACTCAGTAATGAGCTGGGTAAACCTGTGCAGCAGCTCAGCCTGCATGACAACCCCAGATCCAGCGTTTACATAGGCCGAGTGAACGAACTGGCAGTTGGTTAACTCTTCGAGTGCGGCCCGCTCAGCAGGAGTCGCGAGATGTGAGATCATCTCGTGGCAGGCTCGGAAGGTGTCTAACCGAAGGTCATTCGTGAGAGACCAGCCTGGAACAAAATGTTCCCTCCCGGACGAATTTTCACCTGTAACAAAAATAACTAAGTAAGAACAAGGCTGAGGGTAGCAATGGATGTCGCAAAGATGAGTTTATACCTCGCCCATCCGAGTGGTATTCTTTGGAAGGTCCCATAGAGCTGTGCGGAGCATGTTGGGAGTGTAAAGAATGGGCCGAATGATCTGCAAAAAAGAGGGATGAGGATGGAAATAACAATGAGAGAACAAACAAAATGAAGGATATTTCTTACCATCAGAAGGAGGCTCTTGGTCACGTGCCTGAGTTTCCCCAATAGGTTGCTCCTCCGGATTCTTCTGAACGACATTCTCAGTCTCAGTCGTTCCCTCTTCCGGATGAACGGCTCCTCCCTCACCTTCCGGTTGGGGGTTTTCACCATCCACCGGTCCCTCTTCGGCGTTCGCAACGCCCTGCGGCTCAGCTATATTGAAGGGAGTGCATCAACGGTGTGATCAGAGGATACATTCTCATCAACAGTGTGATCAGTGACCTTACTTTTTCTCTTCTTCCTCCTCTTTTGGACGGCGGTTGGACCCTCAGCGTTCCTCTTCTTGCTAATAGGACGACTCTCCTGCTTTTTCTTTTCCTTCTCTTCCCTCGCAGCAACTACATCCGGGTCAGGCCTCTCAACAACTTTCTGAAGTGAAGTTTTCTCAGGGACTGGGCTTCCTGGGACCAACGGCTCAGTGGTTCGGATCGGTCTTTCATGCCCTTCCGGAAGAGGATCCCCTTTGCTAACCTTGGTTCCTTCCCATTCTGGAAGCTCTAAATAGTCTGACATGGTAAGAATTGCAAAAAGAAAAAGGTAAGTTCAAAACGAGAAATAACAGACACTACATAATATTAAGTCAAGAAAATTTTGTATTACCATGCCCCTCGGCATCCTTAAGAACGGCCTCATATCCCGGATTCTGGAAAACATTAGAGAGACCCGTCATCCATAGAAGGGCGGCTGAGGATTTTCTGAGAGGAATCACTTTCCTAGCGACCCTCTCAGCATCCCTGTCAGAATGTGTCTCCGGAAACTTGTCGGTGACTTTAGAATCTCTATGCCTCCATGGCATGGCATCCGGTATCGCCCTCCGATCTATCAAAAAGAAATGGTCTTTCAAATGTTTCAGCCCGGTAAGAACCTCCTCAAAGCATTTCTTGGATCTTCTCCCCGTTCGGTTTTCAAACGAAAACCAGTGGCCTTGCTTACACAATCTATAAAAAACTCTGAACAAGGGAACGGTAGGGCGGACGTCCAAACTATAGCAACGGATCTCAAACATTGTCACCCTGTTCAGACCTATCGGAACAAGCTGGGAGATGTGTACCCGAAAGTATTGTATTTCCGCCAGTAAAAACGTAGAGAAAGGTATCCTAACACCCCTCATCCTCAACTGGTGAAAGTAAATACCTATTTTATCGCTCGGCAGGTCATTCATGGTCATGTCATCCGGGGGAAGAGTGGGTCGTAAATCCGAAGGGATACCAAACTCCCTAACCACATCATCTCATTCTCTCTGTGTCATTTTGGAAGTATGTACATGCATATCAAACTTAGGGACGACCCTCCCGGACGAGGGTCGAGGTCTACTAACTAATTGAGGGTTCTCCGGCACGTTCATCTCAGCGGCCATGTCTAAAAGGATGTCGGGGAATGTATACGAAAGATAATTACAAGAAAAGAATAAAACGCACCTCTCGGGAACTCGTGAAAATGTTGCACAAAGAACGTCCGGTAAAAGCGAGACGTAAAACTCCGAGAAAAGGGAAAAGGAATTAACAGTGAAAAGTGAAAAAAATGAAGAGGGTAAAGCGGTATATATAGGGAAAACCTAGAAAGACGCGAAAATGTCACGTCAGTCTGTGCCTCGCTGACGTGGCTGATTGTGGAGCGTTGGATCTGTACGGTAAAACTACGCGTGGCATACAACTGTCTAGAGCAAGGTAAATATTATTTTATTCGGCCCATGGGCCTAGAACTCAACCAGCCCAAGAAGGTTTAACAGGCCTCCTCAACCATCCGAACAAATGCTCACATAACTTGATTATGTGACAAAGACAGAGAAAATACCGGAAGACACAAGTTCTTAAGTATTGCACTATCGACTCAAAGCTGATACTCCAATACTCGGGGGGACAGGTTGGCATATATGTCCGGACGTCATGCTTCGTCCGGACCAAGCCTACGTTTCCGAGCGTCGTATTTCATCCGGACTATCAACTCACCTCCCGACATGCCTAATGAAAGGACCGCCGCCGTTTACACTAAGCAATCCCATCAACCGCCGCCAATGCCGCCATCCCAGATTTCCCGGGATTGTGTCCCCCACGTGATCTGACACCAACCTACTAGGCTAGGCATAGGTCGGATTGCTTAGTCCCAAGGCAAACAGGTAACAGTTGTGGGTAGTATAAATACCCACACCTCATTTATGATTCGCATTGAATTTTTCACCTACAAAATTTACTCTTATTTACTGTTCAACCCTCCATAACTAGCATATACTTACTTTCACGCCGGAGGTTAGTCTTGGGATAAAACCTAAGGCGAGTCTAACGTGCGTGTTTCTTGTGTGTAGGAGTTCATAACGTCCGGAGGAGCTATTCCGAATGATACTACACAGAAGTTGGACCCACCTACGAGGTTTTACTTCAACACTATCATAACCAATATTTTTCAAGTACTCTAAAGTTATGATTTTTACTCAATAATATATCAGATTGTTTAGCTATGCTCAAACTCTACAATTAATAAACTTCTAAAACACAAATGTCAAAAACATGTCTTGTGTTTATAGAAACAATATATAATTTGTTTGGAGGTTTATTTTTAGTCAAAATTCTAAAAGTGAAAATATGAAATGAAAGCGAGGGTATGTTTGGAATTAAGATTAATATGTGACAAGTGACAACGGTATTCACTTGTGCAAACCATGCCAGACTAATTACTTGGGGGCTACGCAATTTTTTTCGTTCAAAATTTTCACTTTTGTAAGGTATGAAAATAGTTTGAATTGACATAAAATTTACCCGCCATCTTGCTTTTCTCACTCAAATATGTAAAATTTACATGTGTTAGAGCTCACATATTATTAAAGGGTTTTGCTAACCTCTGCCCAGTGGCCATGGGTTAATTTGTTTATAAAAGACATATTTTAATTCATTTAAGTGAAGTCATGTTCAAATATACTCCCTCCGTCTCAATTTAATTGTCCATATTTCCTTTTATAGATGTCTCAAATTAATTGTCAACTTTCCTTATTTAGTAAAAACTAGAGAATCTAATGGAGGAATATTCCATTTTAGTGGTTGAAAATTAAAGTGGCCCCACTTTTATTAAACTTTGTGTTTTCTCTCTCCTGACAAATAAATTGAGACGGAGGGAGTAGTAATTTACAAGTTCATTTAATGTGTATTTAATGTATTTTTTAGTTAATTAAGAAAGTTTTTGTTCATTAACTACACCTTAACCTCTGCCTAGTGGGCATTGGTTAGCAAAATCCATTATTAAAAGTGGGATTCTATCTGAGCTTGTTATCATCATTAAGCTTGTAAGATAAAATCACGATTCAAAAGTGACGTTATTTTCCCAATAAACAAACCATTAATATTCAAACATAAAATTAAATGCATATTTAATAAATAAAAAAAATACTGTGTATAACGGTTGATGAAATAAAGATTACTGAATTGATATTTATTAAAGTTTTTTCATGGTTTAAAATTGTATTGTGTTTTCCAAATAAAAAAAAAGGTTTTATAAGTAAATTAAAGTCTACTTCAGTAATAACAAAAGGCGTTATTATACTAGACGAGTACTCATGCATAGCAACGGGATTTCATAGCGGCATATATTTATAGTAATATTTTGGTTAAGTGTTTTGTGTAATGTTTATGCATACAACGTATAATGATCAAAGTTGAATTTAATAGAGTTCGTATGTCCATTACAAGCTTAGAAGCTTTTAGGTTCAAGTTACAGTTGGGTCAAATCTATGAAAAAGTAAAAACTTGTGAAAAAGTAAAAACCCATGTTTGACGAACTTCATACAAAAGTTGGATTCACAAGATATGTTCCTCTTAATCTTTCATACTACAACCTATGTTGTTCAAACATAACACAGACAATCAAATCGAATGACTCTAAAAATGTGATATTGATGATGGATAATATGTAACCTAATAAACTCATTCTTGATCTTCTCCTTCATCTACTCGACCTAACATTCCCTTGCCTCTATCGTGTTATAAACTTTCTTAAGCAACCACATTTAATCTAGGAAACGTGACCAAAAGTTAGCTTATTAGAATAATCATTTGTAAACGCTTGTTTATCATAATTATTTCTCCACAATGATGAAACTAAAACCATAGAATAAAATTACTTACTAAAATTTTCATGTTTCTTTTAAGTCAGTTCTAGAAAGAGACGTGTAAAGGAATTACGTTTCAAAATGAAATGGGTCAAAACACCACATTTGAGCTGCTTTAATAGATAGATTTATAACAAATTAAGACTCCTGGACACCTAATATAAAACATGTTATGTGCATGTGTAACTATTGACTTTTTCGAATAAAATTAAAAGAAGAGACACACGTACCTTTGAGTTACTTAAGTAGATGATGATTTAAGATTGGATATACAGTTGATGGAATTTCAAAAGATTAAACCGACTAAGAAGTTTGAACACAGATTAAAATAAGTAAAGTGCAAATCGGAGATAAAAAAAAGTTAAATAAAGAGAAAGATACAAATGAGCATACCTCATGAAACTAATGTTTCATCGAAACCTCCATCATATCGTTTAAGTTTAGGTTATAAAGAATGCATGTAAAGACATATGTATCTAAAACAATGGACATGGAATCAGAAACATATAATTATTGTGAAAACCATTAGTTATCTTACCTACATGAACTGATGATCCGAATGTTTGTATCGTGTGGTGGTGAAGAATTTCATGTTCTTGAAGAGATCAGAACATATGATGCATGAACCTAATTATATAAGAAAATACCATTAATATTGAATACTATCCATCTTGAGATGATATAAGTGTTAGAGTTTTGGAAAAATATTAAATCGTGTATGAATAGAATCGAACCCGGGACTGAGGGATTGCACACTTTACGTATGAATGATCAAAGGAATAATTAATATATATAACTATTATATATTTTAATTAGAAAAAATTACACGGATGGTCCTTGTGGTTTACACGAATTTCAAGTTTGGGAGCTATTTCATTTTAATTACGCCACAGATACCTATTTTGGGAAACGTTGCACGCGTTTGGTCCCTAAGTTGGATGGACGTTATCTTTGATCGTTAAGTATTTAATTAATGTTTGCCCATTAGTCCCTCCGTTAGTATTTTTTGCATCGTTAGTCCTCATTGTATAAACTAACGTTGACCACATTTTTTTGCTTAGGTGTCACCTTTCACCCACCCTTTTATTGCTTCTTTGAATCCATTAAAACAAAACAAAAAAACAAGATCAAAATAAACCCACCCTTTCTTTTATAAAACTTAACCAGATCGCCCAAAAGGAAACCATCATATCCCATATACCACAATTATCACAATCATCTTGAGTCACGATCATACATACCATAGATCCATTATACACCTAATATCACAATCATCACAAACACTTTTAATCCCAAAACTTTTACCCACCGTAATCCCTTCTAACACTTATACTCCCAAACCACAAATCCGAATCAAACCCTTTTATCATCGCAGCTACCTACCTTCTTTTTTCGGATAACTCATCATCATTTTGATTCACCGGAGTATGGGGTTTGACGGTATTGATTTTTGGACGTGGGTTTTTATGTGACAATTTATTGGTTTAGATCTTTGTTTTTGGTTGTTTCAGTGTGATGGATTTTAGAGATCCGAATCTGGGATTCTTTTGTGGTTATGGTTTTTTTTGTGAGACGTGTTTGAGTGATTGTGATTGTGTGTTGTCTAGATTTGGGTTTATCATCTTTGATGAATTTTTTTTGTTCGCTGTTTTTTTGTGTGCTGATGGTGACCGGAAAATGTGGTCGGAAAATAAAGGAGGAGGTGGGTGTTGGGTGGTGTTGAGAAACTGATGGGGAGTAAAACCCAGTTAGGGTTTCGTTTGGTGAGGTTAACGATAGTCCCCAAAATCCAAAAAAAAATCCAAGAATTTGATGATCTTGATGAGTTTGATGAATTAGACAAATTGGCTCCTGGGTTTGGTCCAAATCATGATTTTGGATCTGGGTTATATGGGGCTATGTTTAGGGTTGTTAGTTGGTGTTGTTTTGATCTTTTTAATGGGTGTTTTATATGAAATTAGTGTTGAGTTTTTGATTAGATTTACTGTTCAATGTAATTGGTTGGCGGTTTGATGATGGGGAGCAACGATTAGTGTTGGTTGGTGGTTTGATGATGGGGCTGTGTTTAGAAAGTTGGTGTAGCTTGAAATGTGGTGGATGGGTGTGTTGATATAGAGATGGGGAAGGTTTGGTGGTAATGTCGTGGTGGTGGCAGAAGTGGTGGTGTGGTGGTGGCAGAGAGAGGAGGGGAGGATTTGAGAGAGAGAGAGATTATAGAGTGTAGTGTTTGTGTATTTGTGTTTATGTATTTGTGTAGAGAGAAGGACTAACGATGCGAAAAATACTAACGGATGGACTAACGGGAAAACATTAATTAAATACTTAACGGTCAAAGATAACGTCCATCCAACTTAGGGACCAAACGCGTGCAACGTTTTCCAAAATAGGTATCTGTGGCGTAATTAAAATGAAATAGCTCCCAAACTTGAAATTCGTGTAAACCACAAGGACCATCTGTGTAATTTTTTCTTTTAATTATTTGGACACGAAATATGGACTAACGGACGTTAAAGTAATTAACGGAATTGACTAATGATCGTTAGTAAATAAAGGAGGGAGTTGAGTGTCGAGTTTTGAAACTTGAGGAGGTGTTAGACTCAAACTTGGAAAACAAGTTTGGAGGCTATATAAACAAACCCCTTAAGCCCTCAAAAGGCTCGACAGAATAATAACCAAAAAGTCAATTGACTTTCTTATTCCCTGCACGTATCGTACTATGATATCTTTGACATATATGCAATGTACAGTATGTATATTACTGTGATATCTTTAACATGTGCATAGTATTAGATATGCATAGTACACTATGCATGATAATTATATCACATGATATATTTGACATATGTATCGTACATTATTAAAGTATTATTAAACAAATAGTTTTGGTTTAATAATTGTGTTCATTCACTAGCATCAACATTTGATTGGTTATAGTACGTGTGTACATGAACTCGGATATAACTAACTTTAGTTATTCCATCTTGGATTGTGAAACAAAACGGTAAGGGATTTCACGGTAATCCTATTATTTGATCAAGTGAAGAAAAGAGAAGTTTGATCCTTGTTCTTGCTAGGATCAAAAGGTATGTAACTATTTATTATTCAGTAATACTTTATATGTGTTAAATTAATGATCATTGATTCCGCTACATGCTCTTTGATGTATTTATTTATTTAATTGATTGTCAAGTTATTTAAATTCCAACATCTTGAGATGATATAAGAACATGTGATTTATAAGAAGACAATCATGAAAACTAATTGGTTACCGAAGGTATTTGTAGATTGGCGGTATGCTCTTGAACAACAATGATGATTGGTATTGAAGAGAATCATTTTCATATTTTTAAAATTCAACTAAGCAATAAATTAGGAAACCATTTAATATATTGAGAAGAAAAAAAAGAAAAACATTTGCCAATTAATTGGATAAAATTAGTCAAATGTAATTAAGTTTCAACTTTTCAATATTCAAGATCAAGATTGCATAAATAATAAATGTAATTAAGTTTCAACTTTTCAATATTTAAGATCAAAATTTCATAAATAGTTTTCCTTATATTATTTCACTTTTCACTTTTCAAAAAAAGGGTATACACCCTTTATAGATAGTATTGAGAAATTCCTGTGCTACCCATTTACATAGGGTAGCTATCTGTAAATGCCAAAACTTTACTCAAAACTCAAAAATACTCATCCATCTCGCGTATCATCATACGCTGGGTTACGTGGGATGACGTGGCACAATCTAAGCCGTCGGAAAAAAAAGGCATCTCACGTATTGTTTACGCAGGGGTACGCAGGATGAATAAAAAAATATAAAACCACTTTTAAAAACCCATCCGCGTAATGTTATACGCATGGTACGAGAGATGAAAAAAACAAACCTCGGGAAGAGCAATTCGAATAGAATTTT
This sequence comes from Artemisia tridentata subsp. tridentata, assembly GCA_021014915.2. Classification (NCBI taxonomy): domain Eukaryota; kingdom Viridiplantae; phylum Streptophyta; class Magnoliopsida; order Asterales; family Asteraceae; genus Artemisia; species Artemisia tridentata. The sequence continues at coordinate 438,289,538 of CP139509.1, read as the reverse complement.
ACGGGAAGGAACAAAGATTAAATTTTGAAAAGACTCATGCATGTATAATCCAACCAATTCAAAGATAAAACATGCAAGAGGAAGAGATGAATTGCATTGCAAAAAAAAACTGATACTAAATCTTAAAGGAGATTCGAAGGGTTGGAAAAAAAAAGGAAAAAAAAAAAAAAAAAAAAAAAAAAAAAAAACGAATACTTCAATCTATACGATCGAACCTTTTTTTGTGGGGAAGGAGCAAGTTAAAGAAGCGGCTGAAAGAGTGGTGTTGTGGTGGAGATAAAGAAGCGGCTGTTGGTGGTGTTGTTGTGGTGATAAAAGATACCGTGAGTTGCTGTTGGTGGTGTTGTCGTGGTGTTCTTGTCGTGGTGTTGGTGGTGTTGTCGTGGTTGTTTTCTGTCGTCGTGTGGTGTTGGTGGTGTTGTCGTGGTTGTTTTCTGTCTAACTGTGGTGTTGGTGGTGTTGTCGTGGTGGTCTTGTGGGTATAAAAAGACGTAGGTTGTTGGTTTTGTGTTGTCGTGGTGTTGGTGGTGTTTTGCCTATAAAAACCCTAGGTTGTTGCTGTTGGTGGTGAGGTGACAGGTGGTGGTGGTGGCTGCGGTGGTGATTGTGTTAACCAAGAGCAGCGGTGAATATGGCGGATTATCGGGTATTTCGCAATCTAAAATTTTTTTTCTCCATAAAACACGTATTGTTTATTTATTTGTAAAGTATATGTGTTGTAATATATATTTATATGTTTTTGTTATTTTAGGATTATCCGGCGGAAATTTCATGTAGGAGTAAGTTGTCTTTAATTAGTCTTATTAGAAAACTGATCACGAACACCCCAAGGGAACAATTATTTAGGCAAACATGTTTTGGTTGGTTGCTAGATATACCAAAAATGCAAGAGAGTTGTGTCTTAGTGCATTATTTTATATGCCACCAAGTGCCGTGTGATGAGGGTGAGTCAGACATTGTTCCTTTGAGATATCGTGTACGTGATCTTTCTCGGGTAGGTGAGGTTGAGATTAAGTTTGGTAGAGAGGAATTTTGTCTAGTTACTAGTTTAAGGTTTGGGATGGATTTTAGAAATCGTTTTGAAGATGGACCTATTCCGTTTAGGAGACGAGTGTTCCCCTCGTCACTTGATTCACGAACAATAAAAGTTGGTATGTTGTATAATATAATAAAAAGTAAAGAGTTTCTTAAGTTGAGTGACGTGGATGCCGTTCGCGTTTGTTTGATATGCGTGTTGTTGTTGGTGTTACAAGGGACTGAGGTTAGGAAAGTAGTCGATGAATTTTTATTTATGTTAGTTGAGGATTTAGATGCCTGGAATATCTATCCGTGGGGGTCGTATGTATGGCCAACCTTGTACGATAATATAAAGGATGCAGCAGTTGCGCGTAGGGTAAAGCACTTTGCTGAGGGGAGGGATCCTGATACAATTCCTAAGTACTCGTTGAATGGATTTATATGGTGTTGTTCCCTTAACATGCTTAGAGTTAACTAGAAAGTTAGTCTATTCGTGTTTATGACTAATACAATGTTATGATTAATTCTAACAGATTAATGAAACGTAAAAGTAAAAACACATAAGTATTTTTCAACTTTTAAATTCTTATTAGAAATGAATCAAAGAATCTATTACCCAAGTGTTTTGCGGAACAAACACTTGGGATTGAATAGACAAGGTATGGTGGTGTCTCCTATCTAAACTCAAGCTTTGCTTTGGGTGGTAACAATATGCCTCACTGAGCTATCTCAGGGACTGGTTACTCTTTGTAGGAGAGAAGTTGCTTTGTAAAAGTCTAAGCTTTCAATGTACAAAACACACTCAACTTCTCTCCTTTTGAACCTATTTATACACAAGTATAAAAGAGTAAAAGTGATTAAAAAACTACAACTTGTTGAAGCAAGCGTGTCTGACAATTACAATAGTAATTGTCATTTCCAAGAACCAATGGGAATGGACTATAAAGTCTTTAGGAGTGGTTGGTCTGACACTCCATGACTTTTAGTCGTCTTAGGGAAAGTTTCTTCCTGACAAGATAAGATTTGATCTTATCTTAAACTCTTCCCAGATCTTCCCGCCTTTCTTTCAGGCGTTGAGTTCTTCAGTCTTCAATCACTAAATGTTGTTGAGGAGACTGGGGTTCAGTGAGTTCTTGTCCAACACTCACTGAACCATCATCTTCTTCTTTGGCTTAAGTCCTACTCAGGGAGTACCGCCTTCCTGAGTAGTGAATCCTTCTTCTTGAATTCGCCTTAAGCATCCTGAAGATGACTCACTGAGTGACTGTTCACTCAGTGACTTGAATTGTTCTCGGTTTAAGTTAACACTTAGTTAATTTGTGTCCAAATCTTGTTTTAAGTATTCTTGGGTACTGATGGACCCAACATATGGGTCTTCAAGGTATGTCATATATAAATTTGTAAACTTCATGTATATGTATCCCGTTAGCACTTTTTAATAATAATTACCTTTTTTGTAGACGTGGATATTGAAGAAGACTGAGAAGGGGCAGGCTGTTCGGCTGAAGCAAGAAGAAGAGAGGGAATGCCAAGTTCCTGAGGTGTTGCAGCCAACTTTTTATACCTCAGACTGAGGGATTTCATCAGGTTTGGCACAACAACATTTTGCTTCTTCTCAATTAGTGGACCCAGTTCATCCAGTTCTGAGATCCCAAAGTCTGCGAATCTGAAAGGTTCATGAACGTCAAAGACTCTCTTGTCATTACTTCTGTAGACAGTTAGAATTGCAGGCTTGGAGTTTTTATGAATCTTGACATCAGTGATTGGTTCTGGCTTTAACCTGTTTGTCATGACCCACTGATATCTTGCAATCCTGTTCTGCCTAATCTCTTCAGTTCTTTTCATTCTTTCTTCCCTTCTCTGCCTGAGGGCAGTCATTTCAGCATTCTGAGCTTCCACAAAGCTCTTACCACCTTCCCTTTTAGCAAGGTCTTTTGCCTCAATCCCAATCTTCTCAGCCTCTTCTCTTGCAACCTGAATGAGAGCAAGCTTGTTCTGCCTTTCATCTTCAGCAGCTTTCTTCGCTGCCTCCTCTTTCTCCATGCGAGCTTGAATTTCAGCATGAGTGAGAAGTTCCATCACCCCATTGATTTCATAAGGAACCCTAACTGGTTCATCAGGGTCTGGCCTTCTTTCCTTGGAGGCAGGTACCAAGATTGTGGGCTCAGACTCAATGGTTGTGAGAATGCCCTTGCCTTTGTCTTGGTGGGATGAAGATGAGGTGGCTTCAGGATTCTCCCCCTCAGTGTGAGAAGGAGTTTGTTCTTGTTCAGGTTGTGGAGGTTCATCAGTGACTTTCTCCCCCTCAACTGTTGCTTGACCCATAGTGAGAGCAAGAGTTGGTTCGATCACTGAAGTTGAGGGAGCTTGACCTTTGAAGGCCTGATAGATCTCAGTCATCATGGACTTGATGTCTGAGATGTCCTCCTGAAGAGTTGAGACCTTAGTCTCAAGAGAAGCCTGAGAAGCCTCTAATGCAGTCATCCTTGGCCCAAGATTCCAAGCCAGGGAGGAAGAAGACGATGCCAAAGATGCCATGTGGGACTCCATAAGACCCAGGGAAGATCGGATGGAGTCCACTGAAGAGTTGAGTCCCTGAAGATTGGAGGATTTCAGCACAGTTACCAGCTCAGCCAACTGAGAAGTTTGTTGCTGGTAAGTTTCTGAAGCCTGAAGAATTTTCTTGTTTAGCTCAGGGTCACCTTTCACTGACTCTTGAATAGTGTCAACGCTCTTTTGTAAGTTGGTGAGAGACTCGTTGAACATTTTAAAGTTGTAATCAAGATTTTTCAGGGAGAAGGAGATAGATGACTTGTGCTCATTTACATCATCATGATAGGATTCCACTGATTCCTTTAGGTTGACATAATGAACAGCTGCTTCAGTGTGCTGGTCAAACATTTCTTCAGTCAGACCTTGGAAGAGAGCCTTGTTGGTCTTTAGCAGGAACTTGACCAATTGTCTCTCAGTGAGAGGAAGAATGTTGTCATACTTGCTGAGGATGTTGTCAGTATCCGAAGAACCTGCAGCTTGAGATTCTGATTCTTTAATTGGATGTGGAGATGACTGATGTGATTGTTCAGGTTGTACATCAGTTTCCATATCCTCACCAGCCTCAAAGATTTCTTCCTCACTCTCTTCCTTGAGCTCATTATCAGAATCTTCAGAATCAAGAAGAGCCTGAACATCTCCCATAGACTCGAACTCCAAAAGGGTAACCGGCTCCTCCTTATAAAAGGACTTGCCTTGGTTTTGGCCAGGTCCTGACCCCGCCATAATAACTGATTTGGTTTTATCAGCCTGGCTAGTCATAATAACTTATTTCTCAGCCTGACTTTTGGGGGCAGTTCCTGAGAGACTGGATCCGCCTGAGGTGGTTGTAGGTTCCATATCAGCAGGTGGATTATATCTCTCTGAGTCTTTGTCCCCCTGAGCGCCTTCAACTACTAACGGGTGTTTTCCAGTAGTATCACTAGGCACTTTTTGTGATGGTTGGTGGTCCCCCTTCCCATCAGGGTTGTACTGCCCTTTTGGGGATTTAGGGTCCTTGACTCCCTTGGGTCCTGACTGTGATTTGTCAGTACCTTTATTGGGATGTGATTGGGTGTGGGTCCCCTTCTCAGTTGAGTAGTGCTGCCCAACCGAGGATATAGGACTCTTTTCTCCCTCAGGCTCTGATTTTGATTTATCAGTGCCTTCATTGGGATGTGAATGGGTTGAGGTTCCTGACTCCAATGACTTGTTTATGTCAGTGGAATCATGAGGAAGAGGGGGTTTGCCCGAGGACACTGAGGATGATTGCTTAGTAACCTCCGTTGGCCTTTGTTTTGTGGTCAGGGGTCTCTGTAGTGGGTGTCTCAGAGGTCTGGGCCACATTCAACCCTTTTTAAGGTTGAGTTGGTTCTGGGCATCAGTCTCAGTGGCGAGTGGTTTGGGTTTAACCACCTTACTGGACTGACCCTTCTTTGTCTTCTTCACCTTCTTTGTAGGTGAAGGTACTGGAGAAACAGCGTCCTCCCCCTGAATAACCTCTTGCATGTAGTTAGTCAGGGCAATGGGTTGTACCTCAGTGATGCCACTAGTGAAATTGGTCTTATGTAAGACGTCAGGTTTCATACCTATGACGTCAGGCCTCACATAGTCAGAACCAAGAAGGTCCTGAAGCACACAAGAAATAAACCTAGGATAAGACAAGTGTTTTTGCCTAGATTTTCCTGAGAGCTTAGCAACAAGGTCACAGAAGATAATACCTCCGATATCTATTTTTCTACCCTCCAAGAGACTGAACAACATCAATTGTTGTGATGAGTTCAATTGCTCAGTGGAGGATTTATTCCCCCCAAGGACCTGAATGACGAATGTCATCAGGATCCTCCAGACTGGGTGGAACCAGGTTTTGACAATTGGAGCCTTTTCTAATAAGGCTCCAGCGGACTCCTTAGGACGTTTAGGGTCATGAGGTCCTAAGAATATCAACTCTCCTTTGACCTCTTGGTCAATAGGATTGGGCTCAAAAGCCTCAGCAAAATCAAGACCAGTGGCCTTGATGAAGTCATTGTAACCCAGGGAGAGGGTCCTTCTCCCATTCATCACTGTGAAAGTGATGATGGATTCTTTGGTGTCTTTTGGGCTAGTAGCCACAGCAGTACAGCAAAATTCCCTCAAGTAGTCATGGTAGATGACTGAGGGGGTTTTGGTAAATGCTTTTGCAAGAAAACAGTTTTGAAGATATTTCATTACGTTCTTGTAAGCATGGAACTTTTGTGGATAGGAAAAGTTTCCAACCACATTGTTCTTGGTGAGGTCTACACCCTCCAATGTGAAATCCACATTAGGGGCGTATGTCACAGCTTTAGAAGAAGCCATATTTGTTGGTAAGTCTGGGTAACAAAGATGGTTGGGATTTCTTAAAGCTAAGAACACACACACTATTAGTTTTGAGAAAAAAATGGGCAGAATTTGCTTAAGATTTCTAATAGACGTGTGTGTTGTTATTTTGGTTGGGGTATTTATAGGGAAGTGAAGTGGAGGGTATTTTAGGCATTAAGCGGATTTTATTTATTCAAAAAGAATTTTCGGAAACTGTTTTGAATAAAATGTTTTGGGATACGCATTTAATGCCACCACTCCACTTTCCTTGGTTTGGCGCAACAGTCAAGGTGAACAGTTGAGTAGTTCTGCAAAAGTGTAATTTGCAGAGATGAGTCATCACATATCTGTAATGTGATTGGAGAGGCATTTAATGCCAAGTGGGAATGTGGGGGCCCAGAGGTGGAAGCCAGAAAGGCAAAAAGAACAAATATTCTTAAATTAAATATGAGTTCAGTTACCAACCTCGGACATTTACTAACTAGATACTTAGAGCATTTAAGTTAGTATTTAATGTCTCTTGAGGACCCTGAATGACTTTTCATTCAGTGAACCTGATTGTCAGGACTTGGGTTTAGTCACTAATGGTTCTAGTGTTCAGGAATTTGGATCTAATTCCTGAGGTTCAAGGGTTCAGGAACTTGGGTTTAGTTCCTGAGGACCAAGAATTCAGGAACTTGGGTTTAATTCCTAAGGATTAAGGGTTCAGGAACTTGGGTTTAGTTCCTGAAGTTCAGTGACCTTTCTCACTGAAGAACACATTGAGTCAGGGATTTGGGTTTATCAGAATTTACACATATTTGGATGGAGTCAATCAGTGGACTGATTCTCAATATCCAACATTCCTAGTTCAGCTTTCAGTCTGGTGAAAGTTGGTTCATCCAATGGCTTGGTGAATATATCAGCTAGCTGATATTCAGTAGGAATGAAGTGTAATTCAATTTCACCATTCATGACATGGTCCCTGATGAAGTGATATCTAATATCAATGTGTTTTGTTCTCTGATGAAGAACTGGGTTATTTGAGATGGCAATTGCACTTGTGTTATCACAAAAGATGGGAACCATCTTGAACTGAATTCCATAGTCACTGAGTTGACTTTTCATCCAGAGTACATTTGCACAACAACTTGCTGCTGCAACATATTCAGCTTCAGCTGAGGACATGGCAACTGATTGTTGCTTCTTAGCATTCCAACAGACTAGTTTTCCACCAAGAATTTGGCAGGAGCCTGAGGTGCTTTTCCTGTCCATGTTGCATCCAGCATAGTCAGAATCTGAGTATCCTTTAAGATCAAGGCCTGAATATTTTGGATAATATAATCCAAGGTTTGGAGTACCTTTCAGGTACCTGAATATCCTTTTCACAGCAGTGATATGAGTCTCTCTTGGGTCAGATTGATATCTGGCACATAAGCAGACTGAGAATTGGATATCAGGCCTTGATGCAAGTAAATACATCAGTGATCCTATCATTCCTCTAAAAAGAGTTTGATTCACTGGTTTTCCAGTAAGATCAGGACCAAGGTTGTTTGGGGGTACCATGGGAGTCTTGACTGAGGCACAGTCACTGAGCTCATACTTCTTTAGTAGGCTTTTGACGTACTTCTCTTGACTGATAGAGGTTCCTTTATCAGTCTGCTTGATTTGTAGACCAAGGAAGTAAGTCAATTCTCCCATCATGCTCATTTCAAATTTCTTTGCCATTAGTTTTTCAAACTGTTTGCAAAGTTTGTAATTTGTTGAGCCAAAGATGATGTCATCAACATACACTTGTACAAGTATGACATCATCATTTGTCTTGTAGATAAACAATGTGTTGTCTATCTTGCCTCTGACAAATTTGTTTTGGATCAGGAAGGCTGAAAGAGTCTCATACCATGCCCTGGGAGCTTGTTTCAGTCTATAAAGGGCTTTATTAAGCTTGCAGACATGGTCAAGAAACTCATGGCTTTCAAATCCAGGAGGTTGCTGAATATAAACTTCTTCTTTTAGTGAGCCATTTAATAATGCACTTTTAACATCCATTTGGTACACCTTGAAGTTCATGTATGTAGCAAAAGCAAGGAAGATCCTGATGGCTTCCATCCTTGCTACTGGTGCAAATGTTTCTTCATAGTCAATGCCTTCTTGTTGATTATAGCCTTTGGCTACAAGTCTGGCTTTGTTTTTAATGACTATGCCATTTTCATCAGATTTGTTTTTAAATACCCATTTCATGCCAATGACTGAAACATCTTCAGGACATTTGACTAAGGTCATTACCTTGTTTCTGTCAAATTGTTCCAGTTCATCATTCATGGCTTGAACCCAACTTGGATGTTTTAGTGCTTCCTTAACACTTTTGGGTTCAATTGTGGAAATGAAGTCCACAAATAGGCATTCATTGGCTGAGGCTGCTCTCAGTTCAGTAGCCATGCTTCTTGTGAGCATGCCTTCAGTAGGCTCACCAATTATATTGACAAGTTCTATATCCTGAGACCTAGTCCAACTGTCCTGAGGTCTTGGAAACTGATTAGAACTTGTAGAGGCCTGATGGGTAGGATCAGGATCAGACACATGATGTTATTCAGCATCATGAGTATCTGAGTGGGTTGACTCATCACTGTGATTGTTTAGAACCTGAGTACTTTGTACTGACTGAATGAATTCATCAGTATTTTGTGCTTCAATAAACTCAGTGATGGTTGGGTAAGGAAGGTTGTGGGGAATGATGTAATAGGAGATGTCAGCATTTGCATGGTACTGAGTGGAAGGACCATTATCAGCATGATGTTCATCAGGAGGGTATCTTGATGATTCATCAATACCTATCTCTTCCACTGAGTTGTTAGAGACACTGATTGCATCAGTGCTCTCATCAAAGGTAACATGAAATGTTTCCTCTGCATGCTGTCTCCTAGTGTTGAACACCCTGAAGGCCTTTGAGACAAGGGAGTATCCTAGGAAGTATCCATCATCAGCTTTGGCATCAAATTTTCCTAAGTGATCCTTGTTATTATGAATAAACACAGGACACCCAAAGACATGAAAGTAGCTGATGTCAGAGATTCTTCCCTTGAATAACTCATAAGGAGTTTTGCTATGTCTCTTGACAATGATGGATCTGTTTTGTGTGTAACAGGCAGTCTTTACTGCTTCAGTCCAAAAGTGTTTGGAAAGGACTGATCCATTTAGCATTGTCCTAGCTGCTTTAATGAGTGTTATATTTTTCCTTTCAGCCACCCCATTTTGTTCAGGTGTGTAGGGTGAGGAAATTTTTTGTGAAATGCCTTTCTCATCACAGAAACATTCAAGTTCATAATTTTTGAACTCTGTTCCATTGTCAGTTCTAATCTGTTTGACTTTGATGTCATTCTGATTTTCAATGTTCCTGACAAAGGACATAATAGTTTCAGCTGCCTGACTCTTTTTGATCAGGAAGTATACCCAAAAGTGTATCTTGAGTATTCATCCACAATGACCAGAGTATACTTCTCATGGTTAATGGATCTAAGACTAATTGGTCCAAATAGATCCATATGGAGAAGATGAAGGCAGTTCCTGATGGAAAAGTTTGTTTTGGTTTTAAAGGATGCTCTGTGATGTTTACCTTTTTCACAAGCTGAGCATGGTTTGTCCTTTGAAAACACAAGAGATGGTAAGCCAAGGACCTTGTTTTGTTTTACAAGGTTGTTTATGTTTTTGAAGTTCAGGTGGGAGAGTCTCTTATGCCAAAGCCAGTTGAGAGTTTCAGTGGCCTTGGTAAAGAGACAAGTTCCATTCTGAGTCAGACTGGACATGTCTAACACATAAACATCATGTCTTCTTGGTGCAATAAGGACAACTTCCTTATTAGCATTGAAGATAATTCCTTGTTTATCATCAAACTGAACTATGTATTTCGCATCACATAGTTGACTGACACTTATCAAATTGTATTTTAGACCATTTACATAAGCTATCCTAGTAAAGACTATACCATTACAGTTTACTGAACCATAACCTTCAGTGAGACATGATGAGTTATCAGTAAATATCACTTTGGGTCCTGATTCATCTACATACTTGTGCAGATACTCCTTCACACCAGTCATGCTCCTTGAACATCCACTATCAAGATGCCAAACAGGATCCCTGGCATGTTTCTGCACAAATGGTAAACTGGGTCAGTTCTTTCTAGGACTCCACTTCTTGGAGGGCTTAGCTTTGAGGGTCTTATTAACATTTTCAAGTGATTTATGGTCAGTGGTGGAGTGGACTGAGCTACCACATATTATGCATTTGATTGCTGATGTAGACTCAGTGGACTGAGAGGCTGACTTTGTCATACCTCTACTGGCCTGAATGGCCTTACCACGTCCTGAGGTGTTATGAGTGGAACTTCCACTATTTTCACAACAATTGTCAATTTGACAATCCTTAGGATGGTGGTCATTGAACCCACAGTAAGGGCAAGGTGCAAAAGGCTTTGCCTTTTGTTTCTGTTTAGAATCAGAAGGATAGTTTAAAGACTGAGCTTTAAGACTTGCCATGTTTGATGTGACTGAATGTGTTTTGTGATCAGAGGTCCTGTGATCATCCTTTTTGCAAACCATACAATAAAGGATTCTATAGCAATTGTCAGTGACATGATTGGTATAGTTACACAGTTCACATCTTTTAAGGGGTTTTGAGGGTTTGGGTTTGGTCTTTGAGGAAGTTGGTTTTTGTTCCTTCTTGGATTGAGAAGATTTCTCTGAAGATGCAATCTTCTCACCAAGCTTCCTGACCATTTCAGCCAACTGATCAAATTTTGAGTCAGGGCTTTGAGTTGTTACTTCAGAAGGGACTGAAGTTGATGAGTCATCAGTATTTACTGAGACTTCAAGGGTTGGTCTCTTCAGGATGGTTGTTCCCATTCCTGATCTCTCCTTTGGAGAGTGTGGTGAGAAGACCATTGGTGGGAGGCCTAAGTTTGGTGCAGCACCCTGAAGGGTATTCAGTGGAGGAAGTGGTGGATATGATTCTGATTCAGACTCATTCACAGACTCAGTATTACTGAGTTGTTCAGTAAGTCCAAGCATATTTTTCAAAGCCTGACTTTCAGGAAGCAAGATCTTTCCAGTCTCAAAGTTTGGTAACTTACTGACTGGGTTGTCCCTGACAATCCAGTCATTAGACTTGGGAAGCATTTCTTGCTCAAAAGATATGCCAGCTGGAACAAAGGTTAATTCACTGTGACTCACATTGGGATCAACCATAAGAGGGTCAATTCCAATGGTTTTCTGAGAGCTTAATCCCACAGTGTCAAAGACCTTGGGGTTCTTTTTGGTCCAGTGATGCGTGGTTTTGCGACCTTACAACAGGTTTTACCTCTCGAGGGATCTCAAGAGGCTTGCAATCCCCACCAGGCAGTGTACCTGACCGATGTAGTATAGTGTAGTGGCAAGTACCGGGGGATTGATCGTTCTCTAGGGGAATAGTGTCGTTAGGATTGAAAAACTACTCTAATAGGTCTAAGGGTGAGGGAAGATTCTTTTTGTATTTTTTTATATTTTTATAAAAGCAAGTAAAATCTCGGGTTTGAAGGAGTGGGCGGAATTAGTTGCTAGTCAACTAACCCAAATAACTACAATTGCAAATAAAATAAAATAACTAAAAATAAAAAGGTTGTGGAACTTATATTGAGAGAAATGTGTTTACTTAGATTTCCTTACTCCCTAACTATCTTTTACCGGTTGATTAGTGTGTATTAATTGCGTGGATGACGGGTGTATTCCTTAATACCAATCGTGGGGTGGCGTACGTACTTCCCCAACTCTACAAGCTCCTACTTCACTCCTATGTCGAGCCGGCTAAGAAGCTCCTAACATGGGATCACTAGAATTCGCTCATGCATTAAATACAACCATAAAAACCTTAGTACGCATTGGTTCATGTTTCTTAAGACGTTCAAGCAAGTTACCGTATAGGAGGTTAGCCAGTTTTCTTAAGCCTAACATCGATAAACAATCATCCAATACAATTAATAACACACTAATAACCAATAATCAATAGTTAGGTTTCATTAGATCTAAGCAAACACAAGATAAATCTAGCCTAGCATGTTAATTAAAAGACAAGAACAAGATATAATCAAACAACACATAGACATATTGAATGATTAAATGATTACTTATCTTCAATTAAACATGGGAGATCCAAGGGTATAAAACCCTTAAAAATGGCAGAAAATTCTTCTTAGGGTTTCTCCTCACAAAGTTGCACACTAATGACTAAAAATTGCAAAACTATATATAGAGTTTAGGGTCTGACGGCGTCACGTTGTAGGAGGTGACGCCGTCACCTCGCCGCGGCTAGGGTTCCCGGATGGTCTTCCTGACGCCGTCCCTCTTTAATCCTCCAAAATCCGCTCTGGCCCGTCAAGGGTTGACGCCGTCAGAAATGTGCTTGACGCCGTCTCTCTTTAACTTAAACCGTGATGGCCTTGATCACCTTAAAGGGTGACGCCGTCAGATTTCCATTGCAAAACTCTCTGGCGCGTCACGTGTATTTTGTCATATCCACCTCTTTTGCCAAGCCATGACGCCGTCTGGAACAATTCTTGACGCCGTCAAGTGTACTTTTCCAGCAACTTTGAAGACTTTGTCGTTTTCTTCACTTTTATGCTCCAAAAACGTCCAAAATGCTTCCTTTTCCAGATTTCTTCTCCAAAGTACCTAAAATGACAAAAGGAACGATTTAGGGCAATATTTGATCAAATAAATATGATTTAGGGCTTAAATGACCCCCTAAAAGCGGTACACTTTTCGCTTCATCATCTAGCCTTGGATGACAACTTTTTCTTTGTTAAGTTCAGTTTGTAGGGCTTGGTTTTGTTTCAAAATTTCAGTGCTCTGAATTTGTAGAGTTATTGTTTCTAATTTGGCTTGCTTTAGTACAAGCAATTCATCTCTACATTTATTCAATTCTGACACTATGTTGTTATATTTTGAACACATGTTAAGCCTTTGTTCCTCAACAAATTTAAGATCTACACAAATATAATTCATGTAAGACTGCCAATCAGAATCATCATCCATAGAAAGTAAAGTGTTTACCTTCTTCATGGTGATGTTTACCCACTCTCCATTACTTGCATAGCTTTTCCCAACAGCCACCTGATCACCTTCAGAGAGTGCCATCAGTGCATTCACTCTAATTTCCTCATCTGAGGAGACCTCTTCATCATCCCAGTCATAAGCTTCAGCTACTAAAACCTTATTCTTTGCCTGAACAGGTTTGGGTGTTTGAGCAGCCTGAGACACAGAGGGATTAGTTTCAAGAATTGGAAGTTTAGCCTTGGCTTTCCTATATTTTGCTTCAAAGTCCTTTTGACACTTGTTTTGAAATCGTTGGGTCGACTGAAACATTCTAAGTTGAAACTTGTTAGTTCCTGAGGAACTATTTACTGAAAATTTGTAAGAAGGTTCTGAGGTAGTTTTAGAATAGCAGTCCCTAGCAAAATGACCCTTTTTACCACAGTTAAAACATTCAGTGGTTTCATTTGCTTTTCCTTTAGAAAAGTTGGACTGGTTTCTTTTGATGAAATGTTTTGAACTAGCAAGGAGTGCCCTCTCTTGGAATTCCAAGTTTAAATCTTTTAGGTACTCATCACTAGTCCTTTCATCAATTTCATCCTCAGAATCTTCTTGGAAATCCTGCACAACACCATTAGTATAAAAAGCAGTTGAAATGGGTGTGGAGGTTAAGGCCTTTTTGGACTCAAGAGCTTTTGAGTCAGGATATCTCCTTGAGATCAAGTTGTCCTCATAGACAAATTTCCCATAGATTTCAGGGAGCTCAAGGGTCTAAATGTGATTAGCATTCCTCAGGCCTTGTGAGAAGTTTAGCCACTTCTCAGGGAGACTGTTGACAAAGCCAACATTTGTCTCATGCTTAGATAATACTGCACCATCATTTGATAGTTCGTTTATCAAAGTCTTGTATCTGGTATAAGTTTGAGAGAGATTTTCAGAGTCTTTTGCCCTGAAAGTATTATACTCAAGTTTCAGGTCCATGACCCTGTTTTCCTTGGTATCTGAGGGGCCCTCAAAGCTATTAACCAAGTCATCCCAAGTTTGCTTGGCTGTTAAACAGTTGATGACTGATTCCATTATATCGTTAGGAAGACAAGATATAAGGATGCTTTTAAGGCGCTGGTCTTGATTGACCACCCTCCTCTCATCAATGGTCCATTGTGCCTCAGGCTTGTTTAGCCCTGCAGCAGTCTTAGGGACAAATGGGTCATCCCTGATACAGGTGATGTAGTAAGGTTCCATACCAGTTAAATAGCAAATCATACGTTTTTTCCATTTGCTAAATTTTCCAGCTTCTAGTCTGGGTGCAACAGCAGAATAGCTGCCACCCTTTTTATCGAACAGCTGGGGTACATTAATATCAGCCATAGTAGGATCTTGGTTTTAAAAATCTTGAGCACTCTTGGTTAGTTTTGAAAGATTTTATAAACCAGAGGCTCTGATACCACTTGTTGTTCCCTTAACACGCTTAGAGTTAACTAGAAAGTTAATCTATTCGTGTTTATGACTAATACAATGTTTTGATTAATTCTAACAGATTAATGAAACGTAAAAGTAAAAACACATAAGTATTTTTCAACGTTTAAATTCTTATTAGAAATGAATCAAAAAATCTATTACCCAAGTGTTTTGCGGAACAAACACTTGGGATTGAATAGACAAGGTATGGTGGTGTCTCCTATCTAAACTCAAGTTTTGCTTTGAGTGGTAACAATATGCCTCACTGAGCTATCTCAGGGACTGGTTACTCATTGTAGGAGAGAAGTTGCTTTGTAAAAGTCTAATCTTTCAATGTACAAAACACACACAACTTCTCTCCTTTTGAACCTATTTATACACAAGTATAAAAGAGTAAAAGTGATTAAAAAACTACAACTTGTTGAAGCAAGCGTGTCTGACAATTACAACAGTAATTGTCATTTCCAAGAACCAATGGGAATGGACTATAAAGTCTTTAGGAGTGGTTGGTCTGACACTCCATGACTTTTAGCCGTCTTAGGGAAAGTTTCTTCCTGACAAGATAAGATTTGATCTTATCTTAAACTCTTCCTAGATCTTCCCGCCTTTCTTTCAGGCGTTGAGTTCTTCAGTCTTCAATCACTAAATGCTGTTGAGGAGACTGGGGTTCAGTGAGTTCTTGTCTAACACTCACTGAACCATCATCTTCTTCTTTGGCTTAAGTCCTACTCAGGGAGTACCGCCTTCCTGAGTAGTGAATCCTTCTTCTTGAATTCGCCTTAAGCATCCTGAAGATGACTCACTGAGTGATTGTTCACTCAGTGACTTGAATTGTTCTCGGTTTAAGTTAACACTTAGTTAATTTGTGTCCAAATATTGTTTTAAGTATTCTTGGGTACTGATGGACCCAACATATGGGTCTTCAAGGCATGTCATATATAAATTTGTAAACTTCATGTATATGTATCCCGTTAGCACTTTTTAATAATAATTACCTTTTTTGTAGACGTGGATATTGGATACGTTCCCGCATGGTGCAGCCCCTACCTTTTTTTATCGTCAACAGTTGTATCCCTGATCAATTGCTTGGGGTTTTAGAAATGTGGTCAACAGGGAGGGTCTACACATTATTCTGGATGGCCAATTGCGTGTGAGTTTGACATATGCACTAAATTTATTACGATATAATTATTAAATTTTGTTTGGTTTTTTTAATGTTGTATATATTGTACATTTTCTTAAAAGGTAAATCGACCGTTGGCGAGGCTTACACCAGATGACTTTGAGCAAAATACCGAGTGGTGGGTTCAAAGTAGAGCATTTTTTGATGGGAACCCGCCCCCCCTCCAGTCATACAGCCGCCGGTAAACCGATCTGTGCGCGAAGATATTCCCCCCCTAGTGTTTAAGAAGATGAATGAATATGAAGCATGGTTAAAGGAACATGAATTGCAGATCAAACAATTAAACGAGAAATATGGGGTAAACAGTTTACGTAAACTTATTGACGTTTTGTATAAACATTAATTAATATTTTTTAATTGTTTGTTTAAAAAATTTAATGCATCAATTCCGATTTGTGAAGAAACCACAACCACAAAGAGAATCAAGCTTCGTTGGTGGTGAGAATGTTGGTTTTAATGCCTTTAGTGGTTTTCAAAACACGCAGGTATATTTACATGCATTTATTTTACTTATATTTACATTTGTTGGTTACTCACTTTTCGTTTTAATTTTATATTTAGGGATCGCAACGGCCCGGCCGTCCAATTGTTGCGGCACCTAACGATTCTTTCTTTGAAGGTCTTCATGTACCTTCACCTGCGGTGACGTCTACATGTCCATCATGGTTTCCAACCACCGAACATACTGCTACCCGTACACCAATTGGGTTCGCCGCGTTTGCCACGCCCGTTTATGACCAGGGAGGTCCATCTCACGGCCCTGACGTTGGTGTTGAGAACCAGGTAACATATTAATTATTTAAAATAAATATCGATTATTATTGTGTACTAGTAATCATATTGATGTTAAGGATGCGATGGAGCGACCGAGGAGGGATTGTCGACCGGCTAAATATCAGCAAGATCCTTATACCCAACAGGGACCTACAACTATCCTCCCTAAGAAATGTGCGGGTAAAAGTAAACGGAATAAGGATACCTCGAACATTCCACCGTTGAACATAGGAGAAGCAGCGGTTGATGAGGATGCAGAGGCTGATGATGTTACTTATGTTGGTTCTGGTTTTGCGGCTCCTTTAGCAGTAGATAATGTTGACCCCAATAAGGTAACACTAAAAGATGTTTTAAATTTATTAGTATTTATGTTTCTAATTAACATAGTTACACTTTATTTTTTGTTTTTAGGTAGAGCGTCGGACATATGTTACACTTGACCAGTTCCTTAAAAACCCAACAGTTATATACCTTGACTGCCTTCCAAAGGGTTGGGTGGCAGATCTGAACTTCTTTCAAAAGCTACTTCTGCGTTTTTACAGGAATGGTACTGATCCAGGACCAGCCGATGAAATTGGTTGGCTGTCTGACGATGTAAGTTTATTGTTCTATATTTTTAAAGGTTTATATTATTTTAATTTCAAGAACGTAAAATGATTCAATATATTCTTATAAATCAGCATATGAATAGTTGGGTGGAGATACTAATAAGAAATAGGCCACCTGATGCGGAATGGACTATTTCGAAGTCATGGACAGCCTCGAGTTACCCCACCGAAAAAGGTTTTGTACCCATGCTTGCGATAGCTCCTTGGATCAGGGGAACATTGGATGGCAGCACGATTCCGTACCCGTCATGGGATGATGTCACCTGGGTAAGTAAATGTCTTTCAACGTAAAATGATTCAATATAATCTTATTTAATTGTGTATATTTATATAAATTTTCAATGTAGGTGTTGATGCCGATGAATGTTGAAGGCAATCACTGGGTAACTGTGATCATTGACCTAAGGGGATCCACTTTGTTGGTTCTCGACTCCATGCACAGTATTCATCGTTGTGAATATATAAGGAAATATGTAGAAGAATGGACTGCAGCTCTCAACACTTGTTTAGAACAGTTGGGACACTTTAGACGAACAAGGCGGAGACACTACAACTTTGAATTTCTCTACAACAACCAAGGTTATCCAATCCCACAGCAACAGAATTCCTCAGATTGTGGAGTCATCACTTGTTGGCTCATACATCAGTTTGTGACAAAAAAGTTTCCACCACGATGGGATGTGCATGATGTGGAAGGCTATTTCCAAAAAATTAGGTGTAACATGGCCCGGATGTATTATTTATGTCGATGTGAGGAAACTAGTATGTGTGGCTATGGTTAATTAAGATCATTCTTGAAGTTGTATATATTTTATGTTTACCATTCATGTTGTTGCTCCAAAAAAAAATGTAATGTACAATAACAAAAGAGGATATCATATTACGAAAATCATATAAAGTACAAGAACAAAAGAGGATATCTTAACGCAAACATGACACAAATTTAATTATAGAAACGAGGCTTCCAAATCGCTTTATTACGTTCATCTGCTTTAGCTTCCTCGTGCTCAAAGTGGTCTTGTTCCGCCCATTCAACCATTTGATCAAAAGTGTAATCTGATTGTGCCATATTCTTTTTTCTATCTTCGTTGTCACTTGTGTAGTCTGTTATCAAAACTAGGGCTTGTTTTCTCTTTATACTTTTTTTAAGCAGAACTAGGGCTTGTTTTTTTTTTATACTTTTTTTAAGCAGGTTTAACAAAACTAGGGTTTGTTTGTTTGTTTTTTTTTTTTTTTTTTAAGCATCCAAAGCATCCAGCGTATGGGTTTTCAATTTTTTTTTGATCCTTCGTATGCCTGCGTTATGAATTACGCGAGATGGTGGTTTTATATTTTTTTATTCATCCTGCGTACCCCTGCGTATAAAATACGCGAGATGCCTTTTTTTTTCGACGGCTTAGATTGTGCCACGTCATCCCACGTAACCCAGCGTATGATGATACGCGAGATGGATGGGTATTTTTGAGTTTTGAGGAAAGTTTGGGCATTTACAGATAGCTACCCATGTAAATGGGTAGCACAGTAATTTTCTCGATAGTATTTATACAGGTAAAGCATATCCTTAAGATTGCATATGCATTTTCAATAGTTGAATAAACATAGAATGTGTAATGTGTCAAGTATATTCGTTAGTAGTAAATTCGTTAGTTTTTACTTAAAATGGTTTTTCTAACTTGTGTTCAATGGGCGAGGGTCCGACAGTCTAGGTGCCAACCTGTGAATGACTAGTAGCCCATGATTGGTCATTTAGAGAATAATACCTAGGTTGTGAGACTCTCTTTAATGTGTGCCCCTAGAGCACAAGTTAGAAGAATCATAATTAAAATGACTCATGTTTGACCCATAAATTAAAAAGGCATATCGTATATGGTAACGGGGTGGCACAAGAACATTAACCTTGGCTTCCTCCAATAATCCTACTAGGACTGAGCCAGAGAGACAGGCTTTCTTGAATATGTATTACAGTGCACTCATGCGAGCGATGAGCCAAGTTGCGGGCCAAAAACCTACCCCGAATCGAAAATCGAACCGAAAACCAATTTTTTGAAAGACATGAACCGAAAACCGAACCAAATGACTCGCTTCGGTTGAGTTTTGTGTTGATCCATTCGGTTTATGCAGTTTAGGTGTGTTGTTTCTCGGTTTTGGCTAGAACCGAACCAAGCCGGAATCGAAACCGAAAATCATAAATATATAAAACCAAAAACCGATTATGATCGGTTCGATTTCGAACCAGTTCGGCTCGATTTTTCGGTTTGATTTGATTTTCAATACGTTTTGCTCAGCCCTAAATCCTACAACCAACTCAATGTTTAGGGATAATGCACTTACAATTAATATTTTTGTGTAGGCTAATGAAGCCTATTAGATGGTGAATCCAAGAATTAAATCGTTTGAGATCCAACTTAGTTGAGGTGTGTTGAATTAACTAATTAATAACAAATTTTCAAGAGTTTCAAAGATATTGAAACCTATTCATATGTGCTAACTACTTTTTATTGATCATACAACTAATAGTGTCATAACACACATTTTGTCTAAAAAAAATCGATGTCATAAAAATACTTCTATTGTCATAAAATTACTAGACGAGAACGAACTTCAACGGCCATTGTGGCACAAACTAGGGATGGCAACGAAGGCGGTCATTCTTATCCCCAAACCCGATTATTTGCATCACTGGTGTGATTTAGTGGTGAAAGAATAAAAAAGTGTGGTATGCATATCAACATTCTTTTAAAAATTATGGGTGTCTTAAGAAACATATTACTCTATAAACTTCATAGTACATAGCACTTATTTGACCCACATGTGTAAAATATTTGAAATAGATAGGTTCGGGAGAAACACATATGAATATGATGGTCTCAAATTTTGCAATCTTATAAACTTCATAGTACTTAACACTTATTTGACCCATATTTGAAATTGAGTTAGTTTATAGAAGTCGTTTTTTTTCTTGAACACGTAACGTTACAACTAAGTTTTATCGGTACTCATGGTTCCATTTTCGGATATTTGGTCACTCTTTTGGAGCTATAGATTTAAAAGGCCTTTTATGCTGTCTAAAAAAGTGCTTTTAAACATAATGTTTGGATTTGATTCTAATTATAAATAAGCACATAAGCAAATGAGCAGTTTTTTTAGAGTTTGACAAATTCTGCTTATTTAATTAGATGATAGGTAAAATGACAAACTTTTCTAATTTGTTACAAATATTTAAGTTAGTTAAAGTTAAGAACTAGTAAATAAAGATTGTTGTAGGCTGAACTAGTATTATTAAGGCTCGATCAAACTCGGGTTGTTCAAGGTTGCAAGGCTCGACATCGAGTTTGAACGTATTTCACCTTATACTTTTCGCACAAACTTTATTTACGACGCTTGTTTAAGCTTTATATAAGGCTCGATCAAACTCTGGTTGTTCAAGGTTGCAAGGCTCGACATCGAGTTTGAACTTGTTTCGCCTTATACTTTTCGCACAAGCTCGGCTTATAGCATAATTTATAAGCCCGAGCTCGACTTCTTTTGTGATAGGTGTTCGTGTATGTGTCCGGATGACCCATGCCGGACGACATACGCCGGATGAACCTCATTCAGGCCATCCGGTCCGGACCTCATGAATATAAGTAATAATAATAATAATAACATAAAGCCTTGGGAAGGACCAAGATACGCACAGTGCCGCTGCCTCCAGGTTTAACGGGATATGTCCTCCAAGTACGCCGCCCTAGGTTTTACGGAACAGTTCTTCAAGTACATGCACAGTGGCCTATAGGTCACTGTGCATAGATCGGCTCCTTGTTTCCCAATGGTGTCAGGTACAATAAATACACAGTGATTGGGGTGCTATAAATACCCCAACACATTCAATGCAGGCATTAACTTCTCTCCCTCTCATTTACTACTCACTTACAACTCACATTTATTACTCACATCCAGACGAATACTTATCCTCACACCGGAGCTTGGTCTTGGGATAAATCCCAAGGCGAGGCTAACGTGTGTCATCTTTGTTTCAGGTTCATACAAGTTCAAGAAGCGGACTTAACGGACCAGGGGTAAGATTTTACCTCAACAAACTGGCGCCATCCATGGGACCCAAGTTCAATCTGCCAAAAGCTTAGAATGAGTGGTCCCAACCCAACCACCCCCCCCCCTTTCACACCCTCGGGGGAAGGCAAAGGGTTCGGAGGAGGAGGCCCCGTCCCCCTGAACACTCGAGCCATCATGGAGGGCCACATATTAGCCCTCAAGGAATTGTTAAAACAGCAAGCCAACCGCGATCTGATAAAACCTATGCTCTTAAACTTTGAAGACGATATAACAGATACGGAGGAAAAAAATGCCGAAGGAAGGCCGAACGATAAAGGGAAGGCAGTGGCGAAGGACGATTTAAGCAAGCCATTCAAGAAAGTGATAAAGTGTCCGTTCACGAGAAGGATTATAGAGTTCTCAGCCCCCAAACATAAAATATCGACGAACCTCAAATTATATGATGGAACGACCGACCCAGACGACCACATTAACCGTTTCACGGGGCGGGGAACCATGAAGAATGGCCAATGCCCGTATGGTGCCGAATGTTCCAACAGACTTTGGACGAGAAGGCCAGAGGGTGGTTCGACAAGCTGCCAATCGAAAGTATTGACAGTTGGGACGAGCTTCAAAAGAAATTCCTGAACAGGTTTAGCATATTAAGGGCATGTGTCAAAGATCTTACTGAGATCAACAAAATTCACAGGAAGGCCAATGAGAGCCTCCCGGATTTCAAAGAAAGATGGGTAAGCGAGGCAAACTATTTTCCGGACGCTCCGGAGATAATGCAGATTTCCTCTTTCATGAATGGCCATCACTGCCTAGAGCTAGCAAAGAAGTTCTCAGACAAAATTCCTAAAACGGTCGATGAGATGTTGCAAAGGTTCGAGGACTTTGTTCGTTCGGAAGAAGCTTTCTGGAGTACCGAACTACCAAAAGGGGAATACACTCGAAAAGACGTGGGAGGATCACAACCTATGAAACATGACCGGTATCACAAAAAATTTGACGACAAGAGACGGTGGGGACAGAAATCCCCGTACCGCCCAAAGGACCATCACGCCCCGTATGCGGCCCCAAGGCAAGAACTTAACCGGAACGTTAGGTATGGAGTCAAGGACGATACAAACAGACCAATGCTAGAATCACTGAAGAGCACACCGAAGGAAATATTGGCTACTGAACATCACCTTCGGCTACCCCAACCACCTCCACTGCCCGGCACGCCTCGGAAAGAAAACTTGGATCGGTATTGTGACTATCACGGTGAGAAGGGATATTACACCAACGGCTGCTATCAGTTGAAGAAGCAACTAGAGCTAGCTCTGGAGTCCGGTAAGTTGAACCACCTAGTCAAAGACGTGCAGCAAAGGGGGAAAGCTCAGCAGAAAAAAGACGGCCCGCAGAAAGGAAAGATAATTAACATGGTCGATAGCCGAGGGGAAGATCGGAAAAGAAAAACGATAACCACCACCGAGAGCTGGATGAATGTGCCCATAACCTTCCCCCCGATATTGACGGATGATCTGTCGGAAGAAGCCATAGTGGTGGAAGCGGAAGTCGCTGGGTATCTGGTGAAGAGAGTTCATGTCGATGAAGGCGCTTCGTGTGAAATTATGTTCAAACATTGCTTCGACAATTTACATCCGGCTACCAGGGAAAAAAATAGTGGAAACAACAACAACCTTGGCGGGCTTCTCGGGAGAACAGGTGAAGCCGCTAGGAATAATAGAGCTGGATTTATGCTTCAGGAGTGACGGTTTGTGCAGCCGGACAACCATGAAATTCGTTGTGGCATCTGCGTCCTCTCCCTTCAACATAATTATTGGACGGACGGGATTAAAAAAGCTGCGGGTTATCCCTTCAACAATTCACTCAATGATGAAATTCCCCACTCCCAGGGGACTAGCTACATTGGTCACGCAAACGGCCTCAGTGTACAAATGCCGAGGTTTAGACAAGAGAATAATGATAGAGGATGAAGAGAAAAGGGAAGAGCAAAAGGAAGTTGGCCTAACCGAAGAAGTCCTGGTGAATCCGACGTACCCAGACCAGCTCGTAGCTATAGGACGAAACTTATCTTCGTCCGGCTCAGAAAGTCTAAAGGCTCTCCTCAAGCGGAGTTTAGATGTCTTCGCATGGGAACCAGCCGACATGACAGGTGTTCCCCGACGAATCGTAGAACACACGTTGAATGCCAATCCGTCAATCACCCCCGTCAGTCAAAAAAGAAGAACTCTTTCAACAGAGAAAAGCCAGGTAGTGGCGAAGGAAGTGGCCGAATGGTTGAAGGCAGGCATAGTAAGGTCGGTCAAATATCCAACCTGGATATCCAATCCGGTATTAGTAAAAAAAGGGTACGGAAGCTGGAGGATGTGTATCGATTTCAAGAACATTAACTCTGCATGCCCAAAAGATTACTACCCTCTCCCAGAGATTGACATGAAGATAGAATCGGTAATAGGCTCCAAGTATAAGTGTTTCTTGGATGCATACAAGGGGTACCACCAGGTGCAGATGGCCGAAGAGGACGAGAAAAAAAACAGCCTTCTACACAGACCAAGGAACTTACTGCTATACTAAGATGCCGTTTGGTCTAAAGAACGCAGGAGCCACATACCAACGATTGGTGGATTTAGCCTTCCAATCTCAGATCGGCCGGAACCTAGAGGCATAAGTCGATGACATGGTAATCAAGAGTTCGACGGAAAAGGCGTTGTTAGCCGATGTAGCGGAAACATTCGACAATCTCAGGCAGATAAACATGAAGCTTAACCCCAAAAAGTGTTCATTCGGTGTTGAGGAAAGAAAATTCTTGGGATACATGGTAACATCTGAGGGTATACGAGCGAACCCAGCAAAAACGAATGCTATTACAGACATGCAGTCCCCCCGGACACTAAGGGAAATGCAGAGCTTGTCAGGGAAACTAGCCGCCCTGAACCGGTTCCTTGCCAAGTCGGCCGAAAAAGCTCTTCCTTTCTTTGAAACCTTAAAGAATATCACAAAGACCAACAGGGACGAATATCGCTGGACGGAGGATGCAAAAAAAGCCTTCCAAGAACTCAAGAAAGTCATTGTCAACCTTCCCTCCTTAGCTTCCCCCAAGCCGAAGGAAACGCTATGTGTGTACTTGTCCGCTGCGAAAGAGGCGGTCAGTGCCGTTCTGATGGTCGAACGGAACGAAAAACAACTCCCGGTACAATATGTCAGTAGGACTCTGCATGAGGCCGAGTGTAATTACGCTCCCCTAGAGAAATTGGCTTTATCACTGCTTCATACGTCCAGAAGGCTTAGGAGGTATTTTGAGGCACACCCAATCAAGGTCATTACCGATCAACCAATCAAGCAGATCCGGAGTAAAGCAGAATCCTCCGGAAAGTTGGCAAAATATTCAATCGAGCTAGGAACCTATGACATAGTGTACGAACCCAGGAACGCTGATGCGCGTGATGTGTCGTTGCGGTTTAGCAGTATTAATGCCTACTTAAGTTTTAAATTTATATTTAGCCGACTTATCAATAACACACACACTTAACGAGCAGTGTACCCGGTCAGTATGAATATAATGGTAAGTAGAGTGTCGATCACTAAGAGTGGAACGTATTATCTAGTTATTCTAATCAGTATTTTAATATCCTAAGTTGGCTATACAACCTAATCTAACGCAAGGGGGTCCAGCCTGAGAGACTGGCACGGTTTGGTTATAATTAAATAGTAAACTAAACTAATGAGCACGAATCAGCGATTAGCACACACGTACACAGATAGATACTCGAGACAATAAGAAGACCTGTCCTGATAATTAAATAGCTTGTCACTTGTTTTATTGCTAGTTTTATATGAAGTGTATATAATTAAACCTTTCTCGTTGGCTCTAATCTTATCGGCGAGTAAACCCTTAATGATTACTTATGTCTATCCTATTTATTTAAGCGTCTCTTAAATAGGCGAGGAAGGGGCATGGCGACCCAAGCAATGCTCAGCTAGACATAGAGGTTATCAATGCACTAATAAAAGTCACCAAAGACATCAACATATAAACTTTAATTAATGGGAAAGCAATATTAAGGGAGTGCATGATCTTCCGTAGTCACATGACACAAGCCCATCAATCCTGATGAATTAAAGCGTACTAAAACAATAAAACAAAACTACTTAATGAATTGAATACATGCAGGACCTTCTTACAGCTCTTGTATCTTTGTTTAGGTGTGTCTTGTGCTGCTTGGTCGTCTGAATTCGGCTCTAGGGTTCTTCTGTCTTCGGTCTCTGAGTTAAGCTAAGTGTCTCGAAATTCGTCTGGCCTTGGGGTATTTATAGTTTCTGTCAGAGGGATCGATGCGGCGCATAGAATTGTTAGATGCGGCGCATTGACTTAACTTCGCGTGGGGTCCAAGATTAATATATTCAGGAATATTCGTACACCGTCTTCAGATGCGGCGTATCTTGACTTTGTATGCGGCGCATGTACTTGGATTGTAACTTGTGAAATCTTGATAGTGATACGCCGTATGTTAGAAGTATAATGCGGCGTATCTGGAGTAGAACGAGCTTGATCTTCTGTATTTCAGTAGCTTTTGACATCTTGCTTGTTTTGCTCCATAATTAATCCAAAATCGCCAAGTTTCACATAATGCTTGTTTTTACCTGAAAATTACTAAAGTAAACGTTAATGTATCGATTCTCATAGATAATATAATTAAACAAGTCAAATAAACAGGATAAATGATGATAATAAAATGTACTTATTTGAGTTCATCAAACGCCGTCAAGGGCCAGGTGCTGGCGGACTTCATAAATGAAATCCCTATGGACAGTAACGAAAAGATGGTGGAGCAAGTAACAGCCGAGCCAAAGAATCCAGAAGAAGGGAATGAATGGACGCTCTATACGGACGGAGCGTCAGGGAAAAGTGGATCGGGAGCAGGACTGGTTCTGATCAGCCCAACGAAAACTGAATATACATATGCTCTCAGGCTAGATTTCAAAAGCACAAACAATCAGGCGGAATATGAGGCATTACTCGCCGGACTAAGAATGGCCAAGGAAATGATGGTGTCCGAACTGTCGATAAAGGTCGATTCCCAGTTGGTCGCCCGGCAGATCAATGATGAATTCGTGGCTTGCAGCGACAATATGGTCAAATACCTGGCCGAAGCAAAAAGCAGCATAAGCCACTTCCAGATGTTTCGGATAGCAAACATTCCCCGCAACCAAAATCAAAAGGCAGACATCCTCAGTAAATTGGCTTCAGTTGCATTCAACCATCTCACCAAGGAAATTCTGGTGGAAGTACTGAGCAAACCGTCAGTGGAAGCAACGGAGGTCAATACGATAGTGGAGGAAGAGGGGGACAATTGGATGACTCCAATTGTAAAGTGTCTTAGGGAAGGGATATGGCCGGATGACAAGAATGAAGCTAGATCCCTCCGCATGAAAATCAGCCAATACGTCATGGAAGGGGACGTACTCTTCAAAAAGTCTTATTTAATGCCCATGCTGCGATGTGTCGGTCCTCTACAAGCCAATTATGTCATTCGGGAATTACATATGGGGGCGTGCGGAATGCACTCCGGCCCACGTTCGGTGGTGGCAAAGGTTATCCGGCAGGGATACTATTGGCCAACCATGCATCGAGATGCAAGAGAGGAAATACAAAAATGCGACTCTTGCCAGATACACGCTCCAGTGCCTAAGTTACCTAAAAGTCTCATGACATCCATCATGGCACCATGGCCGTTCTATCAGTGGGGAAGGGATGTCCTCGGCCCTCTTCCAGCGGCACCAGGGAAGGTTCAATATGTCATAGTTGCAATTGATTACTTCACGAAATGGATCAAAGCAAAACCTTTAGCCAAAACCATAGGGAAAGAAGTCATCAAATTTGTGTGGAACAACATAGTGTGCCGCTTCGGCTTGCCAGCCGTCATCGTCACGGACAACGGGATGAACTTTGTAAAGGATCCATTCAAAACCTGGAGTGAAAAGTTGAAGATCAGACAGATAAATACAGCAGTAGCACACGCACAGGCCAATGGGCTAGTGGAAAGGGCGAACAAAAGTTTGATGAAGGGAATAAAGACACGCTTAGGGAGAGAAATGGCTAGTTGGGTGGACGAACTCCCCAACGTCCTCTGGGCTCACCGAACGTCTCTAAAGACAAGCAATAAGGAAACGCCGTTCAGTCTCACTTATGGGAGCGAAGCGGTGATCCCAGCGGAGATCGAAATGCCGACGCAGAGGACCATGATGGTTCAGGAAGGGATGAATGAAGAGGAAACGCGTCTAAACTTAGATCTATTACAAGAAAGGCAAGAAGCTGCGGCCATAAGGGAAGCAAAGTACAAGTCTAGCGTGGAGCAGTACTACAATAAGAGAGTCCGTCTGATGTCCTTCAAGGGCGGAGAGTTCGTATACCAAAAGAATGAACCTAGCAGAGTGGAGAATCAGGGGAAGCTAGGACCCACTTGGGAGGGTCCATACCGGGTGATAGAGGCCTTTCAGAACGGCTCTTACAAGCTAATGACGATGGAAGACAGAGAAGTAACGCGCACTTGGAACACAATGAATTTAAGAAGATGCTATATGTAACAAATGTAATCTTGACCAGGTGTTTGAAATATATGAAATGAAATATGAGCTACATTCCAAGTTGGAATGATAGCAATTTTCCGGCAAAATCAGTGTTAGACATAAGTTGTTAATGACTCCGACGGACAGCTAGCTACCTCCGATCGAATGCGTAGTCAATGTCTAGTACTTATAACCTAGGTGATATTCACCGAACGGTCAGAATCCCCAACGTGCTATTCACATGGGTAGAACCTAGGTGCTATTCACCGAATGGTTAGAATCCCCAGCGTGCTATTCACATGGGAAGAACCTAGGTGCTATTCACCGAACGGTTAGAATCCCCAACGTGCTATTCACACGGGAAGAACCTATGTGCTATTCACCGAACGGTTATAATCCCCAACATGTTATTCACATGGGAAGAACCTAGGTGCTATTCACCGGACGGTTAGAGTACCCAACGTGCTATTCACATAGGAAGGGCTTAGGTGCTATTCACCGAACTGTCAAAGACCATGGCTCACTGCATACAAAGTTAAAAATCCGCATAAAATTTAACTTTGAATTTTGTCCATCACTAAAAGATATATATATAATATATATATATATATATATATATATATATATATATATATATATATATATATATATATATATATATATATATATGTGTGTATGTGTGTGTGTGTGTGTGTGTGTGTGTGTGATATATATATATATATATATATATATATATATATATATATATATATATATATATATATATATATATATATATATTGTGTGTGTGTGTGTGTGTGTGTGTGTGTGTGTGTGTGTGTGTGTACACAACACAACAATAATTCGAGTAAGTATCAGCAAAATCATCAGTCCATCAAGCGACGGACGAATTACTATTTTCGGATAAACAAAATACAAGAGACAATATTGTTTGTTCTAACAGACTTCATACAAAACGAAACGATCAAACTAAGCTATTACAAGAGTCAAGGCTGCGCAGAGCCAGAATGTCCTTGTCCAGGAGTGGGAGGAGTCTCGTCCGGCAATAAGTTCTGCAGCTCTGCCGGAGTCCGAAGATAAGCATTAGCAATTTTATCCACATAAGGATACCTCTTGTCAAACAGCTCATCATAAACAGAGTTGAGCTTGTCATAGGCCTCCAGATCGAAGCCAGAGGAGGCATCCAAGATGGCCTTCACATCCTCCGGGGAGCGACCCTCCCGTACCCCTTTTAGCCATCCGGCAGCAATGGCCATGTTGAACGGGACAGACAAACTCTCCTTGTATTCAACACTTTGGAGGAGTCGTCGAACAAAAGTAGGGAAATAATCCCGGATCAGCCGCTGTTTAGCAACCACTCCCTGCCCACACTCCATTTTTTCCTGCTCAACCCGGGCAGCTTTGTCGATCGCAGCGTCCCTCTCAGCCTTAGCCCCTAACAGCTCTTTCTTACACTCCTTGTACCGGAGCTCCACATCCTTGCAAGACTCATGCTTATGGGAGAGATCGGCAAACCGCTCGGAAAGCTCCTCAAACCGCAAAAGCACGTTCGTCTGGGTTTGCATACACATCCCCAACGAGCGCCAAGACCGCTTGAGAGCTCCTTCATCAGACATCCCATCAGCATAGAATTCATAATCCGCCGAAGTGAACAAGTTCTTCAACATATCCCTGCAGTTAGCGGCATTGTTCATCCGGGAGCTCTCGGTCAACCCCCATTGGGGAGTGAAGACCCGGTCGCCAAAATGACCACCAGAAGTACCTAAGGAGCAACGAGCAGCATGCGAATAAGATAAAGATTAAGGAAAAAGAGGACGAATAAAGAAAAACACCAGGTCACTCACCCTCTCCTTCGCCCACATGACCGGATGAAAAAGCAAGAGGCCGCTCCTTAACTCCGGAGGCATGAGCTGGAAATAGCAAAAATATGAGAACCAAAACAACTAGTATAAATAGAGCAAACAAATCACACAAAACAAACCTGAGTGGGCGAGCGAGGGACTCGATGGCTGAACAGACAGAGCAGTATTCCCCTCCTTATTACCAGCAGGCTCCACAGACGGGATCGACGGCCGGGCGAGGGCGACTCAAATTCATCACTATGGTGACGAAGGGAAACCAGCCGCTCATTTTGTGCCTCTTCTTCATGATGGGAGGAGTCGGAGTGAACATCAACATGAGCCGGTACAGCCTGGCTGATCGGATTGGGAGAAAAGATGTGGGTGGAGCTCAGTTCGTGGTCGGGAGATTCCTCAAAACACTTTTTCTTCCTAGGCAACACGAGACCCCGCAGCAGCACGCTTCTTTTTGGTATGACCCTCCCCTTCGGCCGCCGCCTTCGTTGCCGCTAGGTCCTCCTTCTTCTTCCTACACTACTAGAAAAAAGTCTATCCTTGACTCGCATTTTATGACGCACGCTACAAGATGACGCGCAAATAGCAAAGTCATAAAATAAGAGTCATAACGAGTAAATTTTTTATTGGGGATGACTCGTTTTCAGAAGCGTCATAACATAGGGTCATAATCAGTTAAAATTTAGCCTGCTAGATGACGCTCGTTTTGCTTCGTCATAAATAGGGGTCATCTATGTTTTTTTTACCATCTGCTTCATCAAAATCTATAGTTTTTTTTTTTGGCCAAAACACTTCCCGCTCTCAAAAAAAATTTCCCAAAAAATCAAATTCTCCCTCCATTGATCAATTATCTACCTCACATAAGCCCAACCCTAAAAATATAACACGCCTCCTCTCTCTCCCTTCACAGCCACCACCACTTCACTGTCGTGACCACCAGGGCACCGCCGCCGCCACCTTGCTTCACTGCCACTTGTCCTTGCTAGGTCAAGAAGATACAAGACGGTTTTAGATCGTGAATATTGTTTTGGTTCGTGGTTTTTGGGTTATGTTTCGACTAATCCACCACAGCCGCCGCCTTATTCTCTCCTCCTCTTCATTTCTTTGGTAAGATGGAACCCTAATCTCGTTCTGTTATTATTATTTTTTTTTTCTTTATTATTTAAAAAAAAATCGAATGTAAATCAATTTATAAGTTTTCGTGGATTAAAAATCTAATTAAAAACACTTTTAAACCAAGATTTAACTTGATTTCGTGTGGTACTAAATTTTATAGGGTGTTTGTGTTATTGATTTGAAGTCGAGTGGCTGAACTCTATCAAGGCAGACTTAGTGGTAATTACCTGTCTATATATTCCTTTTCGTTATTTGGGCTTCTAGGTTGCTTATGGATTATTTGTGAACGTTGATTTGTTGAATTTGATGAACCATCTAAGTTGTAGTGGTATCATCAGTATTGTAGTTAACATTTTTGAGTGTCACTATGGTAAAGACTCATACGGTGAAGATTATCTTATGGAACATTTCCTGATGTGGTTACAGAACATGCCAAAGTCAAAACCCGCATTGCCATAATAAGATAACACTAAGAGGGCGTCACTTTTTTTATAATAATTATAAGAATGACATAAAGAATGCATCAATGTTTTACACTATGGATGTTGGGAAGTTGGTCTCTTGTGCTAGCATACCTGCTCAATCTGTCATTACCACAGTGAGTCCGATCTGATCTAATTTGTTCTGTTTCTATGTAATTTTACTCAAGTGATAGATTTATGATGTATGTGTAAAATGTTATTCAAATTGAATGCTTAATCGTAATTTAGGCTATACTTATGCAAATTGATGATTCATGAACCTGTTGGCACTAATCTGGTTTGACAGGCAGCCATGTTGTACCAAGTATCCAAATGAGTTTTATCCATGTTATCGTGACTGTGTGAAAGTGACCAGTGTAGATAGGATTCCTAGCAATAAAGTGACCAATATTTGCCTTTTAGTGTCAGACTTGTTTATAGTTGTTCAAAAACTAAGTATATATTTATTATTATCTTTCGTTTATTAATAGTCGTTATTACTAATTTTTCAGGTCTACTAAGAGATTTGGCGAAAGAAAGGATAGGTTTGAACATTTGGCGTTCTTAAAGCTAGCACAAAGTGCTGTTTGTTTACTATGGTCATTCATCAGTGAGTAGTTCTTGTATTGGTTTATTTACTTGCTTGTCGCGATTTAAAATTTGAGTGACGAACATTCATAAACCTTTTACTTATCTTAATAGAATACCCTGACAGTTTCTGGTTATTGAATGGTGATAAAGCTCTGGCGCAAAGCTAAGGGTGGACGTGCTCCATGGAGGAGTTATTGGAGTGCTGGAATTACAAACATGATAGGCCCAGCTATGCGAATTGAAGCTCTAAAGTATATAAGTTATCCTGCTCAGGTATGTTCAGTTGTCACATATCTTTCATCAACTATGCTGCATGAGAATACGTGATACTGTCCCAGCTTCAGATAAATAAATCTTTGTAGACGACTTCATGGAATTCGGCTGTTATTAGTTAGATTCTGATGTTTTAGACCGGTTTATCAGCATGTTGTTCTTGTTCCATACAATTATTGTTCTATTTTCAGTATTCTTCGATCTTTTCCATGGACGAAAATGTCATACATAAGCTGTTTTCTCTACTCACCTTCACATTACTACTTGCAGGTCCTTGCAAAATCCTCAAAGATGATTCCAGGTGAGTTCTGCCTAGATTTTGAGTGACTATTTTGTAGCATTTAATAAATGTTAATCACCTCTAAAATGTTTCTTTAAAAAAAAAGTCTTTTCACAGTGATGCTAATGGGGTGTCAATATTTGCATTGGCAAAGGTGAATATGTGTTTAAATCCGTTAATTTAATTAGGATGCGTGTTTTTGATAGCAGTCAGAATCACGATGAGATTCTCAAGCTTGTAATGCCTTTATTTGACTCAGACTAGCTCGAAGACCATAAACAAAGCTGGCTAATCCAAACGCCCCCACTTGGATATGGACTTTGTTTCTTAAACTTGGTATTTGATGGTTTCACAAATGCCACTCAAGATTCAATCTCAGCAAGGTATACATTCGATAAGCTTTGAATTTCCATTCAACATTAAAACTAGAGGTGGTAAACCGGGGTTGGTTGGGTAATGGCCTAACAGGTCAAAATGGGTCAGATCAAAACCGGTCTGGTCGGGTTGGCCTAACCCCTAACACTTTTTAGACCATTGTTATTAAACATTTTAGGATGCTGTAAACATGTAAAATGTTTTCTGACCCGTTATTAATCAAAATCAAATACTGCCCGAAATGACCCATTTTCTTGTAAATTGTTGAGATTGCCCCTGGTGTATTCAAAATCAAACATTAATGTGACTGAGAACTTGTTGTGTTTGCTGATTTTCTCATGCACAGATATTTGAGATTGTGAATTTGACAAATGAGCTTCTTCCTCCATTGCCCCAAGGAACCATATCTCTTCCTTCCAGCAGTAACTTATTTGTCAAAGGGCCTCTTTCAAGGAAGTCACCTGTTGGCAATTCTGTCAAGCAAGAAGAGACAACTGGTCATGCACCAGACGTGTCAGGTCGAGAGAAATTGTTGACTGATCAGCCTGAGCTTTTGCAGCAACTTGGGATGGATCTTCTTCCCGTTCTCATTCAGGTCGAGAGAAATTGTCGACGATATTCGAGAAGAATGGGCAATTTATGTGTCGAATTTCATTTTTAGGTAGAAATCGTACATTGTAGTAACTTTAACTAATTATCGGTATATATTTTGACATGAATTGTTATGTAATGAATTGGTAACGTATGGTTTTGATATATATGAAATGCGTTAATTTTGTACAATTATCAATAATTATGTATATAATCAGGTTTTAAAAAACAGAAAGAAAAAAAAATGATTTTAAGGTAATGACATGCAAAAACATATGTCAGAAAAGTGGGTCATAAAAGTTAGTCAAAATGATTTTAAGGGTAATGACACGCAAAAAGGAGAGTCATAAAACGTGGGTCATAAGTGCGCGTCATAGAGGGATGACGCACAAATGCGAGTCATGAAGCTTTATGACTGGTCCATCCTTGACTCGCATTTGCGCGTCATAAGACCTCTTCTTGACTCGCATTTGGAGTCAAGGATAGCCCTTTTTCTAGTAGTGCTAGCAGCCACCACCAACTCGTTGTGCGACTCGACCACCTGCATGTACTTTGATTTAGCAGGGATGGCCGCAACATTCTCGGCCGGAGGGGTGGTTTGAGTCACATGTGCCTCCCCTTCAGCTAAAGGCGGTTCGGCAGAAACCTTGCATCCCTTAAAATTCGAAAAGCGAAGAAACTCAGACATGGTAACAACTGCATCACAAAAACAAAGAACAAAACGTAAGACGGAAAGAGTTAGGCACGAAAAGGGCAAACAAAATATATAAAGGGGCATATTACCATCTCCCCCCGGACCCTTCAAGAAAGGCTTGTGTCCGGCATACTTCCACACAGAGCTAAGCCCAGTGGCGTACAACAAGCTGGGATGCAGCTTGTGTAGAGGAATAGCTACCTCCCGGAGTCTCTCAACTAAATCCTCATCATAAGAACCGGCGAACGGAGGAGGATCTGAGATGTTCGAATCCACATGACGCCATGGCATGGCAATAGGAATTGCCCTCCGATCAACCAAGAAAAACTGATTCTTCCAGTTCTTGAGACTGGACTTTAACTCCTTAAAACAGGGTTTGTATGTCTTGCCGGTCAGGGCTTTGAAAGAAAACCAGTGGCCTTGTTTGCAGAGCTTATAAAAAACCCGGAACAGAAGAACGGTAGGATCAATATCTAAAGCTCTGCAATACATCTCAAACATAGTGGTCCGGTTTATACCAATCGGTACCAGCTGAGAGATATGGACCCTAAAATACTTCAAGACCCTCAAAAGAAACGTAGAGACCGAAATCCTGAAACCGCCTTTTTTAAAAAAGTAAACATACAAACCAATTGCGTCATCCAGCACATTAAGGATGGTTATCCCATCTGGAGCAGGACGCGGATTCAGGTCAAGCGGAATACCATAGGTCTTGGCAATCCAACTTACGCCAGCCTCATTCAAAATGGAAGTATGGATGTGCATGTCAAATTTGGGAACATAAGAGGTACCACTCGTACCCTCCTGGTTGTCCGGAGTAGAATGGTCGTCCGACATGCCTTGAAAGCCGGAGGGGATGGAATGAAAATTCTAAACAAGAAAGTAAGAAGAAAGATGGACGCACCTGAAGACAGAAATGATGATCACAAATCGTTCGGAGGCAGACAGTGAAAAGGAGAAATGTGGTAAAAATGAGGATTCACCCCCTATTTATAGGCACAGTAAGAATAAGACGAAACGTCAAATCGTGTCAGAGGGAACATCGCAGCCGTTGAAAGGACAGAGTACGACACATGTCACACTCACGAAAACCTAAGCGTGACTCAGGGTATTCTTTTAACCTTCCGCATTTATTGCGTTTGCCCGTTCATTCAGCAAATTTCAAATATTGTACCTTTGATTTAGAAATCAAAACTACAATACTTAGGGGGGGACATGTTCGTGTATGTGTCCGAATGACCCATGCCGGACGACATACGCCGGACGAACCTCATTCAGGCCATCCGGTCCGGACCTCATGAATATAAGTAATAATAATAATGATAATATAAAGCCTTGGGAAGGACCAAGATACGCACCCGCCTCCAGGTTTCACGGGATATGTCCTCCAAGTACGTCGCCCCAGGTTTTACGGAACAGTTCTTCAAGTACATGCACAGTGGCCTATAGGTCACTGTGCATAGATCGGCTCCTTGTCTCCCTATGGTGTCAGGTACAGTAAATACACAGTTATTAGGGTGCTATAAATACCCCAACACATTCAATGCAGGCATTAACTTCTCTCCCTTTCATTTACTACTCACTTACAACTCACAATTATTACTCCCATCCGGACGAATACTTATCCTCACACCGGAGCTTGGTCTTGGGATAAAACCTAAGGCGAGGCTAACGTGTGTCATCTTTGTTTCAAGTTCATACAAGTTCAAGAAGCGGACTTAACGGACCAGGGGTAAGATTTTACCTCAACAATAGGCTTACAAAATATAGCTCGACTTTAGTTTGGCTTGTTTATTTCAAGTCGTAACTAGTAAGTTAATGTTAGTTTAACAAAGCCTCGAGCCAACATACTTCTTCAATAATTCTGAAGTGACACAAGTAAACCCATGCGTTATTAAAAATTGTGTTTATGCTAACCCCGTTAGATAAAGAATATGACTCATTTAAACCCATGTAGATCCGTTCATGACTAGATTGCCAGAGTGATTTCAACTTGCTTCAAGTGGTTACTGAGCTCACGAGCTTGACTCGTTTAAAGTCCTAATTCAAAATGATTGAATGTTGCTGTCATACTTCAATTCTTCTAATGATCCTATTCGAAAAATACAGTTCTGTTGAAGCATTATTCTGTCGGGCAAGTCTAGACAGCTCTCACGTGCTGCTTGTCCTTGTCCCGAGCCTGGAAATGTGCTGCAAACATGAAAGAACCCTTTAGAAGGGGTCCCAAGGCTTAAGCTTCGGGAACAACCCTCTGACGGTCAAGTCAGTACCTCGAGTGTAGAGGATTTAGTATGAATGTATGTGATGTATTGTAGTGTGTAAAATAAGTAAAGAAAGAGGAGTATAGAGAGAGAGAGAGAAAGTAGAGAGAGGTAGGTACCAAATTGGTCCATTTACAATAAATAAGGTTGGGGTATCTATAATACCCCAATCTCGATACCTGTTCTGTCTTGGGAAGGAACATGCCGAGCTACACCTAGCCTAGGTGCTAAAGTCAGGTCACGTGGGGAACACAATCCCGTAATATCCGGGTTGTAGGTACACGTGGGCACATGTCTATTACGTGGTGGTCAATGCGACGTGCTTTCCCTCTGGTCATCGTCCGGACGCGCCCCTCGTCCACGTCCTTCGTCTGGACGCGCCCCTCGTCCACGTCCTTCGTCTGGACGCGCCCTTCATCTAGTGTCCTGACGGATCGGGTCTATCAGACCATATACGTCACATTCCCCCCCCCCCCCCCCCACCCCCAGTATAATATTATTGGCCTATGGTGAATAATGATATCCTTAAATTCGATCTGTCAATGTCATACGATGCACTCAAGTATCAGCCTTCCTATCTGGGTGCCATATTGGTGTGTTATCCATGTGGAGATAAATGTGGTGTGTTCTTCATCGATCGTCTGGGCGAACGTCAAGACCGCCAGAGGTCTACCGAACGATCCACAGGTCGATGCTCTATTTCTCGAATCGGGTCTATCATACCACATACGTTACTGTCAACCTCAAACCTGGGTATTTACATACCTGTTACTGTCACACATGTTGACATTCCTGTCAAAGATACTTGTCCCGAGAAGTCAACACCCTCTAATGAATTTTGAAAGGTAATACATTCGTTGTTAACACTTTGCTATTTTTACACGAGGGACTAACCACTAAAACCTTGAGGGCTAGACGCTAGGCACTCCAACCTTTACTTTTGACACAATATGAGACCCGTTACTTCTTAGTCATTTTCAACTTTTTTTTTATTTGTGCAAACTTTGAAGTGCCCAGTTTTTGTTGATTTCAAAGGCTTTCTTGTTGACTACCCATATTGGGGATATATAAAGGTTTTGTTATCAAGAAGCAAAAGACCATTTGTTCTTAACCCTTTTATAAATTTTCTTTTTCGGTTTGGCCAAGAACAGGTTCTTTGCTTTAAAAATCATGTTTGATACACGACATAAATTTGGCACATGTCTAAAAAATCTAGATTTTGAGGTCTTTAACAAGACTATGTCGCATATCTTAATAAGTGTGATCAACTCCGTAATATATTTTTAAAAGTAGTATTTTGTGTCAAGTCAATGCTTATTCTGCCTTGGTAATATTAGAGCACTGGGTGTGGATAGTTTCGTGCCTCGCCGTGGGCTGACGTGGCTGCCCGCCGTCCGTCGCCTTCCGCCGTCGCTCGCCGTGGAACAGAAATCGTGCAGACGACGAGCTTATATTCTAACGAAAGTGGGCCAAGGTTTGTGTTTTAAGGTTTTTTTGTTTTTGTTTTCTGGCTTTTTTTTTTTTTTTTTTTTTTTTGCTTTCAATTGTAAAGAAAAGAAGATGAAACGTAGCTGGTAATGTGCAGCTGGCATTCTTGAAGAAGAAGATGGAGTAGGCAATAATAGTGTTGGGGCAATAATAGATCAAATGGACTGGGCCAATAATAAGTAATATTTGAGAATTAACTCACTTAGGCCCAATCAAGTGATAAAAATCAAATGCAATATTAGAGTACTAATTTTCTTTTTTCATCAGTGGTTTTGTTTATTATATTGATGTATTGTATTTTTATTTTTAATTAAATGTATTTACTTTATTTGGATATTTGAATAAAAAAAATAAAAATAGATAGTGGTGGGGCCCGAATGAGTAAGTTGTGGTATGTTATGATAAGGGGGGTTATTAGTTGTGGTGTGTTGTGATGATGTGGCACCCGTAGAGCCCGAATGAAAAGGCATGGCTAAGCCATGACACGCACTGCTCTTAAGAAAACAAAAATCAAAAGTAAAAAATAAGGTATACACATGCCCGCCAAGGGTCACGTGACCGCAAGTCAATGTTTATTCTTGCTTTTATTTTAAGGATAAATCTCTAAATACCCCATAAGTACAAGGGTGCTCACCCTATATGTCTCAAAAAAAAAATTTCCCTAGATACCCCATGGGAGAGGGTTGCCCAAATATCTTGGGCGGATCTCCTAAAATTGTGCCAAGTGTCCCCTAGCATGTCCCTACCAAGTACTAAGATGGTACCACTTACAACAGGTACTTTCTTGGGCGACTAGGACCCACATTTTTTGAACGACTTGGCTTTTTTGTCTTTTTGTCAAAAAGTTAATAATTGAGTTAAGTACATTTTTTGTCCTTGTGATTTGATTATTGTTTATTTTTTGTCACACTTTTTCTTTCTCTTATCCACTTTCCAAACACAAACACAAATCTGAGAACAATTCATCATCGATTCTTTTTTCAAACACAAACACAAATCTGAGAAACACACACTCTCTCACCCCACACCTCGCCGCCTCAAAAATATATAAACCCCCACATATAACACACACTCTCTCTCACCCCGCACCTCGCCGCCTTCTTCTCCGGCTAAAACCCCACCGCCGTCCGATAGATCGGTGTACCTAGAACCTTTCTGGAGCTCGTGAGCTCTCGACTGTGGGCCAGTGGGCCCGAATTGAAAATATTGGAGAAGATGTTCATGTCTGCGATGAGATCTATAGTAATGGTGGTGTGGTTCTGCCTCACAAGGAGATCAAGGCGAGTATCTTGAAGCCGGAGATAGTTATGTGAAGAAATGATAAATTTATGTTTATATACTTCTGCTTTGTTATAGTTTTCAAGATCTGTTTTATTTTCTTTGTTGTGTGTCTGTTTACTGTCAAAATGTTCTTGATGTCATTCTCTACAAAACAATCTATTAATTGGATGATCAAGTTTGAATATGATCTGATATATACATACTAAAATAATGAATCATTTCGTTTGTTTTTCACCTACCATCACATGCCAATATGAGGCTTCTTGTTTAGCATATTCTAAATGGCTGTATGCATTTTGTTGAAGCAATTTTTTGTAACCGCTTCAGACAAATAAATGAAGCCCTTCCGCTAGGCAAGGCCGGACGACTCCTAGGTCCATTCGTCCTTGTCCCCAGCTTCGAGGCATGCAGCAAACAGAAAGAACCCGTTAGAAGGTGGTCCGAGGCCGAAGCCCCGGGGACCACCCTCCGACGGTCAAGTCAGAACCTCCGATGGAGAGGATTTAGTGTAACTGTACATGGGTGTAATATGTGCGGTGTGTTAAATATATTCAGGAGAGAGAGAGAATGAGATAAAGATGTTATCTTGTTCATAATAATGAAATAACTGTACATGGGTGTAATATGTGCGTTGTGTTATTTATTAATTAGGGAGAGAAAAGGTGAGACAATATCCCTTAATATCCGGGCTAGGTGGCATAATCTGGCGCTGCCACCTGTCCAAAGGATATCGCCACCTGTCCTAGTACTTACAGTGATATTAGCCGGATGGCTCCGCGTGCCCTTCGGCAGAGTGCCCTTCGGTAGAGTGCCCTTCGGTATTTTCGGATGGCTCCGCGCCGTTCGGACGGCTAGTCAAGATGGGCCGTCCGGACAAACATATGCGTCAACATGTCCCCCAAGTATTGCATTATCGGTTGAAGACCGATGATGTAATACTTAAAGAATGCCTTTGTGCCTTTCGGCACACGTCCCTCGGACACATATACCTGCAATACTTAAATAATACCTTTGTGCCTTTCGGCAAACATCATTCGGACACATACGTCAACAATTCTCCTGCTTCCCGTACAAGTAAAACTTCGACCCCACGCGTATACCGAACACTTGTTTGTTATTACCAGAAGGGTTCAAGTTTGACCCTTCCCGGAGGTACAAGCTGACGTTCGGCATACATTCGGGTTATGAACGTACCACTTGTTTTTTATTACCTTCACTATTTTCATAGCTCCGGAGGTACAAGCTTACGTTGGAGCTGGACTTTGAACATTGACCACAAAAATCTCCGAAAGACGCGAACCTCCCGGAGGGGTCACTTTCTACTTATGTTCAGAGTGGTAATGAACATTGACCACAAAATCTCCGAAAGACGCGAACCTCCCGGAGGGGTCACTTTCTACTTATGTTCAGAGTATGATAAATGATTACACGGTCACCCCATCTCCGAAAGACGCGAACCTCTTGGAGGGGCCACTTTCTACTTATGTTCAGAAATTTGTAATTGTTACCCCTGCCAAGTAAAACATAAAAGCTCGCGTCTTTTCCGTTAGATATTAAAGACATAGTATTTCACATGCATTAATACATAAAAGAGTCACAATGGGTAGACATCGACACACCGGTCGCTTCTAATTTGTCTACAATAGGTGTTATTCCTGCACAATAAAATATGAAAACTCGTAGCATAACCGATGGAGATTTTTAGCATGGTACGGACGAAATGTGACGTCCGGACGAAATTGCCGGAGTGTTTTTCCCGGTCGTTAGATCCGAAGCTTGCCTTTCCTGCGGAACAAAACTCGAAAGCTTTTTCGCTTTCTCCCGTTAAATACAACAAATAAAATATTCCACTTGCATCAATAAATATGGGTCACGATGCAATGCCTAAATCACTTCGGTAGAGCAAAGCTTCAATAGCTATATTTATTGGTCATAATAGAATAAAGGTGCATGTGGGTTTATGACCGAAACATGTAACGATGGAAATCCGTATCATTTGCAAACCTGGTTATCATTTTCTACCCTTTCGTTCACACAACATAGTGATTAGTGTTCCATTGCTAAATATCTAAGACTACCTAACGCCCTATTTTACAAACTGAAAAATAATAAATCTTTATTCGATTGACCATCTCTTTTTTCTACATGTTGGTGAAAAGTAGGTGGCATCTCCTTTTATTTTATTAAATTTATATCAACAAAAGATAAATTAATCTCGTGAGCACATAAGTTGGAGCAAAAAATAAAAGGTGGAATACTTACAAAAGCTGGACTGATATGAAATGTCCTCCTCATCACGTGGGGACAAGAGAAAAGAATGCAAACCGTCCCACTGCCCCAACAATTATTCTCCTTGTGGACCGTGTCCACCTATTCTTTTAAGCAGAGACTTTTGCATACAAAAAATAATATATTCGGTCTACTCATAAATGTGATAGCTACTCACCACAGCATATGGTCCACACCATTATAAAGCAATTTCTCCATCAATATTATTTTGATGTTATGATAGCAGCAAGAGTTCCATCTCTGCTATAAAATCCGCATCCACTCTATAACTCAAATCAGCTAATTACTCAAATGAAAACATACCGGAGAGTGAAAAGTGAGTAGGTTTGAAAGAAATAGCATCTTTCCCATCGGTACAAACACCATAAGCTGCCATAACCGTCCGGCCATCCAACAAACTCACAATCGAAGATTCCGGCATGTAACCGACACCATAAGCAACCTTAACCCGTCACCACTATATCCGAAAGAGATGGTACCTCTGAGCAGTTCGTCACTTCCGAACAACAAAGTATATCCGTACGAGATGGTACCTCCGGAAGACATAATCATCCGGACGAAACCATATGGCTGAACGATCCAGTATATACGAACAACCCTTAGTCGCTGCATCCCGTCTATACTTACTGTCCTCTATACCGGGTGAACCATGAAGATGCTTGGAAAAGTGGGTTGAAAGATATGACCGGACGAGGCAGTACCTCCGGGTGATGCAACATATCGGAGAAGGACAGTACTTTCGGATGACTTGACCGAAACAAACCATATCGGAAGGCCCTTACTCCATACCGGAGGATGGTGCCGAATGTCCTTAAACGTAGACTGAAAATGTATCCATTATATCCGAACAAGGTGGTATCCCCGAATGACATA
Source organism: Artemisia tridentata subsp. tridentata (assembly GCA_021014915.2). Taxonomy (NCBI): domain Eukaryota; kingdom Viridiplantae; phylum Streptophyta; class Magnoliopsida; order Asterales; family Asteraceae; genus Artemisia; species Artemisia tridentata. The sequence goes on along the minus strand of CP139509.1, from coordinate 438,247,552 downwards.
AAGTATCCGAATAACTAGGCCGAACGTTTATACAAAACGTCCCTCCCGGAAACTTGTGCCGAACGTCCGCACGCGGACCGAAGATGCGACCCATCATTCTAATCCATTGGTAGATCGAATGGTAGGGTCCTACGGATGGCGCCAATTTATTGAAGCAATTTTTTGTAACCGCTTCAAACAAATAAATGAGGCCCTTCCGCTAGGCAAGGCCGGACGACTCCTAGGTCCATTCGTCCTTGTCCCCAGCTTCGAGGCATGCTGCAAACATAAAGAACCCGTTAGAAGGTGGTCCCAAGGCCGAAGCCCCGGGGACCACCCTCCGACGGTCAAGTCAGAACCTCCGATGGAGAGGATTTAGTGTAACTGTACATGGGTGTAATATGTGCGGTGTGTTAAATATATTCAAGAGAGAGAGAATGAGATAAAGATGTTATATTGTTGATAATAATGAAATAAATGAGTGGTATTTATAGGGAGAGAAAAAGTGAGACAATATCCCTTAATATTCGGGCTAGGTGGCATAATCTGGCGCTGCCACCTGTCCAAAGGATATCGCCACCTGTCCTAGTACTTACAGTGATATTAGCCGGATGGCTCCGCGTGCCCTTCGGCATAGTGCCCTTCGGTAGAGTGCCCTTCGGTATTTCCGGATGGCTCCGCGCCGTTCGGACGTCTAGTCAAGATGGGCCGTCCGGACAAACATATGGCTGTATGCATTTGGAGGAGCCAAGTTCCCTATCTTGATTATGTGGACAATTGAATATTTTATGGTGTCTTTAGCCGTTTATCTTCTTATGGACTTATAGTCAACTCATGATACATATCAAACACGAAAAAGTTATCTGTGTAGACTTTATTTGATTATGCTCATGAATATATCTTGTAGGGACACAATTGTCTTCATAATCAAGTCGGAATATCAATGATTTATTGGGGTTTTTAGCCGTTTAGTATTTGTTATAGACAACTTGATGTATAAAAAACATATATTATAGTTATTGCCAACTCATTAAACGTATCAAAACATGAACAAGTTAAAGTACCAGTTGATCAATATCTACATTTTCTTGAATTGTCACTTTTATAATTGAAGATATGGTAAAACAATTTAATGTAGGGTGTCGGTGGGTGTCGGTGGTGGAGGTGGGTGTCGGTGTCGGTGGTGGCGGAGGTGGTGTGACCGGAGATTGTAGTTGTTAATGTTGTATATGTGTTTTTGTATTTTAAGAAAATAAGATGTCTTTTTATTTATAAAAGAGAAAAAAATAGATGTAGGGTGTTTATGAGAGAAAAAAGAATTGTGTTTGTGTTTCTCAGATTTGTGCTTGTGTTTGTGTTTGAAAAAAGAATTGATGATGAATTGTTCTCAGATTTGTGTTTGTGTTTGTGTTTGGAAAGTGGATAAGAGAAAGAAAAAGTGTGACAAAAAATGAAACAATAATCAAATCACAAGACCAAAAATGTACTTAACTCAATTATTAACTTTTTGACAAAAAGACAAAAAAGCCAAGTCGCTTAAAAAATGTGGGTTCCAGTCGCTCAAGAATGTACCTGTTGTAAGTGGTACCATCTTAGTACTTACCATCTTAGTACTTGGTAAGGACATGCTAGGGGACACTTGGCACAATTTTAAGAGATCCGCCCAAGATATTTGGGCGACCCTCTCCCATAGGGTATCTAGGGAAAAAAATTTTTTTGAGCATTTAGAGTGAGCACCCTTGTACTTATGGGGTATTTAGAGGTTTATCCCATTATTTTATAGTTTTCATTTTTGATTAAAGTAATTAATATGCACATAATATAAAACACAAAAAAAACACCACAAAATGCAGAGCGAACACATACAAAATACTACAAAATTGTTGCCATTAAACTTATAAAACACAAAATAGCTATAACCCTTGACAAAAACGGAATTTGGATAGAAAAATCGTAACGCCTTTTCAAAACTCCAAAATCACACACTTTAACATACACAATACTTTATACATACCATAACCCTTTTAAAACAACTTGTAGAGATCTTTAATTCATTACACAACCACAAGTTTAATGATGGTTGGATTCTAGAGATAGAGTGAAAGAAGATGGGAGCCTTATTGAGAGAGAAAAAGAGAAAGATTAGATTAGGAAGAGTGAAAGCTCCAACCCTATCCCTAGTGGAGAGGTGTATTTATAGTTACAAGTTTTAGGTGCCCCTAGCGGGCTGTAGAGTGAGCTGACAGTGGGTAAAGACCCGACCCACTCCACAAATACTATAATAACTAAACTAATATTACTTTAACTAATCTAATATTAATAAGCCTACGAGCTATATAAATGCTAAATAGATACTCGGGGTGACCGAGCCTTCATCTGAATATTTATATTCCTAACAATCTCCCCCTAAGGGAGGTCACCCCGGAAATAATATTTTGAATTCTAGCATTCTATCTTCTGAACTTGACTTCATAGCTCGTAGTCTTTGATTCTTCAACGTCATTACTCTTTGTACATACAGCAGTGATCTTTTGATGACCGTTCTTCTGTCTTGGATGATATTTGGTGATTCTTTGATGTCATCATCCAACGCATGTCTCCAGGTCATCTTTTAGCAGTATGTCTCCAAGTGATGTGGTACACTTTGAACCGACATGCTCACACTATTCTGGGTCATGATTTTCCGCATCAGAGTTTGCAGAAGCAGTGTTGAAGGTCTTTTAGTTTATCATGACTTCTGTGAATATGATGATGGTAAAGTGTGAGCATGGGGTGATGGACCGGCATCTTTCTAGCAATCAGCTACAACCGCAATTAGCTGCAACATCAATCAGCTACAACCGCAAACAGCTGCAACAGCAATCAGCTACAATCGCCAGATGTTCCTGCATACGACAGTTAGTAATAAAACGTCCGGTACTTACAGGTTCTGACTTCGAGATTGTTAACAGCATAGTGTGAAAACTCTCTCTAATCCTTACCAAGACCGTTCCTAAATCGGAAACCCACAGAGGGCTTTAAAGATCTACCGTAGTAAATCAACGATTAGGTGAGTCGCTGGAGATCACTCCACGACTGTAGACCGTTTGAAACCGCCGCGACCACTAAGCGTAATCCACAAGGAATTACCGAAGTGACCTGCTTTCAGGGCTGTTTGATGTTGACCCTGGCAGGAATTTCCATTTAATCACTGAGAATTACATTTGTAAATTCCCTCATAAATGTTCTGGCAGATTGCTAAGATCTGCGTAGGACTCATAAGTTTACAACTGGTGTCCTTAATGTTGAACAACCAGTGTAGAAGTAGCACGTGTTCCTATGAGATCTTATTATGCGTCTCGTGGCTCTAGACTCGATAAGTGCGTTTTGATTTAGTGATCGGAGGCTGGAGAGGACTGCCACCTTTTCAATATCATCTAACTCGGAGTGAGATAGACGATAGACATGTATTGATCTCCGTGGCAAATGAAACAAGAGTCCTTTGAGGGACCTTGAGTGGCTAGGGAGGGTTGTGCAGCGTATCACTGGGTCCATGATACTTTGTCTTCAATGCCAGCAATCAACTTAGTGATTCTGACAGTATATGTATTGACCCGGTTTCTGCCTAAATTGTAAGGAGGGCTTCTTTCTTTTCACCCTTTATCTTTACATTTCTTTTTCATTCTTCAACCCCTTCAGCGCTTACCGAGACTTCATTACTAGTACCTTGTTGGGTTTGTTCCAGTACTAGCTCCATCTCAGTCGGCACTTTTCCCTTATTCACTTTTCTCTTTTTTAATCATACCTAAGGACTTCTACACTAACTAGTGGATTGTCCCTGGGTAGATCCCTCCGGTTCTGGCGGGATCGTGGGAACTTATACCTAACCTTACCATCCTTATAGCTCCAATGCATTAAATAAAATGGTCGGTCTTTGGTGTTCTTCCACAATTGCCGTTAACCAAATCCTTGAAAAATCTCTCAAAGTGTTCATGATTATGAAACACATTTTGCTAACACTTTGAGAGTTTTTGATGCGTGGTTTTGCAACCTTACAACAGGTTTTACCTCTCAAGGGATCTTGAGAAGTTTGCAATCCCCACCAGGCAGTGTACCTGACCGTTGTAGTATAGTGAAGTGGCAAGTACCGGGGATTGATCGTTCAACTCAAAGAATAGTGTTCGTTAGGATTGAAATTAATCTAACTAGGTCTAAAGGTGAGGGATGATTCTTTTTGTATTTTTATATTTTATGGAAAGCAAGTAAAAATCTCTGGTTTTGGAAGAAGGGGCGGAATTAGTTGCTAATCAACTAACCCAAAAGCTACTAATTAAACTAATATGCAAGAAAAGTAAACTAGGGTTCTACAAGGGAAATGAAGCATGTCTACCTATGATATGTTACTCCTTGCTAGCTATCCAATTCTACCTATTGAATTGTCACACCTTGTTTTAATTGACGGGTTGTATTCCTTAATACCAATCGTGGGGTGGCGTACGTACTTCCCCAACTCTATAAGCTCCTACTTCACTCCTATGTCGAGCCGGCTAAGAAGCTCCTAACATGAGATCACTAGAATTCGCTCATGCATTAAATACAACCAAATAAACCTAGTACGCATTGGTTCATGTTTCTTAAGACGTTCAAGCAAGTTACCGTATAGGAGGTTAGCCAGTTTTCTTAAGCCTAACATTGATATCACCCAATCAAACAAGAGACAATAGGAAACAAGAATTATAAACTAAACCAACTAGATCTATTGAAGTTGTCACGCCCTAATTGATGGAGATGGACACACACATCAACAAGAAATCAATAAGATCTAATTAGTTATACACAAGTTTTACACAATCATAAGTAGATACAAGGTGATTTAGCCAAGCATAATTAATGAAGAGCAATCAACAATAATCATAATTGAAGACATAACATAAGATTGAATCGATAAACAAACCATTACAAGATATTTATGGCATGATTAGGACCCTCTAAGTGGCTGGAAAAACACCTACCTAAACCCTAAAATCGGACTTAGGGTTTAGGGCTTACAAATAATGAAGTTGTGATGTTGTATTTATAGGCAGTTTGCTGTCCGAGGGGTTCTGACGGCGTCAGACTTACACGTGACGCCGTCACATCTAATTTTTCACCAAATTGTAGATCTTTTCGTCCCGATCGCGTGGCCTTTTGAATCACCTAAATCCGAGTTCGTATGAGGATTTTATGGCCAAAACAGTAACAGCTACCACGCGCGCAAGTTGTGACTAGATAACACGTGATGGCCTTCTTGACGCCGTCTCCCTTTAAACCTCCAAAATCCGTTCTGGCCTATCAGAAGCTGACGCCGTCAGAATAAAGGCATGACGCCGTCCCTCTTTAAATTAAGCCGTGACGACCTTGATCACTCCAAAGGGTGACGCCGTCAGAATTCCCATGCAAATTTCTCTGGCTTATCATGAGTAATTTTCACATCCACCTTTTTCTTGCCAAGCCATGACGCCGTCTGGGGACATTTCTGACGCCGTCAAAGGCACTTTTCAGCCGATTTTGAGACTTTGTCGTTTTCTTCACTTTTATGCTCCAAAAACGTCCAAAATGCTTCCTTTTCTAGATTTCTTCTCCAAAGTACCTAAAATGACAAAAGAAACGATTTAGGGCAATATTTGATCAAATAAATACGATTTAGGGCTTAAATGACCCCCTAAAAGCGGTACACTTTTCGCTTCATCAGTTTTATATTTTTCAAATGCTCCCCCTCAACATGTGCTCCGATGTTTTAATTATAAATTTGCACATGTTGGGAGGAGTTTGCTCTTTTTGAATTGATCCACTTTCAGTGAACATGACCGATTCGAGACACGCTTACATCACTGGTTAGACCAGCTTGAAATTATTACCTAGCCTGGTCAAGTCCACAGAAAGTTTCTCGAAACGGTACACTCTACTCAGATACGTCCTCTTCGAGACACGCTTACATCACTGGTTAGACCAGCTTGAAATTATTACCCGGCCAGGACGTATCTTTTCGATTAATGACAGTTTATGTTTCGTCAATTCATTGGTGAAGTCTGAGCCGTACTCACATAAGATGCCGCATCCATTTTGTTATCACAAACCATTTGCTCCCCCTCAATATGTGCATCGATACTCGAAAGAGTTTAGCACATATGGGAGAGCTTACATTCATGTCCAAAACATCACCTTTTTATCAGATTGCATATTTAAATCACATTCTCTCCCCCGATCAAAAATTTCAAATCTTTTGAGATTTGTGATCTCAATTGATTTAAATAAGTTTAGAAAATGTGGAAGAAAATGTGGTCAAGTTTAACATATTCTGATAATGGAACGAGACACTGCTCCCCCTCAATTAATGAGGGAGATTCACTACTTATCATGTACAATATAACATTTATGACACAAATGATATTGACCTTTTTCCGCAGACGATGTGATCATCCGCTTCTCTGAGGTAGTCATTGGTCAACATCAATTATCCGTCCACCAACAAATCTTTCCAAGTATTTTCGATCCCCACTTGGCGAGATCCGAGTAAGTACTGCTTTGTTGAAATGACGGTGGTGGAGGTGAAGACAGTGTTGTTGTTGTTGTTGCCGATGTTGTTGTTGTGGCGAATTCCGAGCCAATCAATAGAGTTTGAAAGTCTGATCAAATGGTTAGAGCGGGAACTGGCACATTCATTTCGGCCATGGAATCTGCATACGAATATCCAGACAGAAATACATACATACAGATACACTAGTCATTAATAGCTACCACATAGCAGCTTGCCACATCATAATACCAAATTCATCTCATAGTCAAATCACAGTCAGGAAATACATCAAACTGCTATCTAGCATGAAGAGCAAACAGCAATCATGAACATGGCAATTCACACATATTTCAATATTCAACTCAGGATCTTAGGGACAAGATTCTAACATGATAGCTATATACCTAAGCACATCCTGAGAACATATGCACTAAATCAACAACAGTTAAGCAGCTATCGACTAACAAAAGTCAAACAACATTTGAAACTCATTCAGTTAGATCATACACATGCCTTTGGAGAATTCAAGAACATCAAACACAATGGGTTTTCTAACTTCTTTTAGATTCTGAGTTTTAATGTATCTAGGGAATTAAACGAGGATTCCAGATTGACACAAATGGACCTTATAGTTACATAAAGCTAGGATACTATATACAAATTGCACATAATGCCCTAAACTTTCTAACAATTAACACAATTGGCCATTAGATATAACGCATAGTAAATTCCTTTTCAACTAATACCCCATAAACTACAAAACCTTATCAAAGAATTACGAGTTAACCAAGAAACCCGTTTGATGAAAATAAAATTTGAAATCACTCTCCCCGTCAATCAATGACCCGTATTCTAGTTAAAGAGCTGTAGTCATTGATTGAGTGACAAATTTTATGCACAATCCAAGTCTAAAAGAATTTCAAACAACATGTAATCACCAAGTGTCTCACAAATAATTTTCAGAAGAATCATAGAAAGAAAACTATTTGTATGCAAAGAAGATTTCTCTTCTTAATCCGGAGATAATGCACTGAAGCGTACACTAGATCGATGATGCACGGATATGAAGTAATCCATGCCCGGATGAACATCACCCAGTGAGAGGAACAGCCGTCCTTTTGGCGACGTGCTTTCCCCATTTTGAAGTGCGGGTTGCTATCTAAAGTAATAGCAAGCCATGAGACATGTTTTAACAATCCATTTTAACTTCTGCTCGAGCTTCATTTAAAGTCCCGTGTCATTATTGAATGACATTTCTAAGACCGTAAATGTTATCGATAAACAGAAGACATGCCTAGATGAAACTATTTTTGGTATTTTCTATTTTTTTGTTTTTATGGTTTTTCGTTTCTCTATTTACAATTTGCAGGATTTTTATAATATTCTATTTACAGTGTGGTATAAGATATGTACAAACAATATGTTTCAGTTTAAGACGATGATAACATGAATACCAAAATGAGGATACTTTCAGTATGTGGTAGACATCTGTAGTCAACATCTCTTAAACTTTCACCACCAAAGCTTTCGAGGCTCCTGAATAATCGACTGAACTTGAGCCTTCTCAATGTGAAGCTTTGATAGCTTCCCCCCAAACCGACAATCTTCCTTTTGAGCAGTTTCAAAGCTCTCTTTCAAGCTTACGAAAGGTAAGTGTACAGTGAAAACCGTAGCAAACCCCATTAAATATTGCTGCTCCTTTTAAGAATAACCGTTGAGATTCTTCGATCGGGGGATCATCAAGTAGATCAGCAATGAATCATCTCACTCTTGAATAATTCTTCTCATATTTCTTCCTGCTGAAGACTGAAGTAACGCATACCAACAGTATCCAGAGACCACTTCCCCCAAGTAATTGAAGTGATGCAGCCAGTCTCCTTATATGAAGCCCAAAAACCCAAAGTACACACTCATTCCCGTTAATAAAGTCGAAAACGTAACATCAAGATCAATTAAGACCCGGAAATCCCCTTTTCTACCTTCAGGAAATTGCAGATGAGAATTGTTACACCAAATTCAACTAAGTCCCGAGTGTAAGCAATTTATCCCGTATGTAGTCGACATGATAACACCAAGACAGTACCATAAAAGCAACTGAATACCGGATGTACACATTTCCTTCAGTAGGATACCGACTAACCATAGGAACCATCATACAATTGTGTACCTCTTTTATCATCAGAAACTGACTTTCTCTTCCCCCACGTAGTTGGAGTGATACACCAAAGGAAAGAGTTAAAACACTGAGCATTCAGATGTATGTCTCCTTCCCCCTTGCTGGTTTTGATACCTCAGAATCAGCAACACATTTTACGCACATATTCTTGAGATCTTGTGAGAAGAACAAAATTGGCACAAGTGGATCACGTGAGAATCAACCGCTACCGAAACTGTCTCTGACTATCTTTACCAACCCTCAAGTAGGCTTTCTGACGAGATGACTGATGGAACAAACCCAATATACCAAACTTGAAACTGACGAAGAATTCCCCAATTTTGTTACTTAATCTTGCACTAATGTTTGAAGAACGGTGTAGAGAATTAATGCTCCAAGCAAATCTCTAAGTACTCAATACTCAACCAAAGTATGAGACATTATCACCTCTTGCGATTATCCACAACGTTATCGGCGTGTGACACTGAGTACTACAACATAACTCCTTTAAGTGATAGTTAACCAGGTCATCAAACATTTACCAAACATTTACCCCGACTGCTGGTAACTAGATAAACCAAGTCTTCAACTTAAGTCATAAGCACGAGCAAGTTATCTTTGAAAGTCATGCATCCAACCAACCTCGACTTCAAGATAGAATAAGATCACGGCCCTGAGAAAGTCAACTTCAACCTCAACTAGGTGATACCTGATTAATTCCGTAGTCACAATTAGATGCCCAACAAGTGATTGTTTGTTCACTCCCTTGTTCACACTTCTCCCCCTCAAAAATTGCATATGAGAATGCCATTTTTGATTGAACAAGTGTCTATGAGGTTGGTCCACTGTTCACACTTCTCCCCCTCAAAAATTGCATTTGAAGTTGCCATTTTTGATCGAGAGAATAAACGTCCAATCTGATGGAAGTAGATCCACTTGATGTCTGAACGAGCATGGAGTAAGTATGAAGCCTTCTGATGATAATAGTCAGAAACAAAAATATTCGTATGACCATTTCTCAACTCTCAATCACCATATAGTTTATTCACCCTTCTCCCCCTCAAAAATTGCATATGCCTGTCAACTGCAATTTTTGGTTGAATAAGTGAATAAGAGTATACTCCAATATGCGTCGATCCACTTGAAGACTGAATGAGCACGGAAAGAGCATGAAACTTGTTGATGAGAATGGCCATAAATAAGAAGATTTCTCTTCTTCCAAAGATAAAGTGCACTTAAGCTTACACCTTTCATTTCTTTGAGGAACGGGGCCTGAAGTGTTATCTGCAGACGCCATAATGTTGACAAAGAGGCCCGAGGCTTGAACTGCAGTGTTCAAACATCATTGTCGATGAAAAACGAGGCCTGAACTGAAGTGAACAGACGTCATAGACGATGAAGAACGAGGCCTGAACTGATGTGAACAGACATCATGGTCGTTGAAGAACGAGGCCTGAACTAAAGTGAACAGACGTTATTGTCAATGATGTTCATCAAGCTTGAATTGCCTGAACCCTTACATCAAGAGATATCACTCTTTTCAGCACCCAAACCCTGAGTCTTTCCTTAATAAGAGGGACCAATGTACCTGCACTTAAGTAAAGACTTTCTGCATTGACATTAAGAGTTTGTTTGCATTTATATGGGTTAGTGATATCAGCATTTAAGCCATTTGGGGTTGCACTGTCAACCTTGGTTCTGCACTCAGTGAACATCTTTCTAATAGGTATCCATCTAAGACTTACAATCTTAAAAGTTCTACCCGTTGGTATCCACCTAAGGCAAGATCTAGGAGTGCTTGGTTTCTCATGTACAGTGGAAGACTTGTTTAGAGAAGACCTTTGTCCTACAGCAATCTGCCTACCAGGTTTCTGAGTATACCTCTTTGGTTCTACGGGCTTGTTGTTGTTTCTAGTCTTAGAGGTCTGAACCTTAGTACGAGCATTCACTTCCTTCAGGAATTTTGTTATACAATTATCATGGGTTGCATTAAAAACACATTTCTGACAAGTTGAGCAAACGAAATGTTTGGAGTCAGAGAAAGATCTAGGATTCTTAGAGTGATCTGCTATGGGAATCGCATTAGCTGATACACAACTACTCTTAAGAACAGGCAAATTCATAGTCTTTTCATGGGTGTTTTTCTTAGCATCCTCTAGGTTGTGATTCTAAACACTGTTTTCATGTCTAACATATTCCTTTGATGTCACAGGTGACACACACTTTGAATTTGTCCTAGAAGAGCTAGATGCACTCACATGATGAGGTTTTGCAAGCGTACATTCCTTTTCATTTGATCTATACTGTGAAGTGACTGGTTTTGGCAAAACTTGTTTCACATCAACTTGGGAGGCAAACCGTGTTTTTGAAACTTTTGGCCGTTCAGATCTAAACGCAGTCGGTTGTCTAACAACTGATTTGTTTCTAAGTGGTGGTTTCCCCAAGATTGATGGTTTTGCAAACTTAGTGTTCACACCATTTTCTGTCAGTTTTCTTAATTCGTTTTTCAACGCAGCTATTGCAAAACCCTTTTCCTGAAGTTGGGCTTTGAGTTCATCATCTTTGGCAATCAAAGAGGTTGTCTGTTCTATGACCTTAGATTTTTTTTCTTTGATTGAGTCACACAAGTTTTTACATTGCATTTTCAAAGCCTCATTTTCAGTAAGTAATTCAGCCACTTTAGTGTCATGTTTAGTCTTAACTTCATTACACATGTCACGCATCTCAGCCAATTTATTTTTCAGGTTTTTGATCGTTAAGTTTTTGGCTTCTAGCTGAGCTTTCAAATCATTTATCATAAAAAATTCATGGAATTTAGGAAATTCCGGGTTTTTACATGGTAGTTTATTTTGAAGACTTTCTTTATTTTGTTGCATTGAGATTTCAAGATCAATACAATGTTTTTCAAGCTGTGGAAATCTTTTTGAAAGTTCATCATAAACTTCTTTGTCAACCATATTGTTTGATTTGAAAGACTCAACCGTAAGCGAATAACTTAACGCATCATCATGTTCAGCATCCTGATCAATTTCTCCCCCCTTATGACTCATATTTGTTGAATCAGAGGTGATATTGCTATCAGTCTTTTCAAACAGATATGTGTCATAAGTAGGTTTAACTTGATCAGTATGTTGTTGTTCATTAGAAAGAACATTTTGTTGATCAGACAGATGTACCTCAGCAGATGGTACTTTGTGATTTACTGGACTAAGATCTGCATCCACACCATGCGTGATATCAGTCCTTGAGTTGTTGCTATCATCATGCTTGTCTGATTCTGTCCCATTTCCCATAATTTGAGCCCTTTTATTAATGAACCCCTTAACATTACTCACAAGTTGGAGTAATGTCCTTCTGAACACGTCAACCTCAGTTCCAGTGTAATTAGCAAAACACTTTTTCGCCATTTGACTGTCATCATCAGTGAACACTTGGAGTTGGTTGTTAATCACACCCAAAGCAGCCATGGATCTGTCTTCAGAAAATTCTCCTTTGTCAAGTTGTTGTTCAAGTTGATCCAAATATAGAGTCATTTTGACTGTGAAATCATGAACATCTTGACCAAAGAGTGTTGTGAAAGCCCGTGTGTAACCCATCACGTATTCAGGTTTTTCAAACAGAACCTTGAGATGTGAATGAAGTAATCGAAAATATTCAATGCGACTGTCCTTTGCATTAGACAACATTAGTGACTCAATCAACTCTCTCTCTCTTGTGAATATGAGCACAAAGATTCCACATTAGTAATCTCAGAATCACACACGTTTATTTGTTGTACATAATTGGAAGTCTCTTGTTTATCATATGAGTCGTACAACTTGAGTACCTCAGATATGAAGGAATCTGAAGTAGTAGACATGATGTAAACGTGCACGGGATTTTACAATTTAATGATTTAAACCGAGAAATAGATTCTTTCGCGGGATTTTACAAAAATCAAAAATAAACCATGAAAGGATAATGATTACTTGAATGTGTTATGATTGATTGTAGGATCAAGTGATATGTAGTTTAGTTATGATTTGGTTTGTTTGATGCAAGTTGTTTTGGTGAAATGTTGTACTAAAAACTTAAAATCTCAACAACTTCATTCCAGAAGGGATTTGGGCCTCGAAAAATTCGTTTCACGACTTTGTGGTGAACCTCACTATATTCAGGTTGTTCCGGTCGTTTTGGCAGGTATTTCATTGAAAACGGAGTTACGGTTCAAAAGTTATGGCCGTTTGAAGTTTTGACAAAAAAAGTCAACTTTGGTCAAACTACAACAAGTCAAGTCGCAATTAACCAAATCGCAATAAGTCAAATCGCAACGAACCAAATCGCAGTAAGTCAAATCGCAAGTATCAACTCGCAATGTCAAATCGCAACTGGTCAAATCGCAATCAGTCAAATCGCAACTAGTCAAATCGCAACATGTCAAATCGCAACTAATCAAATCGCAACTAGTCAAATCGCAGTGACTCAAATCGCAAACTTTGTCAAATCACAACTTTGGCAAATCGCAGCTTTGGCAAATCGCAGCTTTGGCAAATCGCAACTTTGTCAAATCGCAGTTGACCAATCGCAACTAATCAAATCGCAACTAGTCAAATCGCAGTGACTCAAATCGCAAACTTTGGCAAATCGCAACTTTGTCAAATCGCAGTTGACCAGTCAAAGCTGTCACTTTCACCCACTTTTGTCTTTTTTTCCCCTTTTCCACTACTAACCAAAACTCAAAATCAAATCACAACCAATAACTACCACAAATAATCAAATCGCAACCAAGAAATCTCAAAACTCAATCAAGAAATATCAAATCTCAACCGCACTTTTAGTTACAAATAGGCCACGAAAATCTTGATATAACCAAGAGTTAAGCCACAAAACAAGGACGATCAATACCTAGCCTATCATATCACTTCGAACGTATTAAACCACTTAGATCCGTGACTTTTCCAACAAAAAAGATAAGAAAGACACCACGTGATGGTATAAAAAACTAGTCACATCTCTTATTAATTACAAGTCCTATTAAATGAAGTGAAGTTAATCACAACACATACTAAGACGTTGACCAACTTGAATCACACGAAGTACTTTTATCAAATCACACGAAGTACTTTTGACTGCAGAATCCAACACTCATTAAGACGTTGACCAACTTGAATTGTTTCACATATTTTAAATCACAACACGAATCAAATGAAAAACAATTCGTTGACCAACACTCATTAAGAAAGAAGACAATAATTAGATGTGACAATTCGAACCAAGAAAAACAAGACAATAATTAGACCAGATCCACTATTTCCGAACCAAAATAAGAAAGAAAGAAAATAAGTAAAATTTGAGTTTGTGTAACTGAATCAAACGAAAAAAAATAATAGTACCCAAGATCAAACCTAGGCTCTTGATACCAATTGTAGAGATCTTTATTTCATTACACAAACACAAGTTTAATGATGGTTGGATTCTAGAGATAGAGTGAAAGAAGATGGGAGCCTTATTAAGAGAGAAAAAGAGAAAGATTAGATTAGGAAGAGTGAAAGCTCCAACCCTTTCCCTAGTGGAGAGGGGTATTTATAGTTACAAGTTTTAGGTGCCTCTAGCGGGCTGTAGAGTGAGCTGACAGTGGGTAAAGACCCGACCCACTCCACGAATACTATAATAACTAAACTAATATTACTTTAACTAATCTAATATTAATAAGCCTACGAGCTATATAAATGCTAAATAGATACTCGGGGTGACCGAGCCTTCATCTGAATATTTATATTCCTAACAAAAACAAAACACCACAAAATACATATAAAAACTCTTGTCATTAAACTTTTATAAAACACAAAATAAATTAAAGGGGTGTTTGTTTAAGCTTATTTAGCCGGTTTATAAGTGATCGTGTATAGTATCCCCGGACCCAGCATACTGGGCCGGACATATTCACAACTAACCGCGGCAGAGTCAAGACGGACAAATACACATTGTAAAGTCCAGTCTTGCCAAGCCAGGACAAGAACATACCCCGGCCTCCCTAGGCCGGGCCGGAACACATCATTGGCCGCAGCCGGACCACCACGCTGCCAAAAGCCAGATCTTATGGGATCGTGTCTCCCACTTGATCTGACATCTACCTGCTAGGTATGGCGCAATTCGGCTCTGCTCTGACACCTACCTACTCGGTAAGGCGTAAGTCAACTCGCAGAGTCCCGAGGCAGCTACAGTAAGTATATGGGTAGTATAAATACCCTCATCTCATTTATTACTCTCAACTAACTGCATTTACTTACACCCAGTCCGCACTTACATCTCAAACAATATACTTACTCTCACACCGGAGGCCAACCGCGGAACCCCCCTTTCGCGGTAAGACTAACGGTGTTGCTTTTCTTAGCAGCTCACGAAGTACTTAGCACAAGATCTGTACCCGCCAAGAGCTAGTCTAACCTAGGTCTGGTAGTGTGCCCAAGATTTGTACTAACAAGTTGGCGCCATCCGTGGGACCAGTTACACAACTGCGTTTCTAAAAAAAAAAAAAAAAAAAAAAAAAAAAAAAAAAAAAAAAAAAAAAAAACTTTACCATGAGCAATCAAACAAAAAACCCCTCCCCGTCCCAAGAACCTTCCACAGTACGGAACACTCATGAGAAGGGGAAAGGGAAAAAAGGAGAGCACCATTCAGACTCTCTTCCAAATGAGGCAATAAGGGCGTTCTGCAACAAGCATTATCACCAACTATTGCCCTTAATGACTGAAAAGGTCCATGCGGAGAATATGGGACAATTAAAAACCCGCCTCAACTTCGAGGACGAGTCACAGGAGAATTCATACTCCCGAGAGCCATCCCGATATGTTGAATCAAGAGACAGGAGAAAGTGAAAGACAAGCCCCGGTGCGAGGCCTGAACCTTCCGAAAGTTCCTACTCCCGGAGTGTTTTCTCCAGACTTAGTAAAGATCCCGAAGATAACGAGGAAAGGGCCAATCACCCCCGGTCGGCCGTTTTCACTCGTTTAGGGGAAAAAAGAGAAGGTGTTAAGTCACGTTTGGGGGAGAGAAAGCCGGACGTGTTTTCTCGGCTTAAGTCTAAGAGCCGCGCTCGAAGGGAGCGTAGAGGTGAAGCTAGACGTTACAGACAAGACGGAAGACCTTCTGTGGAAGGAAGTCCGGGCAGCCCAAGAAGAAGAACCCCAAGTCCGACCTACAGCCGCACTCCACGCTCAAAGGAGAGAGGCGTCGGATCCGGATCCGCCTGCTCCGGTTCCATAAGGCGAAGGGACCGGACACCGGACGGAAATGGAGACAATGATGGAGGATATTGGGAAGCCGGGTCTGGGAAGAACAAAGGGAACGCGGACGATCTTTATCGCCCATACGAAATCGATGACAAGGACCCTTTTACGCAAAGAGTCAGAAACTTCGAGTTCCCAAAGAGGACCCGAATGCCCTCCAATGTCAAAACTTACGACGGAACGGGAGATCCGAAGGATCACCTAAAAAATTTCTGTACCGCGGCCAAAGTCGAGCGATGGGCTATGCCCACCTGGTGCCACATGTTTAACTCCACCCTGATGGGCCACGCTCGAATGTGGTTCGATGAATTGCCGGCAGAAAGCATAGATAGCTTCGAAGATCTCCGCAAAAATTTCTAATCCTGCTTCCTCCAGTAGAAGAAATACACCAAAGATCCGGTGGAACTCCACCTTATCAAGCAAAGAGAAGGAGAAACCACGGCAGCATTTGCCGACCGCTTCAAGGCGAAAAGTATGCATGTGAAGGGCGCCCCTGAATGCATGAAGGTTTCAGGTTTTGTGCATGGGATCAACAACCCAGAGCTAATCAGAAGGCTCAATGAAAAAATCCCGAAGACGGTGGACGAGATGTGGAAGGTTACCACAGCCTTTCTCTGTGGTGAAACAGCCGCGATAAATTTGTGAAGAAAAAAGCCAGACCACTCTTCGTGGAAGTCTCATGAAGGGGGACCCCGAACATCCAACAACCAGGCTTTTGAAAGGAAAACAAAATTCAAAGGGCATTCAAGGGCGGACTGGAGGAAGAATGACCGGTTCACCCTCTCATAAAAACACCAAAGGAGATTCTGGCAATGGATGCGGTAAAATTCACAGCTCCACCACCTATGGCAAGCCCGGTGGAATCAAGAAACAAAGACAAGTATTGTGAATTTCACAGAGAAAAAGGACACCATACGGATGAGGGTTTCCAATTGAGAAGGCAGATTGAGGACGCGGTCAGATCCGGCCAGTTGGCACACTTGGTAAAAGAGATCAAGAACGGAAGCAAGAAGGGCGGGGCCGCTAAATGTGGCAAGAAGGAAACCGCGACCAAGGACAAAGTGTTGGGTCCTTCAGTACCCATGAGTCATTAAAACAGGATTTGAATGCAAATTAAGCTAAGTGTTAATTAAACCGAAAACATTCTAAGTCACTCACTGAGTTACCTTCAAGATGCTCAGGACGAGTCTAAGAAGAAAGACTCACCAATTCAGGAAGGCAGTTCTCCCTGAAGTGTTACTTGAGACGAAGAAGAAGGTAATGGGATCAGTGAGCGTTAGACAAGAGCTCATTGAACCCCAGTCTCCTCAACAACAATAACTGAAGACTGAAGGCGAATGACTAAAGAACCATGAAGCCTAAAAGAAAGGCTGGATTGAGCGGGAAGGTTTGAAGAAGATAAGAACAAGTCTTATCGGGGTCAGAACAAACCATCCCTCAAGTGGCTAAAAGTCGAAGAAGTGTCAGGTCTGACACTCGAAGACTTTTTGGCTCAATCCTATTGGTTCTTGAAAATGACAACTACTGTTGTAGTTGTCAGACACGCCTTCCCATTGTTTATGTATTTTTTAGTCTTTCAGTACTCTTAACATGTTTGCCTATAAATAGCAAACAGATGGAGAAAAGTGGGTAAGGTATTTTTGTGCAATTAAAGCTTAGACTTTCACAATACCCCTTTTCTCCTACAAAGAGTAACGTATCCCTGAGATAGCTCAGTGGGTCGAATTGTTACCACTTAAAGCATTGCTTAAGTTTAGATAGGAGACACCATACCTTGTCTATTTAATCCCAAGTGTTTGTTCCGCAAAACACTTGGGTAATAGATTCTTTGATTCATTTCTAATAAGAATTTAAACGTTGAAAATACTTTGTGTTTTTATATTAACGTTTCATTAATTGTTAGAATTAATCAATATATTGTATTAGTCATAAACACAAATAGATTAACTATATAGTTAACTTTAAGCGTATTAAGGGAACAACACAAAGCCCCAGCCATATTCATGATACGGACCTGGAAACGAACTGTGAAACAGAAGGTCCCCTCATGTACCGAGCCAAATTTAGAAATATCCTTCCCTCCAATAATGGAAGACGACTGGGATGACCATCCATTGGTAATAAAGGCCGGAGTGGGCGGACACTACGTACACCGAATGTACGTGGACAACGGAAGCGCCTCTGAAGTCCTTTATGAACATTGTTTCAACCGACTGAGCCCGAAAATCAAGAAAAAAATGATCCCCGCTACAGCTCCTCTTCACAGTTTCAGTGGCGAATTATCATGGCTTTTGGGACAGATTCTGTTAGAAGTTACCTTAAGTGATGAAGAGAACTCAGCTAGCGCTTGGATGAACTTCATGGTGGTTAGGTCACCTTCCCAATACAATGGCATAATTGGTCGGCCGGGGAGAAGACAACTTAAAATTATCCCTTCCACGGCCCACGGTATGATTAAATTCCCCACCCAAGGTAGAGTAGTCACCTTATATAGTGACAAAGTCATTCCGGTAGAGTGTCAAATGGTCGCGGAACCCCAACCACAGCAAGGTCCTGAGGAAACCCCAACAAAAGATGGAATTCAAGTAGCAATACATCCAGAATTTCCGGACCAGACGGTCACTATAGGAGGAAGCTTGACAGATCCGGGGAAGAAGGATCTGTGTGAATTGTTAAAGAGCAATCTAGATATCTTTGCCTGGAAACCATCGGACATGACCGGAGTGCCGCGGAACGTAGAAGAACAAAAATTGAACATCCGGGAAGGGTATGCTCCGGTAAGGCAAAAGAAACGTGGGCAGGCCCCGGAACGAAACAAAGCAATTAACGAGGATGTTGCAAAGTTAGTAGAAGCCGGTATAATGAGGGAGGTCCACTACCATGACTGGCTGTCAAACCCGGTCCTGGTCAAGAAGAGCGACGAAAGTTGGAGAATGTGTGTAGATTTCAAGGATCTGAACAAAGCATGCCCGAAAGATTGTTACCCTCTTCCGGAAATTGACTGGAAAGTTGAATCCCTCTGCGGATACACCTTCAAATGTTTCTTGGACGCGTACAAAGGCTACCACCAGATACAGATGGCCGCAGAAGATGAGGAAAAACCGCGTTCCACACAAACCAAGGGATTTTTTGCTATAAGAAAATGCCCTTTGGATTGAAAAACGCAGGAGCCACATACCAGCGTCTAGTGGACAAAGCCTTCGAAAAACAGATTGGAAGGAACCTTGAAGTATACGTCGACGATCTGGTTATCAAGAGCCACTCGGAGGTGGAAATGTTAAGGGACGTGGAAGAAACCTTCATGGCTCTCCGGAAGATAAACATGAAGTTAAACCCAAAAAAGTGTACCTTCGGAGCAGAGGAAGGAGTATTCTTGGGGCATGTGATCAGTAAGAAGGGAATAGGGCTTGCCCGGAGAAATTCGAGGTCGTTGCTCGGCTACCCTCACCGCGGACTCTTAAAGAAGTGCAAAGCTTATACGGTAAATTGGCTAGTCTGAACCGTTTTTTATCAAAGTCCGCGGAAAAATCCTTACCATTTTTCAAGATATTGAAGAAATGCATTAAAAAAAACGACTTTCACTGGGTACCTAAAGCGGAACAGGCATTCAAAGAGATGAAGCAACACATCGCCAATCTTCCCACCCTCACGGCCCCCCAACCAAGAGAAGAACTAATCATGTACTTTTCCGCGGCAAAAGAAGCCATCAGTGCAGTCCTTTTGGCAGAAAGAGGACCGCGCCAGGAGCCCATCTACTTCATCAGCCGCACCTTACAAAATCCGAAAATCAACTATAGCCCAATGGAAAAGTTGGTTCTATCACTGGTTCATGCGGCCAGAAGACTCAAGAGGTACTTCCAAGCACACCCAATAGTGGTCATCACAGACCAACCAATCAAGCAGATGCTTGCGAAGTCAGAAAATACTGGCCGAATGGCTAAATGGGCTATAGAACTAGGTGGACATGACATCAGTTTCAGACCGCGGACAGCCATAAGGGGACAAGTATTAGCTGACTTCATCGCGGAAATTCCAGAAGAGGAAGCCCCGGCAACAGAAGTAGCCGCGGAAGAACTGCCATATGTTGAGCCGTGGAACTTGTATACCGATGGATCCTCTTGTCAAGAAGGATCCGGAGCAGGCTTAATCCTTACAAACCCTGAAGGTACAAAATTCACTTATGCTTTAAGATTTGAATTTGATACATCAAATAATGAAGCAGAGTACGAAGCACTATTAGCGGGTTTAAGGATAGCGGAACAGATGAGGGTGAAGAATCTCTCCGCAAATGTAGATTCACGGCTAGTCGCAAATCAGATCAATGGTGTATATGAAGCGAAGGAGGAAAGTATGGCACGGTATCTAGCGAAAGCCAAGGCCCTAATACAAAACTTCCGCACATTCTCCATAAGACAAATTTCGCGGAGTCAGAACAAGCAGGCGGACGCACTAAGCAAAATAGCCTCCACCAGCTTCGCCCATCTAACAAAGCAAGTTTTGGTTAAAGTCTTGAAAGATAAATCAATAGAGGAAAAAGAAGTGATGGCCGTAGTTGAAGAAGAAGGGGACACTTGGATGACCCCGCTCCTGGAATACTTGAAAAATGAAATACTTCCCGCGGATCAGAAAAAGGCAAGAAAGCTAAAGATCAAAGCAAGACAATACTCCGTCATCAACGGAGTCCTGTTCCGTAAATCATTTCTGGAGCCGTGGTTACGATGTGTCGGACCAATACAGGCAAACTACGTGATTAGGGAAATTCACGAGGGTTCGTGCAGCATGCACTCCGGACCCCGGGCTATCGTGGCAAAGGCAATAAGATCCGGATATTATTGGCCGACCATGCATAGGGACGCGAGAGAAGTGATTAACAAGTGCCAAGACTGCCAAGTCCACCGGCCGGTTCCCAGGAATCCTCAGCATAACTTAACTCCTATCACTTCCCCCTGGCCATTTTATAAATGGGGCATAGACATCTGCGGCCCATTTCCAGAAGCTCCAAGAAGAATCAAGTATTTGATAGCAGCAATAGATTACTTCACAAAGTGGATCGAGGCCAAAGCTCTCGCAACCATCACAAGTAATCAGGTCAAGAAGTTCGTATGGGATAATTTTGTGTGTAGGTTCGACCTGCCGAGTGAAATTGTGGCGGACAACGCCAATCAGTTCGGGGACAACCCCTTCAAAGATTGGTGTGAAAAGCCTAACATCAAACAGCGGTTTGCATCAGTGAAACATCCGCAGGTGAACGGGTTAGTTGAAAGAGCAAACAGAAGCTTGAGAGAATGGATTAAAGCAAGAATTGACCAAGGAAGCCGGGATTGGCTAGAGGAGCTACCGCATGTACTCTGGGCGCACAGAACAATGATCAAATCCAGTAACGGAGACACGCCGTTCTCCCTAACCTATGGGACGGAGGCCGTGATCCCCGTGGAGATCGGAATGCCATCCCTCAGGTGTGCTCTATTCGACCCAATAGCAAATGATGAAGCTTTACAGCTGAACCTAGATCTCGTGGAAGAAAGGAGAGAAGTCGCGGCTATTGAAGAGGCAAGAAGCAAGTCCAGAATGGAAAAATACTACAATGCTAAAGTCCGCGGAACAAGCTTTAAGCCAGGTGACTTTGTCTACCGCAACAACGATGCTAGCTTGGTTGAAAGCACCGGGAAGCTGGCCCCCAAATGGGAGGGCCCGTACGAAGTTGTGGAAACATTGGGCAAAGGAGCATACAAACTCAGGAACCAAGATGGTCAACACCTACCCCGGACATGGAATATCCGGAATCTAAAAAAATGTTACTTGTGATTTAAATGTAAGTATTCCCATCTTTTATGGCTGACCACGGTTCAATCCGGCAGCGGGAATTCATTTTAGCACTAGTCATCTTTTATGTTTATAGTTTCCTAATTAATGATATGTGGAGTCTGATCAACTCCACAAATTTTCTAAAAATTTACTTGTCATTTTTTCTTTATTATTCCGTTCATATGCATACATAAGCCAGAAAACAATTCCGCAGTTATAAAAAGGCGTAAGAGGCATTGCAAGCCCGGCATGAGGACATTGCACTTCCGAGTTATCTAAGGCATATAAGTGGTATTGCTAACCCATTGACCATACCAAGCTATCCCCGAAAACCCAAAGTACGGACACACAGAGATAGTAAACTAAGTCCGGCCATATGAGCCCCGGCAAAAAACAAATACATAACATAAACAACCAAGTGTTAATACACATAAAAAATGGTTAAGTTATATTCATCATCGATTACAAAATACGCGGATGCATTCATCCGGATTACATCTCCAAAGTCTAAAGGATAAAAGCTTCACAAGATTCACGGCAGGGTAGATATAGTCAAAATATCTCCCAAAGAACAGCCGCAGAAACAAGACAACTAACTCTCGGGCCCCTTAGTGTCGAGGACGGAAGTATCAAACATGTCATCATGTTGGACACTATCATCCCCGGTCGGATTAGTCACCGGCCCGAATGGAGTACCAACATTCGCAGGCTCAACAACCGCAGGCTCCACACTAGAAGAGGGTCCGGACTTGGTAGGAACAGGAAGAACAGCGGCAAGACCCTTATCGCTATAATCAAACTCCATTCCATACTTCCTGTTCTTCTGCTCTTTATAAGCTTCAAGGGCCCTAGGACGACGGGTGATAAGCCTGACTATAGATTCCATAAGAACATGCTCTTCCGCGACCGGGGGTTTAAAAGTAAACTCCGCGGACCCAGGGCGACGGTCCTCCTCAAGTACTAGTTGCGCCATGAGAAACTCCAAGGGGGCATCCTTACATGCCTCGAGGGAGTTCAGCAGGGGAAACAGCACATTGGTTAACCTGACCACGGACTCATCAAAGCACTTCTTTGCCTCCGGATTGTAAGCCTCTACATCCTGAAGCTTAATACCTTTAGCTCCATGAACAACCCCGGCTTCCAGCCCCTGGCATACTCCCTCCGCTATCGCTGCAGAAATGCAAGCTCCCAGCCTAGTCTTCAAGTCTAGGGACTCCTTAAATTTGAGGAAATTGTAGCGGAATCCGTGCCCGATAACCCAACGCTGGCCTTCAACAGCTTTTAAACATTGAGGAAAGAGCTTTGTGTCGACTTTCGAACTCCTCGTTAATCCCAACCAGCCTCTTCTCCAACTCTGATATGCGCTCCTCAAAACTAGCGCGGGCAATGCTCACACTCTCCTCAACGTGCTTCTCTATTTGCACTTGAACTTGCTGCTCCAAGGTACCACAGAGAACTTCCAAACCAGACACCTTCTGAACCAGCTCCTCATTCTTGGCAAGAAGCTCTACATTTTGTGCGGCCAACTCCGCATTCTTCTTACCGAACTCACCAACAAGGGATACCGATGGAGACAATTTCTCACACTGAGTACAGAGTTCGGACAACTCCTTATTCTTAGCTTCCGCAGTCGCCTCCAATTCGGATACGCGACCATGGAGCTCAGCGGCCTTGGAAGATTCTCCCTCCAACTCTTCAACCCTAGCCCTCAAATCAGAAACGAGCTTCTCCCTTATCTCCAACCTCCTGCCCAGCTTACGGTTCTGCTCAAGTTCATACTTTAACCGCAGTCGAACCTCCAAGCTCATGCATATTTGTTCGGAGGTGAGCAAGTTATACTGATTCAACAAATCCTCGACTCCCATACCCCTAAGAACAGACACATAACCTGGCGTAGCAACGTTGTCCACAATACTGTGGCAAATCCACGGGTCATCCATCTTGAAACGGTTCGTGGGTAACCACTTGGGAACATAAGTAGATGAGGCCTCAGCGGTGTCGACAGAAACGGACTGATAAAAATCCTCAGAATGAGCACCCCCCTTAGCCCCGGCCTCAATATGCCCGGATACATCTTCAACGTTGTCCGGATGTGACCCCTCAGTAACTGGCCCTGAAGACTCAAGATGCATGGACTCAGTATGCTCTGGAGTAGAAGTCTCAGAAGCTTTACCATCGAAACGCTCTTGGGTAGGTGTAGCAGAAGAAGAAGTGAGAACAGTAGCGTTCTTCATAATGTTCTCGTCCGTATGAGGACCAGAACGTCCCAGCTCATCCCCCGACTCATCCAGGAGTTCATACACGGGAGGATCTTCCACGGCACCTGAAAACAAAACGTATGTCAGTACAGGCAACATAAGCGGTAAAAAAAAAAGAGAAGAAACAAGCAACTCATACCTGATCCAGCCGCGGTTCCCTTGCGAACAAGCTTCTTCTTTTTCTTCGGGGGCTTCTCAGGCGCGTCAATCACCACCCTTTTCTTCCCAGCCTTTTTTTCGGCCTTAGCCGCTTCTACCTCATCAACAACGGTGCGGTCCACCACCTTCAGCAACTCTTCTGTTGGCTCCACAACACGCGGGGCCGTCTCAGCCCTTAGCGTAAGCTCCCCTTCCTTCAAAGTGCGTTCTCCGGTTGTCACCTTGAACACGTCCGGTTGGGTGATAAAAGAGAACAAATCCATTTCTGCAAAAGTCAAAAGAATAAGGTTAGATGCGGAAAAACACAAATAGAAAGCAGTAATAGAATGGGATCAACAACCCACCCGTATCATCCGGCCATAAAAAGGTCGGGCGGCAACTATCATCATCCCAAGTTTGGCTTAATCATATGACATTCAGAAAGACATCCGGATACTTTTTAAAGGGGGCCCTCTTGCTATCAAGTCGCCGCAACAATTCTAGATCCAAGCCCGTGTCAGAGGGAGGAGGGTCGCGGTCTATAGAAACCCTTTCATACCATGGGATAGAAAGGGGAAAAATGGTTTTCTTAACAAAGAAGAAGCGGTTCTTCCAGTTCTTGACCGAATCAAGCGCGACAGTATAGTAGACCGGAACAACTAAAGACTTAGGACCTTTCCTCTTCTCCAAAGTCATCCATCCATTACTAAGTCCGGCATAATAAAACTTCCTAAAAAGGTCCACAGTAGGAGAACCACCATGTGTTGGGAATTAAATATTCAAGAAGATTAATATCGGGTTCTACTCAAGAAATACTCTTAAGTATCATTCTACTGCTAGAGCATTTGATTCTGTTGCTAGCGTTAAACATTCTACTGCTGAATGATTCTGCTGCTGGTGAAGAAATTTCTACTGCTAAGTGGATAACTATCGAATGATTCTGCTGCTGAGTAGATAAGTATACAAAGATATTATGTGTATTAAAGTCAACAATACACGGTAGATAATATCTTACCCCATGTGATCAGTCATTATGTTATATTCTCAGAACAAGTTGTAAACATAGATACATGTTGTATCTTAATGACTGACACTCTCAAAGCATGTGTTCGATTAGACTTGACAATATTGTAAAGATCTTTCTTGTGCTATAAAAGAAAGATCTTAGAGTGTAACTAATAGTGTGTGAATTATTAAGTGCTTAGATATAACTGTTAAGAACATAGAACAAACACAACAATATCACAAGTCATAAAAACATAAGATTCAAGGTTTTGTAACCCTAGTAATAGTGAAGATCACTCGTATTATCTTGAATAATATTGAATCGTTTGGTGTTAACATTGCATGTTCTTTGTTCAATATACACAAGCATAACTGTTCCATTTCCATAACACAAATAACCTTCTAAGTGTGATTAAGTAAATTCCGCGTACTTGATCATATTAACTCAACTTATCACATACACAAAGCAACAAAGGTTTAACCACCTTACCAGTGTATCGAATCCTCTCACCATGGACGCGGCAAAGGATTTCAAAGTGGCTAATCCTACAAGCCGCTAAAACAGACAACTGAGACAAATGGATTTGGAAGTACTCTAGAACGCGAAACAAGAACAATGAAAGGGGAATCCTAAAATTACCTAACTCAAAAAAACCTAGTATATACTCTTATTTTCCCCTCCGGAGCATCTCTAATAGTATCCAGGGGTCCCGGCGCTTGAGGCAAAAGATGGCCCGGAATATTATACTTCCTACAAAAATCATCTACATCTTCCTGAGAAAGCTTAGAAGTCACACTACTTATATGATCAGGAGCCATTCTAAATAATCAAAAGACGAATTTGAAAGAAACCTAACCTGAAAATCTAAGTCCGGAAATAAAGATAGCAAGAAGAATGAAGGCGGAAGATGTATTTTTTTTAGAGAGAAGGAAAAATAATTACTGTGTGTGAAAAAAGAATAACAGTGGTGTAAATCTTGGTATTTATAGCCACACACACACGTGCAAGCGCGTCTATCGGACGGTCACTAAATAGCCACGTTCCCTGATACTTATTGAACGGTTAGAGATCTACCCAGATGAACCGTCACGATTGTCGCAGAAAATGAACGGTCAGCCGCAGAAACGTCACATCAGTCAGTAAATAAGTGGGTGAAAAACGTTTCGCGATTACCAATGACAGGCTGTCACCGCTAACACGCGCGGAAAGTGGAATATCTAGTCAACAACACACAAAACGTGGCATTATCAGCCGCGGAAGTTAAAAGACTCTACTTAACTAAGCGCGCCAGTCTTAGCCGCGGAAACTTGAATAAGTCTAGAACATTTGTTCCCAAAATTAACAAGTATACTAGACTGGGGGGACTTGATCGTGTATAGTATCCCCGGACCCAGCATACTGGGCCGGACATGTTCACAACTAACCGCGGCAGAGTCAAGACGGACAAATACACATTGTAAAGTCCAGTTTTGCCAAGCCAGGACAAGAACATACCCCGGCCTCCCTAGGCCGGGCCGGAACACATCATTGGCCGCAGCCGGACCACCACGCTGCCAAAAGCCAGATCTTGTGGGATCGTGTCTCCCACTTGATCTGACATCTACCTGCTAGGTATGGCTCAATTCGGCTCTGCTCTGACACCTACCTACTTGGTAAGGCGTAAGTCAACTCGCAGAGTCCCGAGGCAGCTACAGTAAGTATATGGGTAGTATAAATACCCCCATCTCATTTATTACTCTCAACTAACTGCATTTACTTACACCCAGTCCGCACTTACATCTCAAACAATATACTTACTCTCACACCGGAGGCCAACCGCGGAATCCCCCTTCCGCGGTAAGACTAACGGTGTTGCTTTTCTTAGCAGCTCACGAAGTACTTAGCACAAGATCTGTACCCGCCAAGAGCTAGTCTAACCTAGGTCTGGTAGTGTGCCCAAGATTTGTCCTAACAATAAGCTTATTGAACTTTTGAAAATCATATAAGCTCAAAATTTTGAGCTTATCAATGTCAGCTTATGGCTTATTGAAGTTCATAAGCTCAAAAATATAACTAGTTATATACTTTTTATCATTAAGAAAAAACACATAAAAAAGATGGTACTTAGAAGTTAGAACAACACAAACACACGCTATGTAACAATAGTTAAGAAATATTAAAAAGGTAATAAAAATATATATATATATATATATATATATATATATATATATATATATATATATATATATATATATATATATATATATATTTAACCGAATAACCTCTCAAGCCTCAATCCTATCAAATGTGTTATCCCAAAAAACAGCTCACTCAACCATTCTTTTTCCATGCTATAAAAAAAGAAATGTCTCAGATGCAGCGTCAATCATTAAAATAGAACTATGTTCCGTGTGTGTAAAGGTAAAAAAATTGTTAGTATGTGCATATGTAACAAACTAGTAAAATACGGAGTAAAATTTTAAACTTTGACAAGACAACATCTGAGTTGTACATTCACCACATGATCCTCTTCTATAGAGTGTGATTTATTTCTCAAAACACAAAATAAATCTAAAAACAAAATTGTAGTAATTTTGATGTTTTAACAAGCCCACCAAAAGTCAATACATCCTATATATCGTACGAAACTCTCATTGCAATAGATATATTTTATAAAACACAAAAACGTACAACTTTTGAGAAGGAAAAAGTATTATTCACTCGTAAGATCAAAAGATATGGCTTTTATCATACATGTAAAAGTAGGGTTATAAACGAACTGAACATTCAGTGAATATTTCATGAACCATTCGGTAAAAAGTTCATTTATGTTCGTTTGTTTATTAAATGAACGAACATGAACAATATTTTACGATCGTTTAGTTAAATGAACGAATATGAACAAAAGTCACGTCCGTTTATTTATATTCGTGAACGTCCGATTATGCGTTCGTTAACGTTCGTTTATGTTCGTATATCATATCTTTTAATTGTATAATTTTTAAATTAGTTTGTTTAAACAAAACAACACTTATAAAACAATATTAGATGCATAATTTAATAAAGTTTATGTTTATTTGTCTATTTTCATTTATGTTTGATCGTTTATGTCCGTTTAGTGTCTTAATGAACGAACATGAATAAGTCATTTTCTTAATAAACGAACATGAACAAGAAAATTCGTCCGTTTACGTGTTCGTGTTCGTTTATTTGTCCGGTTAAAATTAAATGAATGAACATGAATAAGGCTCCGTTCGTGTTCGTCCGGTTCGTTTACAGCCCTATGTACAAGATAGACAAATACCAAAAGTAACATGTATACAGGGGCTGGACCTAGGGTTCCCGGGGGTTCACGTCATTCTTTTCGTCTCGTTAAAGTCTAAAAGTGATATTTTTTGTCGTTTAGTGACCTTTGGCGAGGACATTGATGTCTTCGCCAAAAGTCTCGTTGCCTGTTCTAATTTTTCTTGTAGTGAACTTGATGAATGTTTGTCGCCTAACGTAAATTTTCATTAAAAATTCACGAATTTTCAAAAATGAATTTTGTCCCGAAAATTTGTGTAACATAAATGCATGTCTTATTTAGTTTGTTTATTCATATGTCAAAACAAATACATGTTTTTTTAATTTGTTTACTTGTTTTAGTGAAATCGTACATGTTAGTTCAATTTTATTTCGTTTATGCTCGTGAAAAAAATTGTGCACCTGATGACTTGAAGTTTAGGGTCAGCCCTAGGATACATACATTAGTACACAGCAGTCATACAAGGACATAAAACTATGCTTGAAAAGTTTGGAATCAACGTAACATAAATTACCTTCGCATCAAAATATCGAATGGTTTAGGAGATTCGGTTTGTTTGCGTTTTACTGATTTCACAAGTTAGCCGTGTCAACTGTGTCAAATATGTCGCATCAAAGTTTTTCTTCCTGTTGTTTAATATTGAGCTCAGCTCGACTCGTTTTGTGATGGGCTTAAATGACCATAATGTTAAGTTCCTCCATACGAGATGCTAGTTACCGTTTGGTATGTACCAAAAAAGGCTTTGGCTCAGTTGGTACCTACCTTCGAAAAACTAATGGGCCCACTGGATAGATTTTGTGGATAAAAGGTCAAGAGTTCGAGTCTCGGCTCCTGCCTACTCAAGTTGGTTATTTAGATCATCTTCAATTTAGATCATTTTATGAAAAAATCTATATTTATAGTGAATAGATGCAAATATAAAAACTTGAGATTTATATCTGTGGAGAATACAACGTATCAAGTTGTTGTTTTTCTAGGTTTTTACCATCTATTTCGCTTTTACTTTATTTGTATTCCATATTTTTGTGAATAATTTTTGGTCGCTCGACTGAAATCGGAATTGTTTGATTTTTTTGTTAGACAAGGTGTTAGGGAGCCATTATTATCCGCGATTGGCTTTCACGCGTAAACCTCATTACAGTCATATCACCACGCGTAGTTGTGAGTTTTCAGAAATATGTGATGGTGTGTTTCATCGAACGTGATACACAATTTATTGTGCAGTATTTTATGCATGTGAATGTATTGTGCGGTATATTTGTGTGGTAGTTTTGGTGGCCACCGGAGTTTAGCGGCTAGTTTAGTGATGTGTTTAATGATGATGTGACACTCATGTAAGACTAGTCGGCAATGTGGTTAAAGTTTCACCAACCAAGCCCAAGTCACGCGCTATGTTCCTTGCCATCCTCCCAACTTCACGCGGCAAACACAAAAACCAAGAGAAGAAGTCGTGGTCAGATCACCATACGGAAAAGAAAAAAAAAATGGTCCCATGTGTTTTGTTTTATTGCTTTTTATTTAGTTTGTGAGTGTGTGTGGGGTATTTAGTGGGGTATATTTGTATAAATTGGGTATTTTAATGAAGATTAGAGTTAAGGTGGAGATGGGTTTCCCTTGCCCACTAAAAGGTGAAGAGAAGTGAGAGGAGAAAGAAAGCTGACGTGGCGCTGAGGTGTATGGTGAAAGTGTAGCTACCTTGCCATCCAGCCTAACGGCGGTTGATATAATGACCATTACACCCTGTCTTATACAAAATTTTGATCCGTAATTTGAAATTAAAGTAACTTTTTTGTGCATTTTTTTTAATTTAATTTTGTTGAAACTATAGCTTTTTCTTTTTGTTAGTTACATTGATGTTTTTTCATAAAATTTATCTTGTTTGCTTATTTAGATATCTTCAATTGAAGCTTTAAACAAGTCTATCGAAAAAGTTTTTCATTGTTAGAGACAAAGACGCTTTGGCAATGACTTAGGGGCTGTTTCTTTTTTTATTCTGTTTGGATAATGTGTCTTTTTACAGAGCATATTCTTTTTGGAGTTGGTCCTGTGTAAAAAAATTGATGTTTCTTTTCTTGCCGGATGAACAATATTAATATAATAAATGACCATTTTACCCTTTTACCTGAATTAGTGGTTGACACACCATAATTGTCCCAACATACAAATATCACAATCTTGTAGCTTACAAAAATGATACTGTGATGTTTCATCGTCACCAGTGGATATCTTTTCCGATCCATAAAATATAAAAAGCCCCAATTGAAATTAACCTAACCGAAAGAGGATATTTCATCAATCAAATCTTATTTACCAAAGCTAAAACATAAATTAATATAAACCAATGACCTATTAAGATCTAAAAACAACAAAACCCATTTTGTTTTTCTTAAATTAATACATAATTTGATTTCTAAAAGAATAATAAAAAAAAACTATGGATGTAATAATCCACTGGAAACGATCTTCTTCGTACCCATATTTTGTACTTTCCACTATTACAAGCACTTGAAGGATTATAGTTTCATGAAAGAATAGCTTCAAGAAGGCAATATCAGAGTGAAATACCTAACGTGAATGAGTGAACAAACAGGGGGCCGCCATGAAGGAGCGGCTAGGGAAAGAACGCCGGTGAGAATGAGTGTTCGGGGAGGTTCACCAGTGGGAAGGAGCTTTTGATGGATAAGTGAAAGATTTGGATGAGTGAAATACTGAAATGGTAGAGAGGAAGGTGAGGGTAGGTTTGTAAATGTTGGTGTATATTTGATCCTAGATGGGAAGGGTGTGCCTTTTAATGCCCTTTTGCATTCAGGATATCCACTTAGAATAAGCAAAAAAGAAACATAACAATATCCTGTTTGGATACAATTTTGTTACCAAAAAGTTCATTAAGTCAAAAGTAAACAGGCCCTTAGAGGATTTTCAAGCTTTTGGTTTTTTAATCATCTCTTTCATCTTTATTTTAGTACCATTATAATTCGTTTTGTACATTGAATAATTTTACTTTTGCATTGGGGCAAAAATATTTTAAAAGAATTTTTGGAAAAAGTATTTTAAACTAGCTATTGTAGATGCTCTAAGCTCAAAATTTGTGACATTTATAAGACTACTAGTAATGGAGGGTCGACCTTCGAGTTGGTCAAGCCCTCCGAACGCCCCCCGCGCCCCCCCCCCCCCCCCCCAACCACGTCGAATGAATCAAACGCGCTCCCCTTATTTTGGCTTGGTTGGGTCGGCAAGTTGACCAAATGGATTGGAAAGGAAAAAGAAGCCAAGTATAGTAGCTAAGGCCCAGCCTTATCCACCTTCTACCCTAGGTAGAGGGTAGAACTTAGAAACCGAGCCTCCCCAGAATGTGACTTCTACGGAGGTAATAAGTTTTCATTTATATTATATAAAAAAGGTAAGTTTATTTTAAAAGTTTGTCTCTGCAATTTGTTCATTATATTACATAGCTCATTATATTTAGTATCACTCAGGGGGACATTGAAATTTTTCGCATTTTTAGTACTTAGCAAACTGTAACGATCATCCATATTAGCAGTTTGTCCTCTTAAGTAGCCCCCTTTTATATCAGCAAGGGTTTTCGGAGCTGTTTTCCCGGAGCCCAATCCTTAGGTGGGCATACCATAGGAAGATTGATCTTCGTAGGTAATTTGTCAATCTTAAAGGTGCATTCAACGCGGCTACTTTTCTTGCGTTGGGGGCGTTTTTTTCATTTTTTTAAAATCCCATCTTCTCTTCTTCATTTTTTTCACACTTTCTTTTCTACAACTATCAACTATTTACCATGTAACACCCCGACCCGACAAGGGTAAAGATGTCACAAGTACATGGTTTCACATCAGATCATACATAACATCCATAATTAACAGCGGAAACACAATGTAACATGAGATAGAAAATACATGAAATACAAAACATAATACAAATGGAGAATAATCCAAAACAAAGCTTCACTCGTGAACACTCTTCCCAAATCCATAACCCAGCTCCTAGCTTAATACCTGCCGCGGAAAAGAAACGCGGCTGAGCTACACGAGCTCAGTGAACAGATATAACGGTAACAAATAATAATCATGAAATAGGGAAACACGAAAGAAACCATACGTGATATAATGATGAGATAAATAAAGGCAGAACAGTTCATGATATAACGATGAAGTAAAATAAAAGAAAGAAACAAAACGTGACATAGTAGCAGATAAGAAAAGATAGGGAGGTCATGCAGAGATATTAGAAGGTATAGAAAAGTACATGAATAATAATGAAGTAGGAGAGAGCATGCAGAGATATCAGGAGTATAGAGTTGTACCATGAATACGGATGAGTAGAATAAAAATCCCAACTAGCCCAAATATAACCAACCCAGTACAGAATAAGTCTAAGGTTCCATAAAGCCCAACATGCCCAAGCCCAGTCCAGAATCCCATGAGGCCCAACATACCATGCCCATACAGAAATAAGTCCAGAAACATATCATGGGTGTCATGAGGGTAAGGGTCAGAAGTCCATGAGGTCTAGTGATACAGAAATCCTCTACGAGCCCAGAAACATGAACATGAAATCATAATCATACCGCCATGCAGAGAGATGTTCCTCTCACTAATCCCAGAAATCAGAAATATGGAGTGATCAGCTCCCAGAGTTGTGAAAGACGTGTATCGCACACACCATCAGTCACCATGCATATCATAACATATCATAACATGTACATAATACAGAAACAAATCTAGGATGCATCCATACGCCCCTGGTGGCCATAACTCCCAACACACCAAATAAAATACAGAAAAGGGACGGGACAGGTCATCACTCTCCTGCCCTAGAGTCATGCCATCGGTGCATCGACTGACATGGACATGAAACCCTCATGCCTAGTGAGTGGCTCGTAGTATCAGACTGTGGGTCAATGGTCAAGTATAAATTATCCCGTATTTAGTTCAGTTGCATAAGTCAATTACCATTTCATCATATCAGAGTTCATAATCAGAGGTTCATAATCAGAGGTTCATGATCAGAGGTTCATGATCAGAGATTCATAATCAGAGGTTCATGATCAGAGGTTCATAATCAGAGATTCATACCATAAAGGTCCCATGTCAGAAAGGTCATATATCAGAAATGTTTAATATCAGAAAGGTTCATAACAGAAAGGTCATGTATCAGAAAGGTTTAATATCAAAAGGTTCATAACAAAAAAGGTCATGTCAAAGGTTCATAATATCATGAAAGAAACAAGAAAGGTTCACAGAATCAAAGAACATGGCAGTGAATCAGAAATCAGAAATGAGACGAAGGCACCTTACTAAAGAAGGGCAGAATATCTGTACCTTATCGCTTGACAAAGGAAATCACAAAATAAGATGATAACGAGCACAGGTCACTCCCTCTTCACATCTAGAGGAGTAAAGACATGATTACTAAAGATCCCACTTTCCATATTAAGTAACTTTCTATTTTTAGCAGGTTTCCATTTTTAGAAAGTTTCCATATTTAGAAGTTTCTATATTTAGTAATATTTCCATAATTATAAATTAGGTTAAGTTAATATTAGTTTTATTCAAAATTACACTTTACACCCTTGGGGTTTCATGATTTTACATATTTAATCCCTTAATTCAATAAAGTTACATGTTAAATCCTTAATTATCCATATTAACATATTAAGCCCTTGGTTTTATTTATTTACATATTGTACCCTTAAAATAGGTGATGCACGACTTATAACCCTTGGAAAATATCTTTTACAACTTTAGTCCCTCATGTTATAACAATTTCATACTTAGTCCTTATTTATATAAATCATCCTTTAATTTATAAGAATTACATATAAACCCCTTAATTTATCAAAATGACACATGGCCCTTTTAAATATGTTTATTTATATGAAAAAACCATAAGTTTCCCAAAATGACATTTTTAGTCCTTCTAGTTAAATAATTAAAATCGATTACATGTAAATATATATATATTCAAAATAAATCCTTAAGTAATTATCTTAGCATACAAGGTCCTTCTCAAATACTTTCATTCGACTTCCACAGGTTTTAGAAGTTCCAAAAGTGCCCCCTTAAGTTTTAAAATGACAAAACCACCCTTAAACTTTAAAATTAAAATCGGTAACACTTTTATAATTTCGAATGGAGCCCTAAATCAAATCCAATAATTATGACATAATTTTACAGTAATCATTACTTCATCATAAGCCCAAATAAATTACAAAAACCCTAGTTCATGCGTTTTAACCATTTTTCCACAATTTATTTCTAAATGCCGATTTGATGATTAATTCCAAAATAAATTATAGAGACCTTGTAAATTCGAAGTTATATTTTTCTTAGATCAATATCATCCTAAAGGACCCATGAAAATTAACATTGGTATTTATTTTGGTCGCTTACATGTATTCCAACATAATGGGTCGTTTTTGAGTTTTAATTACCAAACGCCTAGAATTTCATGCATGGCTCAACATATTCATTTTATTTAGAGTTCATATAAACCAAGGAGTGTGGGAAAAATACCAGATCGTGGTTTGAACGTGGGATTTGAGAGATACGAATTATGGAGCTTCGATTGATCACAAAATCAAAACGGATCCAAGCGACCTCCACAAACCTTGCAAACAATTTTTACAGATCATGTACGACATGAGGACCTTGTGAAAATTATATGACGAATTTACATGAGGTCTAGGTATTTAATTCGAAGGTACCTTGATTTTATGTGTCGAGCGATAGAAAATTCACCCCGATCGATCAAGGCCTCCACAATGGTTCTAGCTATTTTTCGTGAGTGAGGAGGAGTATGAAGATCATAGGAAAAATGTTAGATCGAGTGTACAACACATGGTTCGATCAAAAGAAAATAAAAATCCTTACCGAGACTAGCGATGGGAATGAATTTGTTTGAGTTCGATCCGAGCCTTCCAGGTCCAAGAGTTATTTTTCGTGGCCTCTATACTGATCTAGGAACGTGTGCAAATTATATGAGAGCTTGAAAAATTTTCGGGTGAGGTCGTGTGGAATTAAATCCGATCGGCTAAGGTTCTTGTGGTTTGTTTTTGGTTTGGTTAATATGGAGAAGAAGGAGTGGGATTGATATAACCGACTAAGGGCTGAAGAGGGGGGATATGATTGCCCACAATTTCGGGATTTCCCCTATTGAACCGATCACACATTGATTTGATTGAAACTTGCCATATATTAGTCCCATTTTGAATTTTAAATCTTGTAATCTTGTACATGTAATTAAATGGATCGGCTAAGGGACTTTAAAGGGTCAAGAGGACTTATTTAATGTGTTATATGATGTTCAAAATCCTTTTGTATCATAACTTATGCTTATATGAAAGTTCGGGTTTGGTTTGTTAAGTTTTGGACCTGTTTTGTAACGCTTTTAGATCATGAGGGTATTTTTGTCTTTTTACATGCTTTTAGATTTCCAGGTATTACAACTTCTTCCCCACTAAAAGAAAAATTTCGTCCTCGAAATTTGCAAGGACATAGAAGAGAAAAATAGGACAGAAACGAAACAGAACATGCCAGATCAGATAAGCCTTACTTGTGGATGACTTGGAATAAATTTAGCAGAACGGATCTTATCATAAGATAGTAAAAACAAACGGACGGAGTAAAACCTATTAAGGTAGAGCAGAAATGAAGTACACAATCGGTTTCTTCCATCGTATCATGATCATAAAATTTTTCAAGACGAACAAACCAAATCAAAATCTCAAATTTCAACATGGAATAAAATTATTCATTCAGAATCCAAAATATCCGTACGGGAAATCAACAAAGTAGCCAATGTATCACAATCGCAAACGAGAAAATGCATATCAAAATATCCAAACAAACGGAATGAAGGAAATAACAAATCATGAAAACGATCTCCTCAGTGAGCTGGCTTGTTGTCCTTGGCTTTCTTATTGTTGTCGTTGTAACCTCCGAACTTGGGACAATCCCTCACTTGATGCTCAGCAGATCCACATCTGAAACAAGTCCCATAAGCCCGACGACACTCTCCAGGGTGGCGTTTCCCACAAGTCGTACAGATAGTGTAAGAAAATGAACCCTCGGATGAACCTCCCTGAGTACCAGATCCAGAAGCCCTGCTCTGCTGATGTCCCCACTGTTTCTGACTGTTGTTACGTCCCGAGCGATCATCTCCCTGCCTAGTAGTGAACCTGTCCTGGCCCCTCGTATCCGACCTCCTCTGATCATAGTTTCTGCCAGCCTGACCCTGGCGGTCGTATAGTCGATCTCCCTGTCCACGCGAATCATAACTCCTATCATTCCGACCCCTGTCCTGACCCTGCGTCTGAATCCTATCCCCATCTCGGTTTCTCTTATTCCCAGTACTCTGATGAAAAATCTCGATATTGCGAGCTGCGTCGCAACACTCTGCCGGGTCTCGAAACTCATCATTATTAAGTATGCGGTCTAGTACCCACCTCTTGAGTCCCCATTTGTATTGTCTAGCCTGCTGCTTAGCATCCCCAGCAAGCGGACCCACAAAACTCACTAATCTCTGAAACCGCTCCAGATACTGCCCAGCATTCTCAGAATCAAGCTGAGAGATAGTGTTGTACTCCCTAATGAATCTCTGCTGTTCGGAAACAGGGAAGTACCGATTATAGAACGTGGTACGGAAATCAGCCCATGAACAACCAAGAACATATGCATCACCACCCTTAGCCTCTTTATGTGCTTTCCACCAGTTGAGCGCGTCACCCTCCAGCTTGAACACAGCCAGACGAGTCTTGAACCCGTCCTCACAACCTAACACTTCGAACAGTTTCTCCATGTGGGTGATCCAATCTTCTGCTGCCTGAGGAGTAGCAGCAGAAGAGAAGGACAACGGCTTGAGCTTATTAAAACTCTCCAGCCACCCATTAATAGTAGTGGGTCGGCCCCCACCACCAGAAGAACTGCCAGCACCCCCAGATGGACCAGCTCCACCACTGATAAGCCGGTTGACCACCGCCTCAGTGTTAAGGCCCGGTAGCAGACGGGCTACAGCATTAGCTATCATTTCCTCCAGATTGGGGGTTTCAGCATCTCCTCCACTGTTATACTCCTGATGACGAGTGTTAACCATCTATAGAATTACGAAGACGATTAGTAGGGTAAAACAAAATATGACAGAGTAGAATACGGAAAAGAGTACGCGAAAGGAAAACCTAATGTCTACCCAGATCCTCACAGGTCAAATGGCCTAAGCCGAAGGTTTTCGGGTGCCTGTAGCTCTGATACCATAAATTGTAACACCCCGACCCGACAAGGGTAAAGATGTCACAAGTACATGGTTTCATATCAGATCATACATAACATCCACAATTAAACAGCGGAAACAAAATGTAACATGAGATTGAAAATACATGAAATACAAAACAGAATACAAATGGAGAATAATCCAAAATAAAGCTTCACTCGTGAACACTCTTCCCAAATCCATAACCCAGCTCCTAGCTTAATACAACCTGTCTCTGATACCATAAATTGTAACACCCCGACCCGACAAGGGTAAAGATGTCACAAGTACATGGTTTCATATCAGATCATACATAACATCCACAATTAAACAGCGGAAACAAAATGTAACATGAGATTGAAAATACATGAAATACAAAACAGAATACAAATGGAGAATAATCCAAAATAAAGCTTCACTCGTGAACACTCTTCCCAAATCCATAACCCAGCTCCTAGCTTAATACATATTAGTCCCATTTTGAATTTTAAATCTTGTAATCTTGTACATGTAATTAAATGGATCGGCTAAGGGACTTTAAAGGGTCAAGAGGACTTATTTAATGTGTTATATGATGTTCAAAATCCTTTTGTATCATAACTTATGCTTATATGAAAGTTCGGGTTTGGTTTGTTAAGTTTTGGACCTGTTTTGTAACGCTTTTAGATCATGAGGGTATTTTTGTCTTTTTACATGCTTTTAGATTTCCAGGTATTACATACCAACTCAAAAATGTCTCACAAAACTCTCAAAAACCCGACGACAACAAAACGTTCCAAAAATAACCGACCCTAATTTTATTTTAACTGGATAATCACTACCTATTAATTTACAACCGGCTAGTTTCGTATACCAAACACAACATCAACATCCTATTTATTTAAATAATCCGTTTCAACCTCTGTATAACCAACAACAACAAAATCAAATGTACGAACCTCCATATAACCAACAACAGCAACAACAATCACAAATGTATTGTCCACAAATGTCATCACCACCGTACAAAAAGGCGTCAATAATCCAAGAAGACGGACACGGAGACAAATGAACCATGGAGCCCTCATGAAGAGATAGCCTTGTGTAAAGCTTGGGTAGACATGTCCGAGAATAGCATTGACGAAAATGCTAAAAAGTCGCAAGGGTTTTGGACGGAAGTACTTGGTTACTTTGAGAAGGAAATGGGGGAATCGAAAAGAGGATACGATTCCCTGAATTGCAAATGAAAAAATAGGCTTCGTCCTAAAGTTAGTCAATTTTATGCGGTTTACGATAATGCCAAACAGAGGAACCAGAGTGGCGCATGTGACCAACTACTCTATGATCAAGCATGTAAAGAGTATCGTGTTATTTACAATGTGCCCTTCACACCGACTGAATGCTGGAAGATTTTAAAGGACCATAGAAAATGGAAAACGGTAGTTGATTTGTATAATTTAAGATCCAAAAAGGAAATTACACACTAGGAAATATGTGTAACCCCGAGTTCGTTGTCCCGATGAAGTTTGAATGGAATTGTGATTTTGGGGTCGGGAATCGTGTAATGAATGCGTAAAAAGAGAGATTTTTTGGATTTATAACTAAGATAATGATATATTAACTAGAAACAATTAATAATGCGAGAGAAAAGCTAAACTAAGGCAAAAGTATCATAAAAACGCAAAAGAAACCTAAATACGCATAAAACCCGGGCTAATCCCGAGTTCAAAAGTGAAATCTATGGAAAACTAACCCTAGGTATGAAATTATATTTTTCCTAAGTTCTAATTATTAAAAGAAAATTTGAGAAAAAAGAATTATATTTTTTTTGAATTTTAAATAATTAAATATGAATTAAAAACTAAAAGAAAGAAATTAAATGATTAAAAATAGTAAACGATTTTGGAAAATTCTAAAACTTTGCAGAAAACTAACTTATACTAAGATTAAGCTATGAAAAATAAGAGGAGGGGGAAAACAGTAGGTAATAAGCAGTTATAAGCAAAAAAATAAGATAATAAGCAAATGGGCTAAAAAGGGCTTAAGTATTAAATTTTGTAAACTTAGAATGAAAAAGACCCAAGGGCGACTGGAAGTGAGTGTGTGTGGTGAGCTGGGTGGCCAGGGTTCGAATCCCAGCAGTGCATTTTTTTATTATTTTATTTTATTTTTTTTTTAATTTTTTTTTCTTGTTTTTCTTGAAAGAACCTATTAAGCACTGATTAATAAGCAATTTTTGAAAAGACAAATATTTTGTAAACTAAGCAATAAGCAGAGAAATAAGCTAGGGAATCTGGACAGTAGGCATATAAGTTGGAAACAAATAAAGCAAAGTAACTGCTAGGCTATAATAAGCTAAAGGGGAATTCTAATAAGCTAAATGCAGCAAAATGGGATTAAAGTGAAACACCAAACTCAGAAATAGCCAACTTCAACATCAAATAAGCACTAGAAACCTTAATGAGAAACTGAGATCAGGACAGAAGAAAGGGACAAGGCTTACTGATGCATTATTATCACTGACATGAGCAAAAACTATATTATAACCTATT
The DNA here is from genome assembly GCA_021014915.2 of Artemisia tridentata subsp. tridentata. Classification (NCBI taxonomy): domain Eukaryota; kingdom Viridiplantae; phylum Streptophyta; class Magnoliopsida; order Asterales; family Asteraceae; genus Artemisia; species Artemisia tridentata. The sequence continues at coordinate 438,207,339 of CP139509.1, read as the reverse complement.
GAAATTTAATCCACATCTGAAAACCAATCTTATGGAACTACATGAGAACCAGAAACACCAAAATGAAACACCAAAAACAGCTTAATCCTATAGCAGCTACCCTAGATCAGATGGGGGCTTAACCTTCCCTAACCAACTCAACTAAATGAAAACTTTCAAATAAGCTTAAAACTACTAACCAACAACTTGTCTAACTGAGATAAAGCTGGATTAAACTTAACAAAAGTGTAAATGAACAGTATTAATCAAATATGACCCATATTGACCCATTTATAAAACTGTGCCAAACGCCCCTTTTGAAAACTGATATTGACTTTTAAACTGCAAAAGACTATTTTAAGCTACATATTTTAAAGAGAATTGATCACATAAGTAAATAAAGGTTAAAGACTCAGTTTTATAAAACATTTAAGCACTAGAATAAGCTGAATAAGCAGTTTGACTTATTTTGACTTTTTGAAATTATAAGAGATTTAGAAAAAACACACTAGATTAAACTAACAGGAAGCTATGGATGAGCTTTTATGGGCTTATGAGAGCAGTAGTGAGAGATTGTAACTATTGAACAACTATTGAAAGCTTGAAGTAAATTGCATTAGAATTTAAAAACTGAATTGCATTAATACTGAAAAGAGATTACAATACTGGAATAAAAAGCTGAACATAAGCTAAAGCTAATACTAAATTAAGCTAATCTACTCCTATAGCTACACTAGATTACCCTACCCCTAATCCTAATAACTAACACACTATCTAACCGCCTTCAAATTGTGAGAGGAGGGGCTATTTATAGCCTGCTGAGGAGCTAGGATTTCCCTTGAAAGCTTCAAGATGCTCTAATATCGACCCTTGATCAATCCTTGGTCACCAATCTACTATTTTCGGCCTTTGGATCATACCATGATGTGTTTCGGCCAATGAAAGTGCTGGGAATTGCCAGCGTGTCATTCTCTGCCATGTCAGAATCCTTCCAGAAGATTTTTTTTAATGCGGGTAACTTTGTATTGCAGGGTAACTCGAGGTTAAAGAAGGGTGTACAGTGAATGGGTAAAAAGGGAGGGAAAGTTGGTTTTAATGGTTGACTGGGTTTTTTGGGGGTTGACTTCGGGTTAATTATTAGATAACGGGTGTGGGGTTGGATCCGAGTGTGGGATTAAAAAAAAGGGTGGGCTTGGTGGGTTGTATTTAGTGGGCTTGGGTGTAATGGGTTTTGGGGTACTTTTAGTTCTTTTGGTTATAAGGTTTAGATGAAAAATTGGTAAAGTTTTAAGGACCAAAGCTGAAATTCTGAAAATTCCAGGGACTGATTCTGCCAAGTTTACAAAGTGTAATCCAAGGGCCATATTTGTCTTTCTTTGATTCTTGGAGGGCTTGAGTGGTCATTTCTTCTAAATATTCTTCAAGGGACCATTTTTGACAACTTTTGAAAGTTGAGGGACTGAAACTGCCAATTCTTCAAATTTTGCTCCAAGGACTATTTCTGACACTCTTTGAATCTCCAAGGGTCTTTTTGGCATTTTGAGCTCAATTTTTGATATTTTGCTTCCCCGGCTTCGGCTTTTGACTCTTTCCATATCTCGTGCTTGGTTTTGCCGTTTTTCCTTGATTTTGTCCTTTTTTCGAGATATCCGTACCTGCATATAAACAAACACAAAAAACACAAATATCTTTGGCATTTTGGTTAGTTTTTGGTCATTTTGGTCTTAATTTGGTCAAGAAAAGGTATGTGTTTAAGCACATACCAGTAGTAATGTCAAGGTTTTTAAACAAATCTAAAGAAGCTGCTTCCCAAAAATAGAGGACATCGAAAACCACCTCACACGACACTTCAGACTTAACATATGATGGTTTGAATCTGAACGACGAAGCAGCTGATTAAGATGATATAGAGGTTTAGGAGGTTCTACCAACGGGTCGGGACATGGCTAAGAATAAAGCTTCATCCTCGTTTGCTCGTTTGGAATCTTCAACTGCTGTTGAACCTGTTCTTGTTGACTCATTTCTCAATAAATGGAAAAACGTCGTAACACTGTAATTTTCCCAAAGGTATGAAACCTCGGATAAGTATTTGAGAATAAAGGAACGAAAATTGGAGGCGTCGGGAGCAAGCAGAATTGGAGAGAGTAAAGCTTGCACATGATGAAAAATTGGAACAACAGAGGCTTGCACAAAGGGAGAAAGGATTTGAGCTGCCACATCAAATGTTTCAATTTAAACAACAAGCGAAAATGGAGAAAGATATCATGTTCTGCAATGAACCCCATGACCAATACACCAAAAGACAACTAGCATCGGTGTTGGACCTGAAGCGAAAGATCAAGGAGCATAAGTTTTTAATTTTTATTGTAATGTTTTTTTTAATTTTATTTGAATTATTATTGTAATGTTGTTTTAATTATTAATGAAATTTTAATTTTAGTGTTTAAAAAAAATAAATATAAAAACGGATGACTTGAGGTCACCATTACAATCATTTGGTCATCTGTTTGGTCTTACAAAGTGAAAGTTGAGTTGACACTGATAAGACAAGATGACCCATGTCACGTGATGTCACTATTACTACTAGTCTAAGCCTAAACTGTTTTAAAAAGGAGTTTCTTTATTTTTTTAGTGTGGGTAGAACCGCTTATATATCATTAACATATCGTGTTTCATCTTTCATATGAGTGTGACTTTGTATTTTTGTTGTTTGTACGTTGATCCGTTAGGTATTCGAAAGTGCAGTAATGTATTCGAAAATTTGGTAGGTAGTATGTGATATGATTCTCGTTGCAGTTTGGATATGCTTAAATCCAATCTATTATTTAGGTTATTGCAGCGTCATATATGATTTGTTATTTGGTTTTAGTTAGAAGGGAAGGGATCCAGTAAGAAGAAAAACTAAAATAAGAAGAATTTCTAGCCACAAATTTCAAATAGGAGAGATAATTTTAAATGGAGATGCATCTATTTTTGTAGGTGCATCTGAAATGGGTGGTTGTGGTTTATTCTTATTATTCTCATTTTAATTTTTTTTCTTATTTGATCCTAACTCTTAGTTAGAATAACATGTGTTTCTTGTTATTCATTTTACAACACCATATTCAAATATAACAAATTAGTATGCACTTATGTGCCTTGTATTTGCATCACGCATATGATTTTGATTGCATTGTTGTATCTAAGGAGTTGTGACTAGAGAACACGAAGAAAGGAAACCTAGTTGTTCATATTTATTCTAGTGTTCGAATTGAGTTCATTTGTTACTTTAGTTCTTGTTTATTTAGCTTTACCACCCACACGTAAAATACTTTTGGATTTAAGTCTTTGCTAGAATGTAAAATCATACACAAAGGTGTAATGATTGTTAATAAAAAGTTGTAAAGTGACAAGTATATACCAAGGTATCACCTTTAGTCACCAACGAGGTTTTAAGCCCGCGCTTCACGGCGGGTTGTTTGGATACATAGTTATTCAGTAGCGGGTTCGACAATTTGTGTGTTTGACAGCTTTGTTGAGGTAAATATTTTTGCCAGAAGCTCATGTCTTTAGTTTCATAACTTCTACTTCATATACAATCAAAGATCCGTAACATTTGAAAATACAGTCATGAGTAATCAGTGCATGGTATATCATTAAAATCCATATTCACACTATATACACATGTTGCTGAAGAGATACACAATTGACAGGCTTTTGAAATTCCCAAAATGATCATGTTGTATCACCGAAGAATGATCCACGGATCATACTTATTTTCCAATAACTGTTGGTGCTTCTATTTGTCAAACGATAAACCATTTGCAACGACAAAGACATAACATTTGTGAAGGGATGTACATGAGATTTGTGTTTACCGGATTGTACATCATAACCCCTTTTAGCCGCAATTTCAGCACCAAAACCCCCTCCTTTTCAGCCCCCATTTCGGCACGCAAACAGGCCCATTCTAGACCCATTTAAGCACCTAAACCCACCCATCTCAGGTCCCATTTCAGCAACGAAACCCGACGGCTACAGCCCTCATTGCAGCTACCAAACATACACATTTTACAACACCATATTCAAATATAACAAATTAGTATGCACTTATGTGCCTTGTATTTGCATCACACATATGATTTTGATTGCATTGTTGTATCCAAGGAGTTGTGACTAGAGAACACGAAGAAAGGAAACCTAGTTGTTCATATTTATCTTAGTGTTCGAATTGAGTTCATTTGTTACTTTAGTTCTTGTTTATTTAGCCTTACCACCCACACATAAAATAATTTTGGATTTAAGTCTTTGCTAGAATGTAAAATCATACAAAAAGGTGTAATGATTGTTAATAAAAAGTTGTAAAGTGACAAGTATATACCAAGATATCACCTTTAGTCACCAATGAGTAATGATTGTGTTAGTGTACGTCAATCTTTTCTTATTGCATTGATATGTTTAAGACTTTATATAACGAAACGTATATACTACTCGTAAATCCTATAACAATAAAACTCTAGAATTAAAAAATATATTAGAGGATAAGGAGTTGTTTTGGCTCCTCATTGGTCATTAATGAAATTGTGGAAAACTAGAAGGGGGGGGGGTTGAATAGTTTTACCGGTTTTTAAGTTCTTTTAGTTCTTTTAACGTTTCTTAAAAACTTTGCTATTGGAAACCTTTGATTCGATTCTTATGTGCAATCAAACAACACCAATATGAACTACACTATAAACTAACTAATAATAAGTAATGAAAGTAAAGAGTAGAGATGGAAAGATCAAAACGGGACAAAAGGATTTATAGTGGTTCGGCTACGAAGCTCTTCTTCGCCCTACTCCACTCCCCGAGTACCACACTCGAGAGTTTCAAGCACTATGTCAACAACCTCCCTTAAGGCGGAGAAAACCGTACACGTCGCTTAACTTGTTTTCCGACACTAAGCTAGATGTCGAGTGCTAATCTTAGCTAGCACCAATCTACCACGATGCACTTGATCCTTTACAACTTTACACAAGACTCGATCTACCCGATCTACTTATAATCACACTTGATCAAACACACAAGCCCAATGGCTTCAAGAGATCTCCAAGATCTCGACACGATCACAATGATCAACTCTCACTTGACTAACACTATCCTATTGACCCTTGATCTTCTTGATCAATCACACAAGCCCAATGGCTTCAAGAGATATTCACTATCTCTATAAGATCACAATGATCTTCACTCACACTCTCACAAAAGAAAAATGATCTTGATGTATGCTATGATACAACAAGGATGTAACAAATGTTATAAGAAACCTAACAACTACTACAACTCTTGTTTCTTCTTGGATACCTTGAGTTCTTCTCTTGCACTTGAAGAGGAATAACAACACCTTGTACCAACTTGGATACTTTGTGTTCTTCTCTTGCTATTGAAGAGGAATGAAGAGGATCTCTAAGTTGGATGATTGGATCACTCTTGAACAAAAGAAAAACTAAACTAAATGATCAAGAAAAGAAAATGGTGTGAGAGATTTAAACTCAGAAGTTTCTGTGTGAGAAAGGGTGAAAAAAATCTGTGAAGTGGGCTGGTATTTATAGGCATAAAAAATCTGGCCGTTATAGGGGGACGGCTCCACTAAATCACCCACGGCTCCACTAAATTTAGTGGAACCGTGGAGCCGTGTCAGACAAAGACGCTCCATTTTTTGTCTTTTCTGGTGAAAACTTACTTGGGGAAGTTTGGAGCTGATTTTGGGGGGAAAATAGCTGTTATGTATTTTAAACTTATTTTTCCATTAAAACGTTTCTTAATTATTCAAAAATAATTTGTAAAGTATATTTTTGAAAGAAATGTTTTGTCACATAAAAATGTGATGTCTAAAACTCAAATTCACTTCTTTGATCATTAGTTAAGTTGTAACTTTGTTCTAGAGTGATTTGTGTAGAAACGGGATCTTCCGATTGAAAACTTGTTTACGTTAATTTTAACGTAACGTGATTTCACATTTTGTCATCCTCAAAACGTGAAGTTATCGAAAGATAGAAATAACGTTTTTAGAACATTATTTGCATCAACAGAAATTCCAATAAAATCAAGAGGGGTAAAAAAGTTAAGCGATGTGTTTTATGTCACTACTCATCCTTGTCCATGTCACATTATAACTTTGTGGTTATACCGAGGTGAGATCAATGACAAACAAAAAAAATCTAAAGAACAAATAAGCACATCCTAGCCTTCCATTTTTTATTTCATCCAAAGGTATAGATAAAAAAAAAAAAAAAAAAAAAAAAAAAAAAAAAAAAAAAAAAAAAAAAAAAAGGAGGGCAAAATTGGCATTTTAGCTCATTTAATATAAAAACCCACTTTCCACCTTTTTAAAAAAAAATAACATTTCTTGCAAATGGTAAATCTTCAAGCTACGAAAAATACACCATCGCGACGAGAATTAAATAATCTTTCTATAGATATGCACTTTTATATACTTTCGATGAACTTTTTTTTCAAAATTTCCGTCCAGAAAAATCCCACGGGATTCGTAAAAAAATCCCACGGGATTCGTAAAAAAATCACTTGTGATTTGTTATTTTTAAAAAATCACAAGTGATTTGTAAAAATGAGTAAATCACTGTTTTTGAGTTTTATACTTTTATGTCACAGCTTTTTAAGGGTAGATGTTTTTTATATGATTGTTGAAATGAGCTCTTTGAATCTCTTTATTAAAAAGTTGTATGTTGTTATATACAGAATCCCATGTGATTCTCTCTGATCCCTTGGGATTCATATAGAATCCCATGGGATTCTGTATGAATCACATGGGTAATCTTTATGAATCACAGGTGATTCATCAAAGAATCTCATGAGATTCTGTATGGATCCCATAGGATTCTATATGAATCACAAGGGATCAGAGAGAATCACATGGGATTTTCATTTTACTTTATATAAACTGTAAGTAAGAAATCACATGAGATTCTGTATGAATCTCAATGGATTCTGTATGAAATCACATGGGATTCTGTATGAATCTCAAAGGGTTTCATTGCGAATCCCATGGGATTCAGTATTAATCTCAAGGAATTCATTGTGAATCCCATAGGATTCAGCATGAATGGGATTCATAATGAATCCCATGGGATTAACAAATGAATCACATGGGATTCAGCATGAATCATATGTGAATCCCATGTGATTCATTATGAATCCCATAGGATTCATTTGAATCAATGTAATTAATTATGAATCCCATGGGATGGATTGACCAATGAATCACATCGAATTCATAATTAATTATACTATATATTAAATTGGCAGTTTTTGCTACAGTGCCAAACAGTGCTTCGAACAGTGAATATGTGAGTGTCGACACTGTTCACATGTTACTGTAGCAATTTCATTTTAGCCCCTAAGGTGGAAATGTCGTTGCAAGGTAGATCCTTGGGGGACTAACGATGCAACGCGGTAACAACTTTAGGGACTTTTTACGTAAAAAAACATGTTATTTTCATAATCAGTTTTCAAAAGTGGTCCCTGTGGTTTAACTATTATAACAAATTTAGTCCATACGTTTTTTTTTTTTTTTTTTTTTTTTTCGAATTAAAAAACTAAAAAATAAATAAAATAAAAAAAAGTTCAAATTTTTGGTCCAAATCTTATGTCACTTTTCCCCGAATTTTTTTTAAAAACAAATTTAGTCCCTACGTTTTTTTTTTTTTTTTTTTTTTTTTTTTTTTTTTTTTTTTTTTTTCGAATTTAAAAAAATAAAAAAAAAAATACAAAAAAGTTCAAATTTTTGGTCGGAATCTTATGTCCTTTTTTTTTTCCGAATTTTTTTTTAAAATAAATAAATAAATAAAATAAAAAAGTTAAAAATTTTTGTAAGAATTTTTCGTCCTTTTTTTTTTTCGAATTTTTATAAAATTTTTTAAATACTTTTTTTCGGATTTTTTTTTTTTTTTTTTTTTTTTTTTTTTTTTTTTTTTAACATTTCTTGGCATGATTTTTTTTTTTGCAAGATTTTTTTTTTTTTTTTTTTTTTTAATTTCATATAAAATTTTTACAGAATTTTTTTTTATCCTACGAATAATATTCAAAAAATTTCAAAATTTTTTATATAACTTTAGGGTTACGTAAAAAACCATATTATTTCCAGAATTAATTTTAAAAAATAGTATTTTGGTTTATCGATCTTTTCCAAATTGACTTCATTTTCAAAAATAATCATTTGGTTTATTGATCTTTTTAAAATTTAGTCTTTAATAACTAACTTTCAAACAAGACTTACCGCTATAGTACAAAAACATGTTTAACAAAGTCATTAGGCAGCCATTAGTACAACATTGTGTGGTTGCTATTCAAGTGGACAACTGTTCATACTACTGTAGCTTAACTGTAAGAGCACTGTAACAAACTGATGCTTAGGCTTAAAAAAGTAATTAAAATGATAAGTGCATAAAAGACTTAGCACCGCACTCCCGTAGCAACGCGCGGGTTTCCCAGCTCGTTATTTAACAAATAAGCCTATGTAACAAGAGACCAAAAACCACAGTTATAATTAATTATTATAACAAATAAGCCCATGTAACAAGAGACCAAAAACCACAGTTCTTGTTATAATTAATTATTATAACAAATAAGCCCAGTACAGCGAAGCAACTTCAAATAGCTCCGAAACATCAAAATCCATTTCCCGTCACTTCAAGAAGCATATGTATCCTAAAAAAAGATGCTTTTTATTTGTTAGTTTTGTAAAGTCTGTGCCAACAATGGGAGAAAAAGAAAAGATGGCATCGGCGATTGTAAGATCTAGTCTCCGGTCATCTCTTTGCAGAACCAATCAGGCTCTCAAAAGATCATTTTCTTCCGGCGCATCTGTTGAAGATGAAGCTCGTACACCTTTTTTTTTTTTTTTTTTTTTTTTTTTTTTTTTTTTTTTTGAATATGTATTTGAATCTAATCTATTTAGGATGAAGGAGCTATGGATGAAGGAACTCGTCTGTGATCTTGCCGTCGTGTGAATTGGACACCGGAGGAGCTATGGATGAAGGAGTGGGAGCCGACGCGCCTGACGCGCCGACGGAGGTTGAGAATGTGGTGGCGCGTGAGGTGAAGGGGGAGAGGGTTTGAGTGGCGCGTGAGATGTGTGGCATGGGGGATCTAGGGGTGGAGCGATGGAGGGAGGAGCGGAGGAGGGTGGCAATGAGTCGCCGGGATGACATGGTGGATGACGGCGGTGTTAGTGTGTGTTTTTAGTGTGTGAATAAAAGTGTGTGTGAAATGAAGAATTGAAATAAAATGAGGAGGGTGTAAATGATGTGTTTAGCTTTTTGATTGATGTTACAAAAGTGCCCTTCAATAATTAATTATATTAAAATGAGGATTAATCTAGACCTTTAGATTTAAAATAGATGGATGATTGAGATGAAACGGTTTATTCTTTGATTTTTTTTCGTTTCGTATTGAACTTTTCTCATATATTTCATGCTAAACTAACGACATTGATAATCTGGGCCAGAGATAAGCAAGGGCAACATGGGCCACTGTCCAGGGCTTATTATTTGGAGGGGCATCAAATTTGTAAAAAACCCAACTGGTATATACATTGGACAGACCTGATTTAAAGCCCAATAGAAGGATTATAACAGATGCATATGTCGAGTTAGATGCATATGTCGAGTTATAGTGGGACTAATATTTAAAATTTTTCTATATATATAATTTTATTTTTGGCATCGATAATGGTTGTTTATTCACATATTTTTCTATAAGGAGGCTTTTTTTTAGTTACGGCTCAAGGCACCCAAAATCCCCAAGATGGCCCCATTGATAATGTCGTTGTAAATAAACTGTTGCCGTTTAGAATCTCAACTAACAAAATATTTATTTATTTCAAAGTGTGCAGTAGTAATCGCGTTCATCACCGTCACCTCAATTTTTCTCTATGCTATCAGCCTCACCATAAAAAATATGTAATTAAACTATCAATTTCATCACTCAAAAGATACTCCGATATATTTCAAAACACTCTCTCAGACACACAATGACACAAATATCTTTCTCTTTTCTTTTCTTCCAAAACTATGTTATCACAAAAGGAAAGATACAACGAAATTTTCACGTTCATGGTGACTCTGCACAAAGTAAATAACTTGATAAAGTAGGTGAAAGATTTTTAACTAGTGTTTTTTTAACAATTTGCTACACTAACATATACCATGTAACGTTTTTGCTTTCATGTCATTCGTAAAAACAATAACAATTAAAGAATGAACCTAATCAAACTGCATCAAATCCAACACGTGTTTATTAGACATGATCAATAATTCACATAATCGATTTCATTTGCACATATTACTCTCTAAACACAAACCCTAACTCAAGTTTATCATCTAATCGCAAAAGCCCACCAATCACCACAAATGTCGAACCTTAATTTTGCTGATACTCACAACATAGTCGCGTTTTTGCAAAAACCCACTTAAAGCGAAGGATTTGCAGAAATTGTTGATTTCTTGAATGCACACCCTATTAGGTATGCATTAACTGTGAATCCTACCATATATATTTCTCATATTGAACAATTTTGTTATACTGCTAAGGTCAAAACAATCAATGAGGAAGTACAGGTACATGCCCTAGTAGATCGCATGAAGATAATCATCACTGAAACGTCTGTTAGAAGATCTATTCTACTAGCAGATGAAGAAGGTGTTGAATGTCTTTCAAACTCTACTATTTTTGAAAACCTTAATGGAAGTTTCTTATCCATACTATTTTACAATGTTTAAGCCCTAAAACAACTGGTTGGAATGAGTTTAGCACCAATATGGCATCTGCTATCATCTGCTTAGCTACAAACCAAAAGTTTAACTTTTCAAAATTAATTTTTGATAGTATGGTTAAGAACTTGGATAATCCGCAAGGAAAATTTAATATCTATCCAAGGGTTTTACAAGTTTTTATAGATAAACAATTTTATGAGAAGGTAACTCATAAGAGAATTTATCATGCAGCTTCTCACACCAAAAAGATTTTCAGTAACATGAAAAGAATTGGTAAAGGTTTTTCAGGTACTGTCACACCATTGTTTCAAACAATGCTGGTGCAGAACCAACAACAAAACATGGGTGAAGGTTCAGAAATCCCCACTGAAACCCAACACACACCCACAATTTTACCATCATCCTCTCAACCTCAAAAGACCTACAAACCTAGGAAGCCAGGAAAGAACACTGAGCTACCTCGGGCTAGTGCTTCTACTCATATGGTTGCAGATGAGGCTGTCTATAAGGAGAGGGATGACAATTTGGTGAAGGCTGCCACTACTGCTGCTAGCTTAGATGCAGAGCAGCACAGTGGTAACATGAGTAAGACCCGATCCAAGGCAACACTTAATGAATCAAGTTCCTCAGGAACTAGTTCAGGTAGTGGTCCCAGGCACCAAGAGACCATTGGGGGTATGGATGCTCTAACTAGGTTTGAGGCTGTACCTAATCAATCTGATGATTCACCTCTTGGGAGAGGTAACACACTCCAAAGTGATGAGGATAGACTGAAACTTAATAATATTGAGACTTGTTTGTTTGTTAAATTGTGTTCTTGTGTTTACTATTACATCAAAGAATTCTTCTTAATATTAAAGTTTAGATTCCGCAAAAACTTTAATAAACTCAACACAATTTCTACAATAGTTGTGCTAGATTTATCTAGTATTACTAACCCTTATACAAGCTTAAGGAATTCGATCAAGGAGGTTGCTTCCAAACACTTCATTGTTGATTCTTCAGTTGTACAATAAACCAAATAAGCTCCAAAGACATTTCACTGTCATATTCAACTTCCAGCTTACTATCCAGCATCATTTTAAGTGTAGTCTTTGTGAGGGGATACTTCTTTCCCACCAACATGTAGATCACTGTAGATTGTAGCATTAGTTCATGAACTCCGCAAGAATCATGAAGCTTCCAGTGTAGTACTTTATATCCATACTGATTCCTCCATATCTGATCTTCTACATGTGGTTCAAACATACTTTTTAGATCTCCCCACAACACATAATCTTGATCTGAAGCTGGCACCTTCGAAGGCCTTGATTTCCCATACTTATCTTTAACTAGTGCCCACAGAGTTTTCAAGTCCTCTCTGTCAAAACTTTTGAGCATCTGACTAAATCTATTAAACACTTGAGTTTTCCCATTAGCTCTAATAATATTCCAATACATCTTCTTGCCTTCTGGGTAGATTTTCCACCCAACAATGCCTGGAGGCTTAGTAGCCAAAGTTACAACATCTATAGGTACTTCTTCATCATCTGAAACAACTACCATGAATTATTTGAGATCAGCTGTATCTTTGTCTTCATCTACCTTCTGCTTCTTTGTCTCCTCATGCTCTAATTCTGTACCTGCCCTCTTTGAACTGCTTCGCACCACCTCTGTTTCCATGTCAAAAAATGTGTTTACTTTCTTGAAGACTCTGTCAAACACTTCTTGGATCTTTTCAAAACTCATGTTTTTCAACTGACTAGGCTTCCCTTGATCCATGATCTTCAGATAAGTACACATTATGTTCCTTTGTTGAGCTTTGGAGGGTGGTTTGTTTCTCTTTGCTTCTGCCCTCTTCTTTGCAAAGAACTTTTTCCTCTGTTCTAAGAACTCCATGAGCAGCTTAGCTTTCTCTGCCTCAGATAACTGTTCTTGCTCTTCTTGTTGCAGTCTTTGAGCCAAAAGATAATCAGCATCACACTTAGCCTCTATGTCATCCCATGTGTTCATTAATGCAATGTTGGATTCATCTTTCTAAGCTGCAATTCTTGCTTTTTCTTTCAACACTCTGTCTTCTTCATCAAACTCTTCTTGTAACTTTTTAGCAGCTTCTTCATCAGCCAAGAGTTGTTCTTTCTTTGACAGAGGTTCTACCACAGGTTCTTCTATCAAAATTCCTTTTCCTTTTCCTTGTGGTTGTGAAGATATTTTTGTTGTTGTTGTTGTAGTTTGAGTTGGCTCCTTGATTACCACCCCTTTCACCTTGGGTCTTGTGCTCTTTAAGTCTTTAAGGGCTTGTGCTATTGTGATTTCCTCAACAGTTGTTGTAGTTGTAGTAGCAGTAGTAACATCTTTCTCAGCAGTACTAACTTCAACACTGGCAGTAGTAACTTTATCACCAACAGCAGTAACTTGAGCAGCATTAACATCAATCTCAGCAGCCTTAACCAACTCAACATCTTCTTCTACAACATTTTCAGCATCATTCACTTCTTCAACAACAAATTCATTACCCTCATTAACCATCTCTTCATCCTCCCCTGCATCCATGGTATCACTCCTCCCCTGTTTGGAGGCATCCTCCCCCAAACTCTGTTCATCTTCTGAGGATTCCACCTTTGCAGTAGCACCAATCTTAAATAACCTCTTTAGCTTGCGAGTTCTTGACCTCTTTCCCTGTTCAAGTTGCTTTACCCTCTTCTTTAGACTGGTGATCTCCTTTTGTTGAGAAGATGTAAGCTTCTTTAGATCAAGAACTTCCTTCTATAAACTGGTACATGTTGCCATCAATTCATTAAGTTTCAGTCTATCCTCAATACTTTAGAGTGTGTTACCTCTCCCAAGAGGTGAATCATTGGATTGATTAGGTACAGCCTCAAACCTAGTTTGAGCATCCATACCCCCTATGGTCCCTCGAACAAACCAGCAGTATTAACCTCAGCAGCACTAAGTTATGCCTAGCAGCATTAACTTATGCCTAGCAGTATTAACTCTGAGTTACCAGCACTAACTCCAATTCCACACCAATCTAACACTTTTCTTTTGGTTTTCCTGCAAAATGTTAGTCCAAAAACCAAACAAACACAAGCAATAACAATATTCACAATAATCACAACATGATTAAACTTAACAGTTTTAAGTATAACCAACAGCAGAAACTTAGCAGTATTAAGTATAACTAGCAGTACTAATTATACTTAACAGTAGAAACTCTTAATGACTTGAATAACAGTACTAATTCATACAAAACTCTACAAAAACATAAAGATATCAAAAACTTTAAAGACTTAACATTCCAATACTAGCAATCAAATATTAAAATCTACTTACATCAAAAGCTTTTGTAAGCAAATCTGCAACATTCTTGTCAGTATGGATTTTGACCATTTGAATCTATTTCTTTTCATTGCAATCTCTAATAAAATGATGTCTGATCTCTATATGCTTTATTTTTGAATGAAAAACATGATTTTTAATTATGCACATAGTACTGTTATTGTCAATAAAAATCTTGGTATTGCATAAAATTGTACCCATAATCAAGTAGTTGATTATGAATCCAAAGCACTTGTTCACAGCAACTTGAAGCAGCCACATATTCAGCTTCTGTTGTGGAATTTTCAACTACAGTCTGTTTCTTGCACTACCATGAGATCAATCTACACCCAAGAAATTGACAACCTCCTGTTGTAGACTTCCTATCCAAGCTTGCTCCAGCATAATTACTATCAGTGTATGCTACCAAATTAAAAGGAGAATCTTTTGGATACCAAAGGCCCAATTTTGGTTGACCTTTTAAGTACCTAAAAATCCTTTTCACAGCATGAAGATGTGAAACTTTTGGAGTGACTTGGTATCTAGCACATGCACACACTGCAAACATAATGTCAGGTCTTGAAGAAGTAAGGTACATCAATGAACCAATCGTTGACCTATACAAGTGAACATCAACTTCTTCACCATCTTCATCCTTGAGCAGAGGCTTTCCAGTTTCCATTAGTGTACTTGTAGTCTTGATATCTGTATACCCAAACTTCTTTAGAATTTCAGCAACATACTTATATTGACTAATAAATATGCCATCCTTCTTCTGCTTAACTTGTAATCCCAAGAAGAATGTAAGTTCTCCATAGAACTCATCTGAAATTTCTCATGCATCAACTTTTCAAATTTAATGCATAGCTCCTTCTTTATTGAACCAAAGATGATATCATCTACATAAACCTGAACCAGCAAAATATCACCTTTGTGCCTTTTGATGAACAAACTCTTGTTAATCTTTCCTCTGTGAAACCCATTATCCAACATATATGTTAACAAGGTTTCATACCATGCTCTAGGAGCTTTATGTAGCCCATACAGTGCTTTTTCAACCTTGTATATTCTATCAGGAAAGTCTAGATCTTCAAACCCTGGTGGTTGACAAACATACACCTCTTCTTCAATCTTCCCATAGAGAAAAACACTCTTGACATCCATCTGATACACCACAAAATTTTTATAGGAAGCATAAGCTAACAATAGCCTAATTGCTTCAATTTTTGCAACAAGGGCAAAGACTTCATCATAGTCAATCACTTCTTCTTGTGTGTACCCTTGAGCAACTAATCTTGCTTTATTTCTTATCACAATACCCCTTTCATCATTCTTATTCCTCAAAACCCATTTAGTGCCAATAGCCCTTTTTCCATTAGGCAACTCCAGCAAAGTCCAAACTTCTTGTAACTTGAATTGTAGAAGCTCTTCCTGCATAGCCTCTACCCAGCTTGGATCATTCACTGCTTGAATTGTCTTTTTGGGTTCCACTTGTGATAAAAAGAGTTCTAACAAATAGCCCTTGTTCCTTCAAATTCTTTGACATTCTTCTTGTTTGTGCAGCTGATTGCACATCTCCAATTACTTGTTCAAGAGGATGATATTTGTGAATTCTTGTATGTGACATTTCGTAATTTCATGTCACCAATTTTTCTATTTTAATTACCTAACTATTTTATTTTTATTATTTTTTTTATAATTAACTTCGTCGGAAGTTATCCGCGTACGACATAACACGTTCAATTATTCAACCGACACTAGACTATGTCCAGTCTACACTTTCTATACACTTTTGGTTCCTTACAATCCTATTTTAAAAAGTCACTTTTCACTTTTTCCATTTTTACGTAAACCTTGTACCTTTTACGTTTTACGCGATTTAAATTCACGTCTTTATGTTCTAACCATATTTAAACCTTCCGATGAACTCACCACTCATCTAAATTACTAAAGTATGTCATGAAAACAAATTTTAATATTTTTGGAAGTTTTTATATTTTTACGTTACCCTGTATTGCATTATGTGTCTTAAAAACCCTACGTTTGAGTACCGGGAGCAACCTACACTACAAAATATAATCTATACTCAAACAAATAATAAAAATCTGCACTAAATATCTATTCCCCCTCCTTGTTGCCGCCCATATTATCCACTCACCCCAGCACTTGTCCAAAGTTAAGACAAGTGTTAGAGATAACTCTTCACTAGCTTACTTAATCCCTCAAAACTCACCCACTACCTCATTTTACATGCAACCAACACAAAAATCTGCTATCACAATCCATCAATTCATCCTTGGGTCAAGAAATGAATATATCAAAGAAGATTAAGATCGTGAGTATTAGATCGTGGTCGCGACCAAGGTTTGGTTTGGATTCATTTTTGGCTCGAGAATCACCACCACCGGCATCTCCAACTCGTACCTATTTCTCCTCCCTCAAACCGTGGGTATGTCAAAACCAAATTTCATCGTATTAATTTCTTGTTTAAAAACCTGTATATATATATAATCGATTAATATAAATTTTGTGAATCAAAAATGGATTAAAAGCAGGCTTGGTTTAAGAGTGTAATCGTTAGTGTGGTGTTTGATAGTTATAGATTCGGGTTCGAATCCACTCAAGGTGGTGTTTGTTTGTTGGATGAGATTATGCTTTTGATAGTTTAAATTGTCATTATTTGTTGTTTTCATTAACCATAGAATCGCAGTCAAGGGTGCGTTTGGCTTATTTTGTTAAGCGGTTTATAGTAGCTTAATTAGTTACTTGGCTTTTTATGTTTCTGTTCGGGTTTAGAAGACGACACCACGAAGGGTGTGTCTTGGTTTGGTTCACAGCCACGACCCAAGAGGGTGCGGTTGGTTTTGTTTGCGTGTCACAGCCACGCAAGGATGTTTGTTTGTTTGCTTTGAGCTTATCTTAGTTTGGACATGTTTTGAAATCGCTCATATGCTAATTGCTTATCCAACTTTTGGCTGCTATTTTTGTAAACTGCCCATGTGCTAATTGTTAGCTGTTTATCATATTTGATATGCTTATTTGACATGCTTGACTTACTTGAGCAACGTTTTGACCGCTAATGCATCTTGGTATTGAGTTATGAGTTAGTTGAATATTGCTTAAGCTTATTAGTATTTTTTGGTTTATTTTGCTTATGATTCGGTCACGGTATAAAACAGCCCATATAGGGTGTTTGTTGGCTGCAATAACAACCCCAAAAAGGGTAGGTTACTGTTGATTTTACTGCATAAAAAGGGGGTGTTTGGTGGCTGCCAAACAGCCCCTAAATAGAGTGTTTATATGCTGGAAATCTGTACTTAAATGAGTTGTTACATGCCTAATTTTCTGCATAAAATGAGGCGTAATTGCTGCTGAAAATCAGCATGTATAATGGAGTTTATATGCTGATTTTTCAGCATGTATAATGGTGTTTATATGCTGATTCTTTCAGCATGTATAATGGAGTTTATATGCTGATTTTTCAGCATGTATAATGGTGTTTATTTGCTGATTTTTCTGCATGTTTAAGCGTGTTTAGTTTCTGATTTTCTGCATATATAGGGGTGTTTGGTTTCTGATTTTTCAGCATATATAAGTGTATGTATTGTGTTTGGATTTAGCTCTAGTGACGGCTTATTTGACTTTTGTGGCTTGCACTTATTTTGGACACATTAGTGGATTTTTGGTTAAGTTTATGATATGTTGCTTATCATTAAACTTATGTGATATTGAATATATATATATATATATATATATATATATATATATATATATATATATATATATATATATATATATTGCTCGGCTTATTAACTTTTGGCTAAAATGGAATAACTTATGATTTGTTAACGGCTAAACATATAAACCTTAATGGGCTAAATGTATATAACTTATTTGACATCTTTGGACTTTAATAAACTTAACCATCTTCATATGTTTTGCCTAGTTGCTTAATTGATTCTTACATGTTTATTTGCCTTGTATGCTTGAGCTATATGATTTATGTTTGGCGTGCGTTTGTCTGAGTCTATGACTTCATACCACCACACGAATGAGATACTAAACTTTTTACAAACATTAATGCAAATATTCCACGAAAACTAAAACGCTCTATCTTTTGAAACTCATACGTATCGATTACCTTCCGCGTGTATATTCTAGGTTGCTCGTAGGATTCTTGCGGTTATTTCTTCATTACTTCTTCACTTGATCGTTCGCTTTTACTTACGGTGAGTTCATAGCCCCACTTTAACTCTTAAACTCTTTATAAACCCATTGGGGGAGATACATGCTAGTTTTACAAACTGAATACAAGTAGTTTTTGGTATGCTTGACCCGATTACATGATTATAGTTATTGAGTAGCTTTTGCCATTTAAGTCCCTAATTTCATGAACCGTTAATTCCATGGGGGAACGCTATTATTATGAATATGCATATTTGGCTTGACGAGCCTGTCCGGATGAGTCGCTCTCATTATTTAACGGGTAGCATAATATTGAGAATTCGTGGTAGTTGGCAAACTACCTCTTATGGGGCATTATTAAAACTAGGTCAAGGTTCGGTTTCATGAGCTCGATGCTATAATCTTATTTTCCGACTTGTATTCGTTACATGTCAATTTATGAATGATTCTTGTATTCAACTTATTACTTATTAAACTCTATGAATTCACTCAACCTTTGTGTTGACTTTTTAGCATGTTTTATCTCAGGTCCATTGATGTTTAATGCTTGGATGGGCGTGCAAGGACATGGATGGATGGACACGTGTTATTTCACACTTGATGAAACTTTTAATAACTCAAAAACTTAGGTTGTGTTTAAATTATGCATCTTTTGGACTCTTGTCCTGGTTAAAACCTTTTGGGACCTAACTTTGTTAAACTCTGATTATATCAAATGTGAACTTTGTTTAAAAACATCTTTAATTGTTTTGATGTTTCCTATGACTTGTACTATGTGACTAATAGATAACCCCCCATGTTGTATTCCACTGCGTTCCGAAAATGGGGGTGTTATATTGTAGTTGTAGTAGGACTGACTTGGATTGTTGGATCCAAATTGTTCATGTCAGCCAATTCAACATCATCTTCATCAGCACTTGAGTAGTCAACTGAGCCAATATCTTCCAAAGCAGGCATCTCTGGATCAAATGGAAATTCATTGCTTTCTTTTTCATCAACAACATTAACAGTTGAACTAACAGTATTAACATTGTTAGTGTTGTTTCCATCACTAGCAGTATTAACATCATTAGTGTTGTTAACTTTATTATCCTGCTCTTGATCATCACATTTACTTTATTTTCTTGAATCTTTATCATCCTTCTTTTCGTCATCACTTGAAGGTTTGACTTTATCATCTTGAGAACTCTTTGGATCTTGGGTTGAGAATGGTGGATCAACAGTCCATAATGGTAGCAAAATGTAATCTTTTCCAGATTTTTTCTCTTTTCTAGCTTGACCTGCATCATTATTAGATTTTGTACCTGCAAAACCATTTGACTGTGTACCTACAACAACTAGCTCATAATTCATTGTTCTCGTTAGTGCATCAATATCAAATAGCCAATCTGGTCCACTACCTACAACATTAGGTGTACTCTCACTAAACCTAATATGCAAGTTTTCTTCCACTATCCTTGTTCTACTATTTGAATACTCTAAATGTTTTACTATTCCAAGAGTATCCAACAAAGAAACCTTCATCAGCCTTACCATCAAATTTGCCTAAGTGATCTATGGTATTGAGAATTGTAACAGGACACCCAAATGGTCTCATAAAACTTAAAGTTGGTATTCTACCATTAAAAAGTTCATATGGAGTCTTGTTATGAGGCTTAACAACTAATACTCTATTTTGCACGTAGCAAGCAGTACTAACTGCTTCTGCCCAAAAAGTAGTTGGCAACTTAGAATCAACTAGTATAGTCCTAGCAGACTCAATTAGTGTCCTATTTCTTCTCTCAGCAACTCCATTTGTTGAGGAGTTCTAGCTACACTATACTGTCTCAAAATACCCTTCATCTCACAAAACTGATTCATCTCTCTGTTTTTGAACTCAGTCCCATTGTCACATCTTATCACATTAACCTTATGATCTACTAGATTTTCTATCCTTGTTATAAATGACTTAAGAATGCCACTAGTCTCATCCTTAGTAGCTAGAAAGAAAACCCATGTAAACCTACTGAAATCATCTGTGACAACTAGGCAATACATCTTCTTCATAAGACTTTTTACAAATGTTGGACCAAACAAATCCATATGCAACATATATAAAGGCTGACTGATTGAGTTCTCAGTTTTGGACTTACAAAAGGCTCTGTACTGCTTTCCCTTTTGACAAGCAACACTGGTTTGATCATTTTCAAAAAGTTTTGATGGTAAACCTCTTACAAGATTTCCCTTCACCAATTTGTTCATTATTTTAAAATTCAAATGACCTAGCCATTTATGCCAAAGTTTAGATTCATCAGATGTGTCTTTTGCAAAAAGGCAAGTTAAACCTCCTTTAGGAACTATGTTCTCTAAATCAGCACTGTATATATTATCCTTTCTAGGAACTTTAAGTAAAACTTGACTTTCATGAAGTAACTTAAAGTTTGGAGATAAGACTATACACTCAGCGTCATTAAAGAGAACACTATTCTTTTTGTCACACATTTGTGAGACACTAAAGAGATTAAACTTTAACTCTCTCACAAAATACACATTCTCAAAATCTAGTTTACCAGTTTTAATGGTACCTTTTCCTGTGATTTTTCCTCCTTTGGGGTTACTTCCAAAAGCAACATATCTTCCATCAATTTTTTCATAGTCTGTAAGATAGGACATGTTCCCTGTCATGTGCCTTGAGCATCCACTATTAATCACTCCTTGATCCTGTAAATCCGCTTATGGATTACCCTGTACATAAGGTAAGAAAATCAGTTTCTTTTGGGGACCCAAGCCATCACTGACTTGGATCTGCCTTGTGCATCAATATAATCAAACTTTTTAAGGGTGATTGATGCACTGTCATGTTTGGAAACATGGTCTAAAACTTTAATCTTTGGTTTCCAAACCTAACAAGCTGAGGCCTTAACAACATAAAAATGATTTCCCTTAACAGTATTAATTACTGCTTTTGGCTTAGCAGTATTAACTACTGTATTCTTTTGAATGAGCCTTTTAACAGTTGAATGTGCTGTTTTTGAAAAATGTGACATTGATTTAGCACCATTCACTGTTGTTTTTGTGTGAGCAACATTAACTTGTCTAGCAGTATTAACCAATACTGCTGGTTTTGAAACATTTTGTCTAGCAGTATTAATTGATACTAATCCAGAGTTCATTAGTACTGCTCTTGGAACCATGTTCTTTTTAGCATTGGGGTGATTCTTTTTAGCAAAATTCTGGTGATTCACCCTTTGAGCATTGTTCCAAACAGGTTTTACCATCCTTTGAGTTTTAAACTGTTTTTTTATGGTAATGACAATCAACCTGCAAATGATTAAAACTACCACACACATAACAAGCCTTGTTAAACATCTCAAAATTACTTCATAATCTTTGAGACATCATGTTGTTCAAGTTTTTTTGATTACCTCTAGGCCTGTGAGTGTTCTGCCTAGGTTGCTCAACATGATTAACAGTTTTGTTGTTCCCTTTATACACTTAGAAGTAACTACAAAGTTAATCTAATTGTGTTTATGACTGAGATTAATGTATTGATTAATTATAACAGATAAATAAAACGTAAAGATAAAACACAAGTTTTTCAACGTTTAAATTCTTATTAGAAATCAATCAAAAGAATCTATTACGCAAGTGTTTGCGGAAAACACTTGGGATTGAATAGACAAGGTATGGTTTGTCTCCTATCTAAACTCAAGTTATTCTTGAGTGGTAACAATATCGACCCACTGAGCTATCTCAGGGACTTGGTTACTCTTTGTAGGAGAAAAGTGGTTTTGTGAAAGTCTAAGCTTTTAATGCACAAAACTTAACCCACTTTTCTCCTCTCTGTTCCTATTTATACACAAGTATAAAAGAGCACCTATGATTAAAAAATACAAAAAGAATAACCTAGCATGTCTGATAACTACAACATTATTTGTCATTTCCAAGAACCAATAGGAATAGGCTAAAAGTCTTTCCGAGTGTCAGGTCTGACACTTCTTGACTTTAAGCCATTTTAGGGAAGGTTTGCTTCTGGCCCGATAAGACTTCTCCTTATCTTCTCAAACTCTTCCCGCCTAATCCCGCCTTTCTTTCAGACTTCTGATTCTTCAGTCTAGGTCTTCAGTCTTCAGTCTTCAATCATTTATTGTTGTTGAGGAGACTGGGGTTCAGTGAGTTCTTGTCAAATACTCACGGAACCCATTACCTTCTTCTTGGCTTAAGTGACACCCAAGGAGTTCCACCTCACTGAATGGTGAATCTTTCTTCTTAGACTCGTCCTAAGCATCTTGAAGGTAACTCACTGAGTGACTGTTCACTCAGTGACTTGAGAGTGTTTAAGGTTGATTAACACTTAGTTAATTTGTGTCCAAATCCTGTTTTCAGGATGCTTGGGTACTGACGGACCCAACAATCTCCCCTTATTTGAATATAAATTATACCTAAGTGTTTTGATAAGTTATGAGTGAGCAAATGGGCTTCTTCTCATACTGAATATACTAGAAAGCTATTAAGGACACTGATATAACAAAAAACATGGGCCATCATTTTATTAATATCATTAAAAAGTCCTAACATCTAACATAAATACTCAGGGTTCTCGTTCTCCGCCTTCCAAGATACCCATGAGTTCCAGTTTAGCTTTCTTCGACACTAACACTTCTTTGTCAGGTCGCTCATTCATCATCCTATCCAACATCTTGACAAACTCTTCATTTTTAGGGCCCTTCACTTGAAGTGCCATTAGCTTATATGCTAGGAGAGTTGTCGTTTCCACAAGGTTGATATCACTGACTCGCTGGAAGGCCGGTTGGTCAAACTCATCGACAAAGAAGATACCATACTCAGGTTCCTTGATGACCAGGTTAGGAACAAACTTGACTCCTTGAGGAGGAATCCTGTCGCAATGAAGAGCTGCTATGAATCGTTCAGGCTCCTGACCCACAGCTTTTCTTTTCCTCCCGGTCTTCTGAGTAGGCTCAGGAATTGACAGTCCCTGAGAAGCAAGCGCCTTCTCATGATCTATTCCTAAACTCTTAGCCACTTTTTCCAGTTCCTCATATTTGGAGTTCATGGTCTTTATAAGGCTAGGAACAATCTTGCCTTGCTTCTTCCTCAGGATGGGCATCATCATGTCGCATTCCCTTAGCCCATAGTCTGAGAATTTGAAGGGCTTGTTTACCTCAGACTTTCTTGGTCCCCTGTGAAATGTTACGCTTATGGGCTTGGTCAGGTGAATGGTCATATCAGTGATGGTGCCTTCTCCCTTGGTCTTTGTCATGTGCCACATATACCTCTCATGGGTTTTCTTCCTCCTTTATTCTCTAAGCTTGGCCTGCTGATTATGTTCCTAAATGAGGTCAGCCTGAAGCTTGAGGAATTCTTCCCCCTTGATGACCTTGTCAGTCTCCTTGATCACTTCTTTGGCAACCTCAACAATTACTGGTCTGTTGAGTAGCTCAGCTTTTTCTTTGGCCCTTCTTATGTCCTGTTCATGCAAGACTACGGCCAATTCCGCTAGAGTTCCAAAGAACTTCCTTCCACCATCCAATTCAACCATAAATGGTGCATCAGGGTCTGGACGCCTTTCAGTTGATGCCGGAACCAATTATAGTTGGGGAGTAGATTCCTCAGTCATCGTGATTCCCTTCCCTTTGTCAGTTGGAGGGGGTTGACTGGTGGATGTCTCAGGTACTTCTGTTGCTACTGCTTCAGGTTGAACAGGGATTGTAGCAACAACAAGTGCGGAAGTTGAAGGTTCAGGAGTAGGATCATCAAGTTTCTCCCCCTCAACAGATACTGGAACTTCTGTGTATGCATCTGTTGACTGAGGAGGTGGGATAACCGGAGAGGCCTGAAGAATAGACAGGATGCTGGAGACCATCTTCTTTATGTCAGTGGTCTCATTCTTCAGGGCGGAGATGTCTGCCGCCATTGTAGCCTGAGTTTCAGCGAGGTCAGTTACCTTTGTGGTGTTGTGGGTGATCAGCTCATTATGTTTGTTGGAGAGCTGATCAAAGGCTGAGGATAGGTTGGTCAGGCACTCTTTGGAATCAGTGACTGACTGTTGAATAGAATTTTGCTGAGACCTTATTGTTTTAAGATCCACCCTTGGAAGAAGCTTTAGAAGCTCAACAATGTTGGTGGAGGTGGTCTTCTGAGTATCCATGTACTCTTTCAGCTTTGTGATCAGGGTTGGGTCATCTCTCATTTCCTCCTAAATGGAATCAAGAGTCTTCAGGATATTGGTGAGCTGCTTGTCTTGTTCATTGCCCATACAATCAAGAGATTCCCTCAGGTCACCGAGTTGTTTGTCAGTGAGTTTGGCGACCTGAAGCACTTTACCCTGAGATTCTTCAACAGTAGCCCTGAAGTCAGCATAGTTGGCTGTTGCTTCAGTATGTTGTTCCCATTGTTTTCCAGTAAGTTCACGAAAGAGAGCATGGTTGGCTTTGCGGAGAAACATTACCAGCTGCCTTTTAGTGAGCGGAAGAACATTATCATACTTCTGCAACCACTGAAGAGTAGCAGGAGCAGATGAGGTGCCTGATGAGAATGATGTTGATGGTTGGGTGAGGGGCTGTTGATCCTCAAGAGGAGGAGATGATTGTTGTTGCTCAGGGTGCTGAGGAGAAGTGTATGTTTCAGTCTTCATTTCCTCCTCAGCACCAAAAACGTCTTCATCGCCAAAACCGACCATTTCCTCCTCTGACACATCATCCAGCAGTCTTTCAAGATCTGCCAGAGTAGGAACCTTGTAGGAATTCGGCTCCCCCTCAGAAGAGGGCTCACCTCTGTTGTGGCCAGGTTCTGACCCCTCCAAGTGCACTGAGTGGGTTTTCTCAGCCTGGACCGTGGAGTCAGTTCCCAAGTGATTGGATTCGCCATGGGGGGTTGTGGGTTCCATATCAGCGGGTGGTTTTAATCCCTCTGAGTCTTTGTCCCCCTAAGTGCCTTCAAGGACTGGCGGGTGTTCTCCAGTACTATCATGAGGCAATGAGATGTTGAGGTCCCCCTTCTCAGCAGGGTTTTACTGCCCTGATGAGGATTTAAAGACCGTTCCTCCCTGAGACTCTAGTTGTGATATACCAGAGCTGTAAGCGGGATGTGAATGGGTGTGGGTCCCCTTCTCAGTAGAGTAGTGTTGCTCTACCGAGGGTATAGGACCCTGTACTCCCTCAGGAAAAGGTTGTGATTGACTAATGCCTTCATCGGGATGTGAAATGGTAAAGGTTCCAGACCCCACTGACTTGTGTATGTCAGGAGAGCCATGAGGAAAATTTTTGCCCGAGGACACTGAGGATGATTTCTCAGTACCCTCCGTTGGCCTTTTTTTTAAGGTCAAGAGGGTCTCAGGAGTAGGTGTCTCATAGGTCTTGGTCGTTGTTTGCCTTTCTTTAGGCTCTGAGGCAGAAGTCTCAAGGGCGAGTGGTTTGGATTTAACCACCTTCTTGGACCATGCCTTCTTCTTCTTCTCCTTTTTTGTAGGAGAAGGTACTGGCGAGACAGCATTTGCCCCCTGAATAACTATCAGAATGTAGTTGGTCAGGGGGACTGGTTGTACCTCAGTAAGGTCTCTTGAATAGTTGGCTTTGTGTAAGACGTCAGGTTTAGATCCCTCAACGTTTAGCCTAACATATTCAGAGCCTAGTAAGTCCTGAAGCAAACAGGAAATGAACCTAGGGTCAGACATGTGTCTTTGCCTAGATTTACCTGATAGCTTAGCTACGAGGCCTCGGAAGATTATTCCTCCGATGTATATCTTTCTACCCTCAAGGAGGTTGAACACCATCAATTGTTGTGATGCATTCAATTGCTCCGTGGAGGATTTATTGCCTCCAAGGACCTGAATGAAAAAGGTCATCAGGATCCTCCAGAGAGCAGGGAACCAGATCTTAATGATAGGCGCTTTGGCCAAAAGGGTTCCTGGGGCCACTTTAGGATGTTTTTCATCATGTGGCCCTAGTAAAAGCAATTCGACCTTTACTTCTGTGTCAGTGGGGTGAGGCTCAAAGTTCTCAGTGAAATCAAGACCTGTGGCATTGATGAAGGTTGGGTAATCCAGGGAGAGGGTCTTTCTCCCATTCATCACTGAGAACGTGATTATGGAGTCTTTGGTGTCCTCAGGGCTTGTTGTCACTGCTGTACACCAGAATTCCCTCAGATAGTCATGATATATGACTGAGGGGGGTTTTGTAAACGCCGTAGCAAGAAAGCAGTTTTGAAGATATTTGACTACATTCTTGTACGCCCAAAAATTTTTGGGATAGGCAAAATTTCCTACGACGTTATTTTTGGTCATGTCCACGCCCTCCATTGTGAAATCCACATTTGGGGCGTAGGTGATAGCTTTAGAAGCAGCCATTTTTTGAAAAGTCTTGGTTTTGCAAGAAAAGGATGGTCTGGGTCTAAAGATGAACAACACACACTAGTTTTTGAGGGAAAAAAAGGGCAAGAGTTTTGCTTTAAAATTTCTAAAACGTGTGTGTTGATTTTGTTTGGGGGTATTTATAGGGAAGTGAAGAGGAGGGTGGTTTAGGCATTAAGCGAATTATTCTCAAAATTTTGAAAACAGTTTTGTATAAAACGTTTGGGATCCGCATTAAATGCCACCACTCCACTTTTTCGGGTTTTGCGCAACAGTCGAGGTGAACAGTTGTGCCGTCTGCAAAAAGTGTAATTTGTAGTTTACATCATCACATATTTTTTATGTGAGAGAAGAGGCATTAAATGCCAAGTGGGTAAGTGGGGGCCCAGAGGTGGATGCCAGAAGGCAAAAGAACAAATATTCTTATATTAAATAAGAATTCAATTACCAACCTAGGACATTTACTAACTAAATACTTAGAGCATTTAAGTTAGCATTGAATGTCATCTTGAGGGCCCTGAGTGACTTTTCATTCAGTGAGGGGTTCAGGGAAGGTGATTCAGTGATCTTTTTCACTGAGGAACACATTGAGTCAGGGACCTGGGGTTTTCAGAATTTACACTTAGTTGGATGGATTCAATCAGTGGACTGATTCTCAATATCCAACATTCCTAATTCAGCTTTCAGTCTTGTGAAAATTGGTTCATCCAATGGTTTGGTGAATATATCAGCTAGTTGATATTCGGTAGGAATGAAGTGTAATTCAATGTCACCATTCATGACATGGTCCCTGATGAAATGATATCTAATATCAATATTTTTTGTTCTCTGATGAAGAACAGGGTTGCTTGAGATGGAAATTGCACTTGTGTTATCACAAAAGATGGGATACATCTTATACTGGATTCCATTGTCACTGAGTTGACTTTTCATCCAGAGTATATTTGCACAACAACTGGCTGCTGCAACATATTCAGCTTCTGTTGAGGACATGGCAACTGATTGTTGCTTCTTAGCACTCCAACAGACTAATTTACCACCAAGGATTTGACAGGAGCCTGAGGTGCTTTTTTTGTCCATGTTGCATCCAGCATAGTCAGAGTCTGAGTATCCTTTGAGATCAAAGCCTGAACATTTTGGATAGTATAATCCAAGGTTTGGAGTACCTTTCAGGTACCTGAGTATCCTTTTCACAGCTGTGAGATAAGATTCTCTTGGGTCAGATTGATATCTGGCACACAAACAGACTGAGAATTGGATGTCAGGCCTTGATGCAAGTAGATACATCAGTGACCCAATCATTCCTCTGAAAGAGTTTGATTCACTGGTTTTCCAGTAAGGTCAGGACCAAGGTTGTTTGGTGGAACCATGGGAGTTTTGACTGAGGCACAGTCACTGAGCTCATACTTCTTCAGTAGGCTTCTGACATACTTCTCTTGACTGATAGAGGTTCCCTTATCAGTCTGCTTGATTTGCAGTCCAAGGAAGTAAGTCAGTTCTCCCATCATGCTCATTTCAAATTTCTTTGCCATCAGTTTTTCAAACTGTTTGCAAAGTTTATAACGTGTTGAGCCAAATATGATATCATCCACATACACTTGTACAAGGATGACATCACCATTTGTCCTATAGATAAACAATGTGTTGTCTATCTTGCCTCTGACAAATTTGTTTTGGATCAGGAAGGCTGAGAGAGTTTCATACCATGCCCTGGGTGCTTGTTTCAGTCCATAAAGGGCTTTGTTAAGCTTGCAGACATAGTCAGGAAACTCACTGCTTTCAAAACCAGGAGGTTGCTGAACATAAACTTCTTCTTTCAGTGAGCCATTTAAGAATGCAATTTTTACATCCATTTGGTACACATTGAAGTTCATGTAGGTTGCAAAAGCAAGGAAGATCCTGATGGCTTCCATCCTTGCCACTGGTGCAAATGTTTCTTCACAGTCAATGCCTTCTTGTTGATTATAGCCTATGGCTACAAGTCTGGCCTTGTTTTTAATGACTATGCCATTTTCATCAGATTTGTTTTTGAAAACCCATTTCATGCCTATGACTGAAACATCTTCAGGACATTTGACCAAGATCATTGTTGGAAATTAAACCTAACAGTTAGTACTGTCAGGCTTGTAGTTTCAACTGATGGAAGATAACACTAACAGTACTAAGTCAGTTAGTACTGCCAGTACAAATACTTTGTACTGCTTATGTTTTGTAAACGTGTAATAGGATAAGTATATAAAAGATTTAGTGAATATCCTATATAATTAGTGTTATAGTTATTTTGTACAGGAATCCTTGTTCTATAAAAGGATATCCTAGGTTAAAGTTTATGTGCGACTTATTCATAGAGATTCAAGGTTGTAAACCCTAGTGATAGGAGATCACTCGTATTATTGATCATAATAATATTGAATCGTTTTGGAAAAATATTGTCTTCATTATTCATATACTTACAATTAACTGTTCCATTCATATACATACAATTATTCTTCTAAGTATAACTGAGTAGATTCCGCATACTTAGTTATATCCAATCAAAGTATCTCATACACATCATACAGGATTAACACCCTAAGTGTAACACATCAGATCCTATCAAGTGGTATCAGAGACAGGTTCTGATACTTTGAATTAGAAGATCCAGAAGAACACTTAATTATTCTTCTAAGTATAACTGAGTAGATTCCGCATACTTAGTTATATCCAATCAAAGTATCTCATACACATCATACAGGATTAACACCCTAAGTGTAACACATCAGATCCTATCAAGTGGTATCAGAGACAGGTTCTGATACTTTGAATTAGAAGATCCAGAAGAACACTTTCAAGAAAGAAGATGGACATGGAGACTACCACAACCAATGTTGCTGCAAAGTTACCTATGCTTAAGCCTAATGAATTCGATATGTGAAGATTGAGAATTGAACAATTTTTCCAAGTGCAAGACTATGCACTCTGAGAGATCATAGAAGAATGGAATTCATTCAAGCCTTCTACCACAACAACAACTAAAGATGGTAAATCTGTGACTACAGTGCAGACAAAGCCTATTACTACTGAAGAGAAGGCCCAGTACAAGAATGACATCAAGGCAAGGAGTATGCTCATGATGACTATACCCAATGATCAACTCTTGAACTTTAGCAAGTTCAATGATGCGTGGTTTTGCAACCTTACAACAGGTTTTACCTCTCGAGGGATCTCAAGAGGCTTACAACCCCACCAGGCAGTGTACCTGACCGATGTAGTATAGTGTAGTGGTAAGTACGGGGGATTGATCGTTCTCCACAGGGAATAGTGTTCGTTAGGTATGAAAAACTACTCTAATAGGTCTAAGGGTGAGGGAAGATTCTTTTTGTATTTTTTTATAATTTTATGAAAGCAAGTAAAATCTCGGGTTTGAAAGAGTGGGCGGAATTAGTTGCTAGTCAACTAACCCAATTTACTACGAATGCAAATAAAATAAATAACAGAAAATGAAAAGGTGGTAAAACTTATGTGGAGAGAAATGTGTTTACTTAGATTTCCTTACTCCCTAACTATCTTTTACCGATTGATTAGTGTGTATTAGTTGCGTGGATGACGGGTGTATTCCTTAATACCAATCGTGGGGTGGCGTACGTACTTCCCCAACTCTACAAGCTCCTACTTCACTCCTATGTCGAGCCGGCTAAGAAGCTCCTAACATGGGATCACTAGAATTCGCTCATGCATTAAATACAACCATAAAAACCTTAGTACGCATTGGTTCATGTTTCTTAAGACGTTCAAGCAAGTTACCGAATAGGAAGTTAGCCAGTTTTCTTAAGCCTAACATAGATGAACAATCATCCAATACAACTAATAACACACTAATAACCAATAATCAATAGCTAGGTTTCATTAGATCTAAGCAAACACAAAGATAAATCTAGCCTAGTATGTTAAACAAAAGACAAGAACAAGATAGAATCAAACAACACATAGACATATTGAATGATTAATTGATAACTTATCTTCAATGTAACATGGAAGATCTCAAGGCAAAAAGCCTTGAAAAAGCTGCTAAAATCGTCTTAGGGTTCTTACACACAAAGTTCCACAATAAGTTCCACACTAATGACAAAAAATTGCAAAACTATATATAGACTTTCAGATCTGACGGCGTCACGTTATGGAGTGTGACGCCGTCACCTCGCCGCTTTTAGGGTTCCCGGATGGCCTTCTTGACGCCGTCCCTCTTTAGCTCTCCAAAATCCGTTCTGGCTTATCAAGGCTTGACGCCGTCAGAATTAGGCGTGACACCGTCCCGCTTTAACTTATACCGTGACGACCTTGATCATATTAAAGGGTGACGCCGTCAGAATTCCCATGCAAATTTCTCTGGCTTATCATGAGTAAATTTCACATCCACCACTTTTGCCAAGCCATGACGCCGTCTGGGGATAATCCTGACGCCGTCAAAGGTAACTTCCAGCATAATTTTAAGACTTTGTCGTTTTCTTCACTTTTATGCTCCAAAAATGTCCAAAATGCTTCCTTTTCCAGATTTCTTCTCCAAAGTACCTAAAATGACAAAAGGAACGATTTAGGGCGATATTTGATCAAATAAATACGATTTAGGGCTTAAATGACCCCCTAAAAGCGGTACACTTTTCGCTTCATCAAATACCCTTACACTTGAGATTTGCTTGTCCTCAAGCAAATGCGCTTTTATTCTAATCAAAATACAAGTTAGGGGTCATTTAATGCTAACATAAAAGTAATTGCAACAAATATTCGTTCCACTTTAATCATAATAAGCACAGAGATTACAAACTAGCACCTCACAAGTAGTGTTTAGATACTCACATCTCTCAAGTGTCATCAAAATAAATCTCATAAATGAAAACGGATAATATCTCTCACTACCTGTCATAGCAAATAGATTACCATAGGCTTGGGAAAGGATCAAAAACCTCCTCCACTAGGCGTAAGGACCTAATATAAACTATCAAAGAGGGCTTTTACTTGGGTTATAACGTTAGGTGTAGGGAAAAGGAAAACACGGTTTTTTTGGATAAAGGATATTTTACTGGTGGCGAGTTAAAGATCTTGGTTGATTACATGTACTATACAATGTTGCTAAGCCAAGACTCGACTCAATCTTAAGCTAAAAACAAAATAACAAAAACATAAAACAAACATAAAATGAAACGGGATGGTAGTCCGTATGTTTTTTCTACTTTTCCTTTTTCTCATTTTTTTTTCTTGATTTTTTCGATTTTTTTTTTTTTTTTTTTTTTTTTTTTTGTGCATACACTCTTGCCCTACCATCCAAAATTATACATCATAGGGGCGTTGCATTCCCCTTACACTTGAACTTTTACATAACTTTACAAATAACTAATCTAATGACTCGGATTAAGATAATTGAAAAACTTGGAGTACTTTTAAAATATTTAGCACATATGGGGGTAATAAATGATGTTCTTCCCCATTACTCCATTACACTAGTACTTTACCCATGAGTCCCAATCGTCCCAAAACAATATGTACAAGGATATGACTCGACTTAGCAACCATGTAATCAATTAGATAATTAACTTGGGTTTAAACAAATGTTGTCACAATAATGCACTAAAAATGAGTGCATACAAGGTAGGCTAAGGCGATTAGGGTGTACATTTTAGTGGGGTGTAACAAATTCTTCCTTTAAGTAAAATGCTTAAAGGTCGAAACGAAAAGATAGGCTCTGAGGGGTGTACTAGGGGTATCGTGTACTAAAAATGAGTACAACGCAAAGGGTGTGGGAGAATTACTTGACCAATGTAGCCAACGTAATTATAACAAAAACACAGGTGTAAAACAATGGGTTAATCCTAATGCCTCTTATCATGTAGTAAATCTAACTACACAAATGTAGTCTCACTTGTGGCCTCGGAATGGTCCTAACGCAAGTTCTAGAATCTAAGTGCTACCGGTACTCACATCATAGCATAAATGCTTTTCCTACCAATTCTAGGGGCGAACCTCACATATTTGGGGGTGGAAAATTTTTTAGTGGTACGGTTTTTTGTGCTAGAAATATAACTCCTATCCGTGAGACGCTCATTAAGATCAAAGTTTCACTCCTAAATGTTGTAAAAAAATTTAAATTTGGCACTAAAATTACCCTAACAGGTGTTTATCTCAGTTTTATTACACATCTACTATTAAACAAACAAAAATCAAGCGTAATAGCATTCTCTAATCGTACTTTACCCCCCCCCCCCCTTACACTTAAGATGAACATTGTCCCCAATGTTCAAATAACAAGATGTAAAAGCAATAAGTAAAAGAATGAAATCAAATACTCCCCTGATTCGCTTGGTGGATAATGAAGTAACACGGTTAGATCTTCTTCCAAGGTAATGTTGAAGCTCCATGACTAATGCATCGCCAAAAGCTTGATCCAACAAACATTTCCTTGTCCAAAATAACCTGTTAAACCTGAGAAAACAAACACGAAAACCTGCATAACATCGGCGGGATAAACTCTATATATAAGGATATAATGCTTGTGGAATGATAATTTTGCAGATTCCTGGAGATTATAAGTTAGAGATTTAATAAAAACTTTTTATGAAAACAAAACTTTCAAAAATTTTCAGAAAATTAAACCTGACGCCGTCAGGTTGTAAATCCTGACGCCGTCAGAAATGATCTGACAGAATTCTCATGTTAAGTTTCCGGAAAAATTTTGGAAAACCTATACCTTACTTCCTGGAAATCCTGCAAAACATCATTATGACTCGATACAAGCATTTGACTCAAACAAATACTAATATGTATGTTAATTTATTATTATTACGATTCATGTTCATTTGTGTTCTAATAAACCGATTTAGATTTCCCTTACACTTATCTTTTGCAAAATACCTTTATATGTAGTTAAGACGAAGTTAAAAACAAGATAAAGCATTTTCACAAATTACTTTTGAACATGAATCAATAATAATAAAATTTAAACATACATACGGAAACAAATAAAATCAAACAAACAAATAAATAAACACACAAAGCAAATAAAACTTGGGTTGCCTCCCAAGAAGCGCTTTTCTTTATTAACGAGTCTTGTAGCTAGACTCAAAGTCCGGGGCTCTACGTTTTTCCGTTTTGCTTCTCAATTGCCCCTCTAATCATCCTAACAACCTCCATATCAATTTTGTATTTAGGTCCAAGGTTCAAGCAATCTTTATAATAAAGGCTTCTCTTATTCCAAACATAGTCCATGCCTTTTTCTTTATCCTCATCATTGATGTCCTCAATCGTACCAATGTTGTCCTTGTCAAATCGAGGCACAAAACAAAATTCATTTACCCGATAAGGCATCCTATATGCGATCCTATCTATGTGATTAGAAAACTGAACCGTGCCTCTCAAACGATTATACTTTAAATTGGATGCTTCAACAAATGGCTTACCTAACACCACGCGAGATAGGCGACAGTCAACAACACTTGCCAAATCTTCTAAGATCATGAAGTCAGTGACGAAGGTAAAATTCCCAACAAAGATATGCATATCCTTAATCCTTCCAACGAAGTTGCAAACTCCGCCTGGGCACTTGGGGTCTTTCCTAGGCTCAAGTGGTGTATTTATGATCTGGCTATAAAGGCCTGAGGACATCACGTTGATTGGGGATTCATAGTCAATGTAAGCATGCTCAACGTATTGGTACCCAATCATACATGGTATCTTCACATTCCCGGGATCACCTCTCTTAATCTTTGGGTCAATTCTAACAAAAGGTGGTCGAGGGTTATCAACTAGGTTGTTATAGTAAGCAATCTCCTCCTTAGTGGGGTATTCATTGAAATAATCATCCAACCTAGGATCTACCTTTACTTCATCAATTTTCTCAGTCAACTTCTCAACCGTAAGATTATTACGTTCTAAGTAATTATCTGAGTATATGGCGGTCTCTAAGTTGTTCAAGGCATAATCAAGCTCTATGTCGATCATTCTACTGAGCTCTCTGAGCTCACTAATCTCATTCTCAAGTTGGCTACGCAACAAAGCTACTTCGCCAGGTGTAAGGGGTGGATTCGCGTTTTCCATAATGGCAAACTGAATAGTCAATGGAAATTTTATACGAACAAAAGCACGAAGAAAATAGATAGACTAAAGAAAAGCCTAGAAAAATAAAATAAAAATATCACTAGAAAGGAATCTAGTGAGTAGACCTATAAAAATAAAAATTCAACCTAAACAATAACTATTCCCCGGCAGCGGCGCCAAAAACTTGATGCGTGGTTTTGCAACCTTACAACAGGTTTTACCTCTCGAGGGATCTCAAGAGGCTTACAACCCCACCAGGCAGTGTACCTGACCGATGTAGTATAGTGTAGTGGTAAGTACGGGGGATTGATCGTTCTCCACACGGAATAGTGTTCGTTAGGTATGAAAAACTACTCTAATAGGTCTAAGGGTGAGGGAAGATTCTTTTTGTATTTTTTTATAATTTTATGAAAGCAAGTAAAATCTCGGGTTTGAAAGAGTGGGCGGAATTAGTTGCTAGTCAACTAACCCAATTTACTACGAATGCAAATAAAATAAATAACAGAAAATGAAAAAGTGGTAAAACTTATGTGGAGAGAAATGTGTTTACTTAGATTTCCTTACTCCCTAACTATCTTTTACCGATTGATTAGTGTGTATTAGTTGCGTGGATGACGGGTGTATTCCTTAATACCAATCGTGGGGTGGCGTACGTACTTCCCCAACTCTACAAGCTCCTACTTCACTCATATGTCGAGCCGGCTAAGAAGCTCCTAACATGGGATCACTAGAATTCGCTCATGCATTAAATACAACCATAAAAACCTTAGTATGCATTGGTTCATGTTTCTTAAGACGTTCAAGCAAGTTACCGAATAGGAAGTTAGCCAGTTTTCTTAAGCCTAACATAGATGAACAATCATCCAATACAACTAATAACACACTAATAACCAATAATCAATAGCTAGGTTTCATTAGATCTAAGCAAACACAAAGATAAATCTAGCCTAGCATGTTAAACAAAAGACAAGAACAAGATAGAATCAAACAACACATAGACATATTGAATGATTAATTGATAACTTATCTTCAATGTAACATGGAAGATCTCAAGGCAAAAAGCCTTGAAAAAGCTGCTAAAATCGTCTTAGGGTTCTTACACACAAAGTTCCACAATAAGTTCCACACTAATGACAAAAAATTGCAAAACTATATATAGACTTTCAGATCTGACGGCGTCACGTTATGGAGTGTGACGCCGTCACCTCGCCGCTTTTAGGGTTCCCGGATGGCCTTCTTGACGCCGTCCCTCTTTAGCTCTCCAAAATCCGTTCTGGCTTATCAAGGCTTGACGCCGTCAGAATTAGGCGTGACGCCGTCCCGCTTTAACTTATACCGTGACGACCTTGATCATATTAAAGGGTGACGCCGTCAGAATTCCCATGCAAATTTCTCTGGCTTATCATGAGTAAATTTCACATCCACCACTTTTGCCAAGCCATGACGCCGTCTGGGGATAATCCTGACGCCGTCAAAGGTAACTTCCAGCATAATTTTAAGACTTTGTCGTTTTCTTCACTTTTATGCTCCAAAAACGTCCAAAAAGCAATGAGTCACTAGATCACATGCTCAACAGGATTCAAAAGCTAGTGAGTCAGCTTGCTATTCTTGGAATAGAGATACCTCAGGAAGACTTAAACTCAAAATTCTTAAGAAGTCTGCCAGCTGAATGGGGGATGCATGTTGTTGTGTGGAAGAACAAACCTGATATAGATTCCATGAGCTTAATGGATCTATATAGCAACTTCAAAATAGTGGAGCATGATGTGAAGAAGTCTACTGGAACAAGCTCAAGCTCTGGGAATTTGGCCTTTGTGTCAACTCCCAGTACCTCAAGTCTAGTGGAAGAAGTGCAAGTTGCTGGAGCAGTTGGTACTGCTAGTTCAAATATTGGTACTGCTAGTACTTCAAGCAGTACTAATGGACTCTTGGATGAAAATACTTATTGTGCTTTCCTGACTACTCAGCACAATGGTACTATGTTGACTCATGAAGACCTTCAAGAAATCCATGATGATGATATTGATGAGATGGACATCAAGTGGCAACTCTCTCTTCTTAGCATGAGGGCTAAGAGATTTTTGAAGAGAACAAGCAAGAAGATAATCATAAACAGCAATGATGTTGCTGGATATGACAAGTCAAAGATTGAGTGTTATAACTGCCATAAGATGGGTCACTTCTCAAGGGAATGCAGAAGGCCAAGACAACAAGATGGCAAGAACAGAAGCTTTGGAAGCAAGACCAGGGAAGTGGAGGTTACAGACTCAAGCTCAAAGGCTATGGTTGCCATTGATAGCTTAGGGTTTGACTGGAGCTTCATGGAGGAAGAGGAAGCAGCACCTACAGAGATGGCTCTCATGGCTTTCTCAGATTCTGAGGTTCAAGTTTCTAAATGTTCTAAATCATGTGATGCTTTAAAAGAATTAGAAACACTTAGGAAACATTATGATGAACAGAGAATAGAGCTAAACAAGACCCATTTTAATTTAGCAAATCATAAAAGGGGTTTAGCTATTTTAGAAGAACAAATTGTTCATTATAAAAGCAATGAGTCTACTTTTTCTGAAACTGTAGCTGTACTTAAAAGGAACATATTTTTTAGAGATGCTGAAATTAGTGTGTTAAAAGCTGAAGTTGATAGACTTACAAAGGATAAAGAAAACATTCAAATGAGTGTAGACACATTAGAGTATGCACCTAAGGGTGTAAGTAAGATAATTGAATGTCAAATTCTCAACAAGGCTAAGTCAGGTCTAGGTTATAAGTCTGTTCCACCTCCTTATAGAGGAATACCTACACCTCCAAGCATAGACCTAGAACACACTGGTTTAGAGGAATTTCAACTACCTAAGATGGAATATGGACCAAAACTAAAAGAAAAAGAAGTAGTTGAGAAACCTGTAGAAGTAAGTTTTGAGAGTGCAAGTGATAAATCACTCTCTGATGACAAGGTGTCATCTGCTAGGGACTCAGATGCTCCAACCATAGAGGATTGGACTTCTGATGATGATGAAAGTGATCAAGATAAGATTAAGCCTGATAGTGTTAAGGTAGAGGAACCAAAAGTTCCTAAGGTGGTCAAGAATACAACTGTTAGGCCTAAGTCAAAGGTTAATACTGCTAGGAAAACAGTTAGGTATGCTGAAATGTATAGAACCACACACAAGCCCAGAGGTAACCAAAGGAATTGGAACAACCTCAAGTCTCACCAACTAGGTGATGACTTTGTTTGCTATAGAAAAGCTTGTTTTAATTTTGGAGAGTTTGACCATCTTGCAGCCTATTGCAACAATAGGGTAACTAGGTATTCAAACAATAGGGTGACCTTAGAAAGACTTACAACTCACCATTCCAATGCTAGAATGATACCTAGATCAGTTCTTTTAAGGTCTGGACCAAGAGCAGTTCATACTGCTAGACCAAAAATTCATACTGCCAGACCAAATAAGACTTTTTACCCTAGACAAGCAGTTTAAAGTGCAAAAACATTTTTCAAATATGCACTATCAACTGCTAGAAAGCCATTTCATAATAATGCAGTGATAAAGAAACAAATTTGGAAACCTAAGGTTGCTATTGCAAACCCAGCAGTTCATACTGCTAGGCAAGCAGTTAATACTGATAGTTTTAAAAACACTGCTAAGGGAAAAATGGGCAATGGTATTAATGCATCAGCATCATGGGTTTGGAGACCACTTCAATCCAATGGTGCACCAACTGTTTTGAAAAGGTTTAATTATATTGATGCTAGAGGAAAACCAAAGTCAGTAATGGCTTGGGTTCCCCAAGGAAATTAATTCATTGTTTATGTGCAATGTTAGTCATATACTTATTTTGTTATAAGACAAGTGCTTTGCACCTTGTTTTCTATTGTTGGACTAACAATTGCAGGTTGATTGGAGTTTGTGTATTGAATGCTTTATGTTTTGGACTGAATGGTGAGATGCTTTGGAGCTCAAAGTGTGTGATCTGTGCACACAACAAATGGTAATTGGTTCACCATGTCTAACCCACATAAGAACCAACTAGTCCAGAGCAAACGGTTTCTGGTAAAGACTTCTCAAATCCGTTCATGGTTGATAGTTTACCAAAAACTATATGGTTATCAACTCACCATATCTAACAGTGAAGAGTTGGCTAGTCCAAAGCAAACGGCTATTGGTAAAGACATCAAATCCGTTAATAGTTGATAGTTTGCTAAAAATTATATGTGTGTTATAATGTTTTTGAAATCCATATAAGTTCATACTGTTCTTTGAATTTTTTTGATAAAAGGTTTGTACTGCTAGTGCAAAGTTTGTACTGCTGAACTAGCCGTTGTAACTGTTGTGTCAGTAACTAATTTTTGTTTAGAAACTAGCCGTTGGAAGTTAGTTACGATTTTTACTGGTTAAGTTACGGTTTTTAAGGGATCCTCTTCTAGATATTTTAACTTTTATTCTATTATAATCTTATCCTAAAATAAAAGTTAACTTATTCTTTAAGTCGGTCAAATAGAAACCCTAATACTCTCTCAATAATATCTCATCTCACTTTCATCTTCTGCTTTCTATCATAAATTTTCACTATTCACCACAGTCAAATCAATTTTTACTGAGAATATTATGGCTAATTTGGACTTTGTCAAGACGCACAACCAGGTTGCTTTTATTGAGAAAACAGAGGAAGGGGATGGACCAAAATTCTATGAAATTGTGGATTTTCTCAACAACTCTCAAATAAGGTATGCTTTAATTGTTTCCCCTACTCTTTTTACCTCTCAAATCACACAGTTTTGGCAAACTGCTATTGTCAAAACTAGTGAAGATGGAGACATAGAAATTCACTCTAAAGTGGATGGCATATCTTTCATTGTTTCTGAATCTTCTATTAGGAGACATCTTAAGTTAGAAGATTATGATGGAATCAATGACTTGCCAAACACAGAAATATGGCAAGAAATTGCCAGAATGGGGTATGATACATCCAACCACAAATTAACTTTTCAAAAAGGATGTTTCTCCCCTCAATGGAGATTTTTGATACATACTCTCTTGCATTGTTTGAGTCCTAAACGAACATCATGGGAACAATTCAGTAGCAATATTGCTATTGCTCTCATATGTTTGTCAACAAACAGAGTTTTCAATTTTTCTAAATTCATATTTGAGAGTATGGTCAGTAATGTGAAAAGTAAAACAAAGTTTCTAATGTATCCAAGGTTTATCCAAACCTTTTTGAACAAGAAAAAGAATCTACTTAAGAAACATAAAGAAACTTTTCCAACACCTTGCCTTCAACAAAAACTCTTTCAAAACATGGCTATGGCAAGTAGACTGTTTAATGGGGTAGTAATACCTCTCTTTTCTGAGATGATACAAAATGTTGAGGATGAAGGGTCAGTAAACCCAACTGAGCCCCAACACACATCCATTGAGGTTCCTGAAACAACTTATACACCCCTAGTAACCAACACATATAGAAGAAGAACCAGAAAGGAGACTTTGATTGCTCAGTCAAGTCCTCCTACTCCAACCTTTGAAGCAGATGAGCCTATCTTTGATGATAGTATGGATGGGGCTTACACTACTGCTAAGCAGGCCAGTGTAAACATAGATAAGACCCCTGCCATGGCAACACTTAATGTGCCAAGTCCTCCAAGACTTGCCACAGGTAGTGTAATTCCAGTCCAAATGGATTATCTGGGTGGTTCAACAGTACCTCCTAGTCCAACTAGGGGAGAACCTGAATCTTTGCCCCTTGATTCACCTCTCCTAGCAGGTAACATAGCTAGAATTGATGAGGGAAATATTAAACTCAAGGAATTGATGGACCTCTGTACCAAATTATCTGACAAGGTGGAAAGTCTAGATGATGAGCTTAAAAGTCACAAGAAGAACTTTGCTAACATCTACACCAAGCTGACCTTAAGAGTAAAGAAACTGGAAGCTAAACTGAAGAAGTCCAAAAGGTCTAAGGTGGTAATTTCTACTAGTTCTTCAGATGATGATTCAGATGGTCATTTAGATGATGGTGATGATTCTCCCAAATAGGGGAGGAAATCAAGAAAGACTGAATCACAAACTCAGGGGAGGAATTTGGATTTTGAAGAAGGTACTAGTGGTAATTTGGATGAGAAAGAAGGTTCTGGTAATGGAAATGAAGGTATGGATATGGGTGAGCAGAGTGAGCAAAGTGGTGAACAACAAGGTACTGCTGGATTAGAAGTAGCAGTACAAACTGTTGAGGTTGAAAAGGAAGCAGTACAAACTGCTAAGGATAAAGGAAAGGGAATTCTTATAGAAGATGAGCCAAAGCAGTTGAAAATCAAGCCAAAGACTCACGCACAAATAGATTTTGATGAAGAAGTAGCAAAGAAGATGTATGAAGCTGAAGTAGCAGAATGGATGGAAACTCAAAGATTGGAAAAAGAAATAATGGTTTCAGATGCTGCTATTGCTCAAGAAACATTTGCTGAACAGATACAATATTTGATAGATACTGATCCCACTGTGAAGGCAAAAGCAGTTCAATTGGTGTCAGATGAAAGTCTAAGTGTGGAAGCAAGGTCAGAAATGCTTACAAATTTCATTCTATCAAAGAATAAGGAAGTAGCTTTAGATGATCTTATGCAGAAAATCAAGGATAGACAGAAGAAAGGTTACAAGAAGAAGATGCCTTCTTATAAAGAGCAAATAAGTTTCATGAAGAGCTATTTGAAGAACCAAGCATTTTGGAAGCAGAGTTAC
The DNA here is from genome assembly GCA_021014915.2 of Artemisia tridentata subsp. tridentata. Lineage (NCBI taxonomy): Eukaryota > Viridiplantae > Streptophyta > Magnoliopsida > Asterales > Asteraceae > Artemisia > Artemisia tridentata. Next base: position 438,165,985 of record CP139509.1, on the reverse strand, counting down.
TTCAAAGGGATATCAGATGCAGAGATTGAAAAAGCTTATTATGAAGCTTATGCAAGAATTAACAAGCCAGTTCCAAAGGAGTTCATATATGATTCTGAAGATCCTAAAGGCGAGAAAATAAGAGCTGAAATGTTAGTGTCAGATACATGAAAAAAACAAAAGACTGCAACTGAGAGTTTAACAGATGAACAACTCAAGAACATGATTGTAATAGTTCCTGAATCTACAAATGTTAAACCACTCCAAGAAAAACATCCTATTATAGACTGGGAAGTATTCACAGATGGAAGGATGAAAGGGTGGAAAATTATAAGAGTTGGAGGAATAACTGAGAAATACAAGTTGTTTGAAGATTTGCTCAAGGGATTTTACAAAGAAGATCTTAATCAGTTATGGAGTTTAGTACACGAAAGATTCAAGATTTCAGATCCTCTTGAAGACAAAGATAAGGAACTATGGGTACAGTTGAAGAGAATTTATGAACCAGATGGTGGAGAAGCAATATGGAGATTTCAAGCTATGATCAAAGATGTTTCTTGGAAGCTATTTGATACATGTGGAGTTCATAGGATTTCTACTAAGGATGGTTTGGAGATATACATGTTAGTAGAAAAAGACTACCCTCTCAGACCAGCTGTGTTGATTACCTTAGTGTATTCAAAACTGGAAGTTGAAGCTGATTCAGAGATGGCAGAAGTGTTAGTCAGAAGAATGTTTGATCTTGCAGAGCAAAGTAAAGCAAGTACTAAAAGATTAACATGGTAATGTTTGGAAGAATCCCCGCATCATCAGTGTTAATGTTTAATTCGAAGAAACTTAGTGATTTGGAGAGAAATCATAAGTTTAGGGGAGGATTGTTGGGAATTAAACCTAACAGTTAGTACTGCCAGGCTTGTAGTTTCAACTGATAGAAGATAACACTAACAGTACTAAGTCAGTTAGTACTGCCAGTACAAATACTTTGTACTGCTTATGTTTTGTAAACGTGTAATAGGATAAGTATAGAAAAGATTTAGTGAATATCCTATATAATTAGTGTTATAGTTATCTTGTACAGGAATCCTTGATCTATAAAAGGATATCCTAGGTTAAAGTTTATGTACGACTTATTCATAGAGATTCAAGGTTGTAAACCCTAGTGATAGGAGATCACTCGTATTATTGATCATAATAATATTGAATCGTTTTGGAAAAATATTGTCTTCATTGTTCATATACTTACAATTCACTTTCCATTCATATACATACAATTATTCTTCTAAGTATAACTGAGTAGATTCCGCATACTTAGTTATATCCAATCAAAGTATCTCATACACATCATACAGGATTAACACCTTAAGTGTAACACATCAAATCCTATCAAGTGGTATCAGAGACAGGTTCTGATACTTTGAATTAGAAGATCCAGAAGAACACTTTCAAGAAAGAAGATGGGCATGGAGACTACCACAACCAATGTTGCTGCAAAGTTACCTATGCTTAAGCCTAATGAATTCGATATGTGAAGATTGAGAATTGAACAATTTTTCCAAGTGCAGGACTATGCACTCTGGGAGATCATAGAAGAAGGGAATTCATTCAAGCCTTCTACCACAACAACAACTGAAGATGGTAAATTTGTGACTACAGTGCAGACAAAGCCTATTACTACTGAAGAGAAGGCCCAGTACAAGAATGACATCAAGGCAAGGAGTATGCTCATGATGACTATACCCAATGATCAACTCTTGAACTTTAGCAAGTTCAAGGATGCCAAATCATTATTTAAGGAAATTGTTGCAAGATTTGGTGGGAATGATGCCACCAAAAAGACTCAGAAAACTCTACTCAAGCAACAATTTGAGAACTTCTCAGCAACAAGCAATGAGTCACTAGATCACATGTTCAACAGGCTTCAGAAGCTAGTGAGTCAGCTTGCTATTCTTGGAATAGAGATACCTCAGGAGGACTTAAACTCAAAATTCTTAAGAAGTCTGCCAGCTGAATGGGGTATGCATGTTGTTGTGTGGAAGAACAAACCTGATATAGATTCCATGAGCTTAATGGATCTATATAGCAACTTCAAAATAGTGGAGCATGATGTGAAGAAGTCTACTGGAACAAGCTCAAGCTCTGGGAATTTGGCCTTTGTGTCAACTCCCAGTACCTCAAGTCCAGTGGAAGAAGTGCAAGTTGCTGGAGCAGTTGGTACTGCTAGTACTTCAAGCAGTACTAATGGACTCTTGGATGAAAATACTTATTGTGCTTTCCTGACTACTCAGCACAATGGTACTATGTTGACTCATGAAGACCTTCAAGAAATCCATGATGATGATATTGAAGAGATGGACATCAAGTGGCAACTCTCTCTTCTTAGCATGAGGGCTAAGAGATTTTTGAAGAGAACAGGCAAGAAGATAATCATAAACAGCAATGATGTTGCTGGATATGACAAGTCAAAGATTGAGTGTTATAACTGCCATAAGATGGGTCACTTCTCAAGGGAATGCAGAAGGCCAAGACAACAAGATGGCAAGAACAGAAGCTTTGGAAGCAAGACCAGGGAAGTAGAGGTTACAGACTCAATATCAAAGGCTATGGTTGCCATTGATGGCTTAGGGTTTGACTGGAGCTTCATGGAGGAAGAGGAAGCAACACCTACAGAGATGGCTCTCATGGCTTTCTCAGATTCTGAGGTTCAAGTTTCTAAATGTTATAAATCATGTGATGCTTTAAAAGAATTAGAAACACTTAGGAAACATTATGATGAACAGAGAACAGAGCTAAACAAGACCCATTTTAATTTAGCAAATCATAAAAGGGGTTTAGCTGTTTTAGAAGAACAAATTGTTCATTATAAAAGCAATGAGTCTACTTTTTCTGAAACTGTAGCTGTACTTAAAAGAGACATATTTTTTAGAGATGCTGAAATTAGTGTGTTAAAAGCTGAAGTTGATAGACTTAAAAAGGATAAAGAAAACATTCAAATGAGTGTAGACACATTAGAGTATGCACCTAAGGGTGTAAGTAAGATAATTGAATGTCAAATGATCAACAAGGCTAAGTTAGGTCTAAGTTACAAGTGATGGTAAGCCAAGGACCTTGTTTTGTTTTACAAGATTGTTTATGTTCTTGAAGTTCAGATGGGAGAGTCTCTTATGCCAAAGCCAGTTAAGGGTTTCAGTGGCTTTAGCAAAGAGACAAGTTCCATTCTGAGTTAGACTGGACATGTCTAACACATAAACATCTTGTCTTCTTGGTGCAATAAGTACAACTTCCTTATTTGCATTGAAGATGGTTTCTTGCTTATCATCAAACTGAACTATGTACTTTGCATCACATAGTTGACTGACACTGATCAAATTGTACTTAAGACCATTGACATAAGCTATCCTAGTAAAGACTATACCTCTACAGTTTATTGAACCATAACCTTCAGTGATACATGATGAATTATCAGCAAATACCACCTTAGGTCCTGGTTCTTCTACATATTTGTGCAGATACTCTTTCACACCAGTCATGCTCCTTGAACATCCACTATCTAGATGCCAAACAGGCTCCCTGGCATGTCTCTACACAAATGGTAAACTGAGTTAGTTCTTTCTAGGACCCCTCTTTTTGGAGGGCTTGGCTTTAACAGCCTTCTTAAAAGTAACAATTGACTCATGGTCAGTGGTTGAGTGGACTAAGCTACCACAGGTTTTGCATTTGATTGCAGAAGTAGACTCAGTAGACTGAGAGGATGTCTTGGGAATACCTCTTCTAGTCTGAATGACCTTCTCATGTCCTGAGGTGTCATGAGTGGGATCACCACATATGTCACAACTAGTGTCCATTAGGCAATCCTCAGGAAGGTGGTCATTGAAGCCACAGTGAGGGCAAGGTGCAAAAGGCTTTGCCTTTTGTTTCTGTTTCTGCTTAGAATCAGAAGGATACTTTAAAGCCTGTGCCTTAAAGTTTGCCATCTTTGATGTGGCTGTGTATGATTGGTGATCAGAGGTCCTGTGATCTTCCTTTTTTGCATATCATGCAGTAAAGGATTCTAAAACAATCATCAGTGGAATGATTGGTATAGTGACACAGCTCACACCTTTTCAGTGGTTTAGTGCTTGAGGAAGCTGATTTGGGTTCCTTCATCTTAGATTAAGAAGGCTTCTCAGAAGATTCAATCTTCTCACTCAGCTTCCTGACAAGCTCAGCCAACTGATCAATTTTTGAGTCAGGGCTTTCTGTTTTTACTTCAGAAGGGACTAAAGTTGATGAGTCATCAGTATAAACTGAGACTTCAGGGGTTTGCCTTTTCAGGATGGTTTTTCCCATTCCTGGCTTCTCCTTTGGAGAATGCTGAGAGTAGACCAATGGTGTGAGGTCTGAGCTTGGTGCAGCTCCCTGAAGGACTTTCAGAGGTGGGAGTGGTGTAAATGATTCTGATTCAGACTCATTGACTGACTCAGTACTACTGAGTTGGTCAGTGAGTCCAAGCATATTTTTCAGAGCCTGACTTTCAGGAAGCAAGATTTTCCCAGTCTCAAAGTTTGGTAACTTACTGACTGGGTTGTCCTTGACAATCCAGTCATTTGACTTGGGTTCCATTTCCTGCTCAAAAGATATGCCAGCTGGAATAAAAGCCTTTTCTCTGTGACTTTCACTGGGGGTTTCAGTGAGTTGGTCTATTCCTATAACTTTCTTGTTTTCACTAGGAATTAGGCTCACAGTTTCATAGACTTTGGGGTTCTTTTTAGTCCAGCCATTAATGACAGCCTTTTCTTTGTTAAGTTCATTTTGAAGAGCTTGATTTTGTTTCAAAATCTCTGTGTTTTGAATTTGTAGTGTAACAGTTTCTAACTTGGCTTGTTTTAATACAAGCAATTCATCTCTACACTTATTTAATTCTAACACAAGATAGTTATACTTTGAAAGCAAATTAAGCCTTTGTTCTTCTACAAACTTAAGATCTACACAAATGTAATTCATAGAGGACTGCCAATCAGAATCATCATCCATTAAAAGTAAAATGTTTACCTTTCTCATGGTTATGTTGACCCATTCTCCATTCCTTGCATGGCTTTTTCCAACAGCCAGCTGATCACCTTCTGAAAGTGCCATCAGTGCACTCACTATAATTTCCTCATCTTCTGAGGAGATCTCTTCTTCATCCCAGTCATAGGCTTCGGCTACAAGAACCTTGTTTTTTGTCTGAACAGGTTTGGAAGTTTGAGCATCCTGAGACATTGAGGGATTAGTTTCAAGGAGGGCAAGTTTAGCCTTAGCTTTCCTATATTTAGCCTCAAAATCTTTTTGACCCTTATGAACATTATTGTTTTGAAAATGTTGGGTCGACTGAAGCATTTTAGGTTGAAACTTGCTAGTTCCTGAGGAACTGTTTCCAGAAAATTTATAAGAGGGTTCTGAGATGGTTTTTGAATAACAGTCTTTAGCAAAATGACCCTTTTTACCACATCTGAAACATTCAGTGGTTTCATTTGCTTTAGCTATTGAAAAGTTTGATTGATTTCTTTTGATAAAACGTTTTGAATTAGCAAGGAGTGCCCTTTCTTGGAATTCCAAGTTTAAATCATTTAGGTACTCATCACTAGTTCTTTCATCAATCTCATCATCAGAATCCTCTTGAAAATCCTGCACAACACCATTAGAATAAAAGGCAGTTGATATGGGTGAGGAAGTCAGGGCCTTTTTGGTCTCAAGAGCTTTCTTTGATTCAGGGTATCTCCTAGAGATTAAGTTGTCTTCATAGACAAATTTCTCATAGATCTCAGGGAGCTTAAGGGTCTGAATGTGATTAGCATTCCTGAGGCCCTGTGAGAAGTTTAGCCACTTCTCAGGGAGACTGTTGACAAAGCCAACATTGATCTCATGCTTAGACAAAACTACACCATCATTTGACAATTCATTTATCAGGGTCTTGTATCTGGTATATGTCTGAAAGAGACTTTGAGAGTCCTTTGCCCTGAAAGTGTTGTACTCAAGTTTCAGGTCCATGATCCTGTTTTCCTTGGTATCTGAGGGACTTTCAAAGCTATTAATCAAGTCAACCCAAGTTTGCTTGGCTGTAGTATAGTTAATGACTGATTCCATTATATTGTCAGGAAGACAATATATAATTATGCTTTTCAGGCGCTGGTCTTGATTGACCACCCTTCTCTCGTCTATAGTCCACTGAGCTTCAGGTTTTTTTAACCCCTCAGCAGTCTTAGGGACATAAGGACCTTCATTGATACAAGTGATGTAGTATGGTTCCATACCAGTCAAGTAGCAAAGCATTCGCTTTTTCCACTTGCTAAATTTTCCAGCTTCAAGTCTGGGAGCAACAGCCGAATAGCTACCACCCTTTTTATCGACGAGCTGGGGCACATTAATATCAGCCATAGTAGGATCTTGGTTTTAAAAACCTTGAGCACTCTTAGTTTTTTTGAAAAGATTTTATAAACCAGAGGCTCTGATACCACTTGTTGTTCCCTTTACACAATTAGAAGTAACTACAAAGTTAATCTAATTGTGTTTATGACTGATATTAATGTATTGATTAATTATAACAGATAAATAAAACGTAAAGATAAAACACAAGTTTTTCAACGTTTAAATTCTTATTAGAAATCAATCAAAATAATCTATTACCCAAGTGTTTGCGGAAAACACTTGGGATTGAATAGACAAGGTATGGTTTGTGTCCTATCTAAACTCAAGTTATTCTTGAGTGGTAACAATATCGACCCACTGAGCTATCTCAGTGACTTGGTTACTCTTTGTAGGAGAAAAGTGGTTTTGTGAAAGTCTAAGCTTTTAATGCACAAAACTTAACCCACTTTTCTCCCCTCTGTTCCTATTTATACACAAGTATAAAAGAGCACCTATGATTAAAAAATACAAAAAGAATAACCTAGCGTGTCTGATAACTACAACAGTATTTTTCATTTCCAAGAACCAATAGGAATAGGCTAAAAGTCTTTTCGAGTGACAGGTCTGACACTTCTTGACTTTAAGCCATTTTAGAGAAGGTTTGCTTCTGGCCCGATAAGACTTCTCCTTATCTTCTCAAACTCTTCCCTCCTAATCCCGCCTTTCTTTCAGACTTCTGATTCTCTAGTCTAGGTCTTCAGTCTTCAGTCTTCAGTCTTCAATCATTTATTGTTGTTGAGGAGACTGGAGTTCAGTGAGTTCTTGTCAAATACTCACTGAACCCATTACCTTCTTCTTTGGCTTAAGTGACACCCAGGGAGTTCCGCCTCACTGAATGGTTTGACAAACTCTTTCTTAACATTACTAGGCCTAATTGTTTTATTTTCAACCTTATGTTGAGACAAATCATGTTCCTCATCATCTGATACCCAGTCTTCAATAATTGGGGCATCATCATACTTCCTAACAACCTTAGGCTCTTCTACACTAGACTTAACTCTACTATACTCAACTACAGACTCATTAGTGAACTCATCTAAACCAGTAAAAGACAAGTCAATTTTTTGAGGCACAAATTTTCCTGTAATGGGAGGAGGAACTTTATTATAGCCTAAACCACTACCTTTCTTGCACTTGTCAACAATTTGACATTCTATGAGCTTGTTCACACTTTCAGATGCATGTTCAAATCTATCTACTTTAAGTTGAATGCTTTCTTTTTCTTTTTGAACTTCATCTTTTTCTTTTTGAGCTTTTTCAAGCATTTTCCTAAGCTCTTTAACAATTACTTCTGCTACATAAAGTTCACCTTTTAAAACATTAAACTTTTCTATGTAATCAGACTCATTCTTCTTATAAAATTCAAGCCTTTCTTCTACTGACTCTAAACCTGTCTTATAACCTAGAACCCATAACTCAGATTTCCTTAAATCTTCTAATAGTTTATTATTTTGAGCTTTAAGAGTTTCAACAGTTTCTAAGCAGGATTTAGAACAAACAGAATCATTAGATACCTCTAAGTCAGAACTTGAAGATGAAGTTGAGTAAGTCGTGAGTGCATAGTTAGGCCCTTCCTCTGCCTGGTCACTCCAATCATAGCCACCAAGACCATCACATGACACCAAAGTTGTGGAATTTGAGGTTTCCACAGGCACAGTTCTTCTTGAGCTTTCCCTGTTTCTGTTGTCTTGGTTCCTTGGAGCTCTTCACTCTCTAGCAAAATGTCTCTTCCTGTGGCAGTTGTAGCACTCCACATTGGACTTATCAAAGCTAATGTTCTCATTGCTATTGACAGTTAGCTTCCTTCCAGTATTCTTCAAGAACCTTCTTGCCCTCATAGTCAACATAGCCATCTGCCATCTCAAATCCATCTCTTCAATATCATCTGAATGAATTTGTTGCAAGTCCTCATGTAGAAGTTGAGGACTATTAGGTTGACTAGCCAGGAATGCACAAATAACAGCATCACTCAAGTTATCAATGTTTGTAGGGTTAGCAGCAGTAACTTGAGTGCTAGCAGTAGAAACTCCATGAGCAGTATTATCTGCTTCATTAGGACTGCTAGAGTTGTTGTTTGAGGAGGACACAAAAGCCATGTTTTGTGTGTTTTTACTTGAGCTTGACAACCCTTTGACTTCTGGTTCATACACCTTGAGATTGTTGTAGAGATTATCCATGCTCATTGTATCCAGATCATCTTTGTTCCTCCACACAGCAGCATGTGTGTTTCATTCTGGTGACAAACTCCTCAAAAGCTTTTGGTTAACATCTTCTTGGGAAAGCTTTTCACCCAAAAGCTCTAATTGACTCACAAGCTTTTGAAGCCTATCAAAGGTCTGATCAAGCATCTCAGAACTTGGAGCAGAGAAGTTTTCATACTGCTGTTTTAAGAGATTCTTCTTTGTCTTCTTTGCAGCATTATTCCCACCGAATCTCTTCTCTATAGCTTCCAGTAATGACTTAGCATCCTTGATAGAGTTGAACTTCAACTGATGTTCATTGGGAATGCCCATCAGTAAAGTACTTCTAGCTTTTACTTCCAGTCTTTTCTGAGCCTTGTCTTCAGCAGATGTAATAGGCACCACAGTCACAACACCTTCTGCAGATGTTGTTGTTTTTGGTAAGGTGTTACCATTCTCTATGACCTCCCATAAAGAATAATCGATCATCTGGATATATTGCTCAATTCTCATTCTCCATATCTCAAACTCTCCAGATTTGAGCATAGGTACATTTGATGCAGCCACCATGTGTGCAGAATCTTGATCCATCTTTTCTTGCAAGATCTTGTGTGTAAAAACAGATTCTTCTTGATCACAACTTCTAGATCACAAGCTCCGATACCACTTGTTGATCCCAGTTGAGCACTTGATCGAATTCCTTAAGCTTGTAGAAGGGTTAGTAATACTAGATAAATCTAGCACAACTATTGTAGAAACTGTGTTGAGTTTATTAAAGTTTATGCGGAATCTAAACTTTAATATTAAGAAGAATTCTTTAATGTAACAGTAAGCACAAGAACACAGTTTAACAAACAAACAAGCCTCAATATTATTAAAGAATAATACGAATACTCAACGGTACTAGGGTTACAAAACCTTGAAGCTAATCGACTTTCTAATCTAACGTATCTAACTCTATGCCCTAGGACCTCCTTTTATAGACTAAGGAGTCCCAGTCGGCTTACAATTACTTTCTCTCCAAGATAAATCTTTTCTAAATCTTTTCTATAATTATCTAAACGACTTTACATGTATATCTCATAAACAGTCTTAACTAAAACATCTAACAGTTGTAACTTTTACTCTAGCAGCAGAAACCTTGCACTTAGCCTTGAGCAGCATTAACTTTGAACTGGCAGCACTACGTTTGTACTAGCAACACTAACACACTTAGCGTATATTCTTTGTAGTTCTTCAGCAGTATTAACTTTGTAAGAGCAGTCTTATCATTACACTAGCGGTAGTAAAACACTTAGCATATTTTTCATTGATCTTCAAGAGCAGTCTTAAGTCCATAGAGCAACAGTAACACAAACAACATTAAGTAAGCTTTTAATCCCAACACATGACACTTGAGTTAGAAACTCACACGCACATGTTGATATCGCACAAGCTCTAAATGTTTTATGATTGATTGCTTCATAACAACTCTATATGTTGTAATTAAGGACACTTGATTACTACGAAATTCTTGAGAGAGGACATGTTATAGCATCTTGATATCACAATTAAACAGTTTAGATAGAAGAACTCTTCAAAATCAACATCTTCTTTTATCATGGTGCCCACATGAGTTTTTCAAGTATGGTAAAATAAATCAGAGGCTTCAGGTAAAAGAAAGGTAGGGGTTCATTCGAGCTATTTATCCTAAAATTTAAAAAATAAAAAAAATTATATACTTTGTTGTTGAATTTGTTAGCTTTTGAGTGGGTGCAATTGACGCCCCTATATACAATGTGGCTCCGCCACTGTCTACAAGTGTTACGCCCCCAAATTAGAAAGTCATGTACTAGTGAGTATCTTTTCAGAGTTCAACACAAAAGGATTAATTTCATATATCACCATATTTTTATGATTAATTTCATATATACCCAAAGTGCAAGTATTGAATGCATAATGTACAGTGTTTTTAATGCATGTTTGGATATATATGGAATTTCCAAAAAAAAATGAGGGAAGATATGAAATTGCCCCTCAACAAAAAATCATGATGTAAGGATACTATAGCCCACTACTTTAAACTTATAAAGGCCTCAAATGTTTTATATCTTACTGATGTGGGACGAGTTGTTACAATAAGCTCTCAAACTTGGCTTAACACAATGCAAGTATGCAACATATTGGATGACATGCCTTTTCGAACTCTTAGACAATAATTTCAATCGAGTTATTCCTTTCGGGCTTTTGTCATGTGCAAGGATTTAGTAAGAGTTTGTGAATGAGATGATGTGAATGAAAATGACACTTGTTTATTTTAAGGTGATGATTAAAAAAAAAAAACATGTTCTATTGTGTTTGACTTCTTTGCAAACCGAGTTTTCTCTCTTCGCATTTTCTTTCACGGATAGATCAAGCCTAAAATTCCTTACATTCAACATAAAAAAATGTTGACATGGTACATTATACAAAATCAAATTTCACTATATCTTTTACTATAATAGGAGAAAAATGTTTTGTAACAATCAATTCTTTTATTGACTAATAAAAGAGCTCAATTTTAAAATCAAACCCTCATATTAGCTCATAAAAGATAAAATTGATTTACATTTGGTAAAATTTATCTAAACTTCATCTAGCAAAATAAACATGCATAAAAACACATTTATCGATTTTGTAAAAAGTAAACAAAAAAATATGAGTAATTAATAAAACTTTAGTTGTTGAATATTAAATATATTATTTAAACTTATTAGTTTCTATGTTTTTAATAATTTCTAAAATAAATACCCCCTTATTTATACCCCCTAGACTTTGTAGTTTAAAACAACATATATGTTTTTATTTATAAATATTATTATCAATATATATTAAATTCATGTATATGCATAAGTTTATAAATATCAAAATGAAAGTACGAGTTATTGTGATATGTAAATGAATACACGAAATTGTTGTGATATGAAAATAAATATACGAGATTTTACTTATGATGACGACTCATGTAATTCCTTATTAAACTTTAAATAAAGATATATACAAACCAACATTTTTTCAAACTTTATCTTTTAACTTTATCAATGGTCATTACGTGTTATTAAACACACATATTATGTACAACATGATATCAATAATTAAAATTTAAACAACAACATCTACCTCAACACAATGCCAATTAAATAAACTCAAGTCATTCGTCCAACAAAAATCTATACAAAATTTTGATTGATATTAATACATAATGAAAAAGTTTATGTTGAAAGTCGTGCATAATTATTAGTGGTGCTTATATCACGATTACAAACATTAAACACGGCCAAATTTTTATATGCCCGTATACTAAATTAATATTTTTATATAAACATGATTTATATATTAAACCCGTACGTGCACAAAATTTCTAACTATTGTATTAAACCATAACCTAAATGATATGCGGCCTACACACATATACTATTAGTAATTTTAGTACTAGCCGAAGAGTACCTAAATCCAAACATTTTATTTTGCGAATAAGAGTTAAGCCAATGTCTTAAAACATTGGGTGACCGGACCGGGTCGACCGAAAACCAGTTTAGTCGCTAGAATTTGATTTTGTACCAAAAATCAATTGAACCCTCTGTTAAAACGACTAAACTAAAAGGTGAAAGCTAGACAAAAATAGTTTTTTTTTTTTTTTTTTTTTTTTTTTAATTTATTTTAATTTTTAATGACAATTATATATCTCACAATATATACCCAACAAACAAAGCAAAACTTGAAATTGCGGTCATTTGATTGAGAAAATTCTCACATATTAGTCCTTGAGACACAAACCCATTAGTAGACAAAATCTATCATACAATCATCTTCATTAATCACTTAATTTCATTACTCATGTTACAATTTTCAATAAAATGATTAATTTGCAGGTATATCACGTGTAGCTATGCACAAAAGGCATGCCACTAGTGGCAAAAAGAAAGCATGGAGTAAGAAGCGAAAGTATTTTTTTTGTTGATACTTGTTCACAAGCATATACACTTAAGAATGGTCCCGAATGAGTCGAGAACTATTCACAAGTATAGTTGAAGACGTAACTAGGCATTGTTAATATTTCCGTAAGAATATTGATTATATTGTAAGAACTGGCATTTGCTATTGATAGACTGCACATCCGCAATTCATCAATTGACATACAACACCATTCATGATTCCCTATATGAATATTTGCAAACAGGTGAGAAAACTTCCCGTTATTCTCTCAAGTATACTTGTAAGTTTGTTATAGGTTTATATGCAAAAGAGTTTTTGCAAAACATACTTACACTAACGTGGAAACACTTTATTGGTTGCACGAGAAAAAACACGTGTTTCCTAGAATGTTAGGAAGCCTTGATTATACAGACCGAGAGTGGGCTAATTGTTCAAATGCATATCGCGATCAATATGTAGACGTGATCATGGTTTGAACCCATTCGTTTTGCTGGAAGCTGTTGCTTCACAAGACTTATAAGTCTGACATGCTTTCTTTGGTGTTTATAGGGCGAACAACTATATCAATGTTATACATTAATCTCCTTTATTCAACGATCTCAAAGACGGAAAAGCACCAAAGGTTTCGTATGAGGCTAACGGCATAAATTACAATGATGATATTATCTTGTTGACGTGATATATCCGAAATGGGCGGCACTTTTAAGTCGATTTCACATCCAAATGAGGATGACTTGAAATGGGTAAGGTATAAGTAAGCACATGAAGCGTTAAGGAAAGATGTGGAACATACATTACAAGTTACAGAGTATAAGACAAATAAATCATCAGAAACACATCAAACCCTTTGTTCCGACTCGGTCGAACACCTTTCACGTGAAACTTAATTAAAGTTTTATTTATATGTGTGTTGTATTTTAATTTTTAATGTAATGTTTTTTATTGTTAACGAAAGTTTAATTTTAGTATATATCAATTTTATAAAAGAAAATAAAAGTTTGATGGTGTGCTGATGATATGTCACTAACGTCTACAGTTTTGGTGACCATTAGACCACATACAACGGCTACGTTATTTAAACGTTAAAGGACGAAATATGCACGTTAAACCCGCGTTAAGGGGCGTTAGCTGTTGAGAGTGAGGCGCGTTAACGCTGCGTTAGCACCTTAACGCAGCGTTAAGGGTGGATATTGTCAAAAAAAAAAAAAAAAAAAAAAAAAAAAAAAAAAAATTACTTCTGCCCCCTATATGTGTCATTTTCGTACCGTTGCAATTTAAAAGTTTTCATTTTCGCCCCCTAGTTTTGTTACCGTTGAAATGGAGCGGGTTTAAGTAAAGAAAAAAAAATCAAAACCATTTTCAATCCCCTATAAATAACCATTTCAAACCATATTTTTTTTCACACTTCCACAACTCAATACACTACATATCACACTATCTTCTTCAACCTTCATCCAAAAAAAAATGTCCCGATTCAACCTAAACGAAGACGGGAACGAATCGTTCTTAGATCTCTTAAACTCCGGGTTTAATAATCCCAATGTCGGCTCATCTTCAAACCCAAACGCCGGCTCATCTTCAATCCCGAACCCACTTGGCTTGTCGGATCAAGAACTTTACCAACAACATCAACAAATGCTATATTACGAACAACAACAATCTAACCTAAACACAAATTTCTCCAATCTCAACTTCACCCAAAATTCACAACAATCTCAAACCGCAACCAATGAAGTTCCCGAGACTCCAACGTCTCCTCCAAAGAAAAACAAGTTCGGGCGTATGAAACGAAAGGCTAGAAGATCAAGAAACCCCGAACCCGAACCTTTGGAGGATGATGATGAAGAACCCATTGCCAACAAGACCAAACGTTGGAACCCACAAGAGGAAAAAGTGCTTGCTCAGTGTTATGTTGCAGCGTCGGAAGACGCACATGTGGGTCGAAGTCAAAGCAGGGATACGTTTTGGCAACGGGTGCAGAATGAGTTTAACAGAGTCAATTACCAATTAAGAAACAAGGATATGCTCCAAAGTAAGTGGAGAACGTTGAACCGTGATTGCTCAAAGTTCAACGCGTACTACAAACGTTCCAAACGCCAAGAAAGAAGTGGCGAAAGTGAAATTGATGTCCTGAAACGTGCCCAAGAAATGTACCGGGACGAGCACAAAACCGCTCCTTTTAGCAACGAGGAGGCTTGGGAGGTTTTACGGGGTCATGTGATGTTACACCCCGTGCTCGATTACTTCAAAAACTAAAATTTTTCAGGCGGAATTACTTGACTAAAACTGACCTGCGGTTACTCTTACATAAACTGAAAAAAATCATTACACATTCAGCCCTTGAGGCTATTTTTAAATGAAAGTACATTCAATTACCTTCAAAACGATAGGTGGCACGACCACCAACGACTTACGGTTTGTTTTGTACGACATTTAGAAAATTACCAAATCTGGACTGTTGGATAGATGTGCCATATCCCAAATATAGATGTGCCGTATCTATATGATATGGCATATCTAAAAATTGAGATGCGCCGTATCTACCCAACTGAGCAGCCGAGGTTACTGTTCATCAGAAGGCTTTTTTTCCAAAATCCCCGGCCGGAAACCCGACCTCCCGAACTCGAAACTCAACCAAACTTTCCAGATTCATTTGGTGTATCAATGGGCTCATTTTTATGCAAAAACATTTACCTTACGACACCCCGAAGGGGTACTTTTACAAATGAGACGGGTTATGCAAATAACCCGTTTTGACCCATTTTCACAACAAACCACTTATACCACTTCCGTTTTACACCAAACTTTACCAAAAGCATTACATTAACATAACAAACATGTTTCAAGGGTACTTGATCCGTTCACATCCCAAAATGGGTACATTTACGCTTTAACCAAA
Organism: Artemisia tridentata subsp. tridentata; assembly: GCA_021014915.2. Classification (NCBI taxonomy): domain Eukaryota; kingdom Viridiplantae; phylum Streptophyta; class Magnoliopsida; order Asterales; family Asteraceae; genus Artemisia; species Artemisia tridentata. Next base: position 438,150,550 of record CP139509.1, on the reverse strand, counting down.
CGCCCCTTTAACTTGAACCATAAACACATAAAACATACTTAAACATACCAAATGACCACCAAATCGTTACACAACACTTGACATACACTTTGACACTTGAAAACACATTACAAACCATTAAAGGACTCGCGGGGGTGTCAACCTTGACTTGAGCTCGGTATTCTACCTAGCTCTACTTTCTTACCAATTCTTCTACACTTTGCATACCCAACTCTTACCCTTATTCGCCATCACATTAAGCACCCTAGCCTACAAAACATTGAAACATTAAATCGTAAGCACGAATGCTTAGTAAGTAAAACGATCATAACATACAATATACTTCAATCCACATGATGCATCATATACATAAAACACTTACATCAAGGCTCACTACTCAAATCTCAACTAGCACATAACATCAACATATCCATAGCATCATCTCATCACATAAGCCATAAACATGGCATCACATAAGCATAGACCAAGCTCATCTTCTCAACATAAACATACATAACACATAATGATAGAAGTCCATATAACATATGCTATCATCATTTTACTTACCTTAGCTCCAAGCTAAGCATATCAAGCTTCATCCTCAACCTTATCATCATCATCATCAACATCATCATAATCACCTTGAATCAATAATCATCATAAACACTTAAAACACATAATAAATCAAATACATAACAAGGGTATCAAAACCCATCAAACACCCTCATTTTCCAAACTATTTCATCATATGATCATAACTTGATCATATGATGATTACCCACTAAATCCCTTATCTATAACCTCACTAATCATCAAGAACAATATATACTTACTTGCAATGATCATAGCAAAGGGTGGCCACTATCACTTGATCTTCACCTTCTTCTTCTATCATCACCATTTAGCTAGTTTCCCTCTCTTTTCTATCTCAATAAAAACCGGACTTCAAGATCTATCTACAAAATGGTGGAGTGATCTAGAACTCCCTAGTTATATTAGTTAGGTGATGACTTTGGGCAATTGGCAAGAATGGCCCTTCAATTCCCATTCTTCTTACTTTGGCCACAATCTAACTTTATAACATATTTAATACTTGGCAACTTTGGCCCCTTTAGTTACACATCATACTTAACATAACCGCTTTAGTCATATTTTGACTATCGGGTTTGACCACTACACGTCAAATGTTGACTGGCCAATCATATGAGGCCATAATCTATTTTCATCTAGGGTGGGGTCCCAACACCCGGGAAACGGGTCTAACAATTCTACCCCCCTTATTTAGATTTCGTCCCCGAAATCTCTCGTCTAAAACTATCCAAAACTAAATTCACGACATATACATGTCCTTGTTCTCTTGCTTTCTAAACCAATTCCTTGCAACGATCTAAATGATCACGCAATTTCTAAACTTGCTATACATAACCATAACTCATAATTCACTTAAAAACACTTCTCATCGCAAACTTTTCTAAGATTTCCAACAATGACTACTTGTCACATGGAAAATTTTACTACTTTGACTTTATATAAGTCAAACTTCATCACTATAAACACGATATACGCCCATGGACTAACATGACATAGCATTTATACCGGCCAAATCTCACATTCCACATAATACTAGCACATAACTATGCCAAAAACCGGCAACTTATCTCAAAATATATAAAGTACCATACAAACGGCACCTTCAAAATTTCTTACTCACGCATTACTTAAGCAATATTTCTTATTAAATCTTGGGAAATACTCAACAATTAACTTATCAATTTAATGCATAACTCATTTTAGACGTCTATCTTAAGGTTCCACACATTATCTTAACACTGCTATCAGTTTTATTCATATCTATCTTTTCTTATGACGTCTAACATGTTTTAGTTTTCACTATCTGTTAGCTTTTATATTTTTAGAAAGTGATGGTCATTTGTATATATTCAATATATTGTGTCGTGTGGAATTATCAAGCTATGTAAAGGCTTGTGTTGGACTTTGTAATAAAAATGCTCAAGTAAAGAACATAAGCCCATGTCCAACACAAGCCCACCCAAGGCCTTTTAGGGCAACAAAGGCCATCCCATCACCTATAAATACCACACTCTCACACTCATTTTGTATGCCTCTAAGTCTTGTAAAGGTGTGAGAGTGTGTGTGTGTTTTTGTATTTGTTCTCTTATGGTTTTGATATAACATTCGACTAGTACATGATTCATACGCCACTCTTTCTCATCTTTATTCTATTTACTTTGAGTGTCACATTAGAGTAGAGTAGTTATTATTAATATAGCTTTTAGTTTGTTGTTTAAGGTTCGGTATTTTCTAGGTTTACAAGTGGTATCAATCGCCAAACATAGATTTAGGTATTCGTTGTGTTTGTTTTGCAATTTACGTGGGTATTTTAAGCAAAAAGGTTGAAGCTTTTTGTTGTTTTGGTGCGTATTGGATAAAAAGGTTGTAACTTTTTGTGGTTTACGTGCGTTTAAGGGCAAAAAACGTGATTTGTGTGAGTTTAACGAGGGTTTGTGAAGTGTTGCGCATAAAAAGTTCATCATCAAAGGTCCAAAGTTCGAATCTGCTTGCTTCTCATTCATTTTTATCATTTCTTGTACAAGAAATCTGATAAAAAGGGTCCCACAACGTCCTTGATAATCCACTTTCTTGTATAAGAAAGTTGATTCGAAGTGCCCCAATCGCGATAAGTTAGGGTTTTATCGCAGTTGAGACTTGGCTGTTTATCGCAGTTCATCAAGCTGAACCTATCGCAGTTGAGACTTGGCTATATCGCAGTTGAGAATTAGCAGTTTATCGCATTTCACAAAGTTTCTATCGCAATTGACGCTCGGGAGAATTTTCGCTATTCAGATCTCGGACAACAAAGGGTTATCGCGATTACTTCTCGGACAACAAAGAACTTTCGCATTTGGCAGTCTTGACCCTTGCACTATACATAAACTTTGTTCAACTTAAATAACTTTTATAAATTTGCTTCGATCGTGATTTCTTCAACAACAAAAGTGAACTCGGTATTTTTGCGCTTGTATAAGTGTAGAAAATACTTCGACAATCGGATATCTACTCTCTTGTATAAGAGTGTTAGATCGTTTTATATAAATTATCAATTTATATAAATTAGATATTTCTATCTAAATTGAAATTTTACCATAATTTGTATAAATTCTGGTCAAATTGAAATTTCTATAGAAATTGATATTTTATCTAAATTCTAATTTACATAATTTTTGTCGATTCTGTAATCTTTTGTTTTTGTTTAAATTATTGTCTAGTCAAATTTAGTAACTTTATTTAAATTGTTTTGTTTATCTAAATTGTAAACTCAAAGATCATCAACAACATCATCAAAGCTTTATCTTCAACAATCACAACACCTATTTCTTTGCATCGATCCTGAATCAATCAACCTTATCATACAACAACAACAATGACTACTCAACAAGACATCCATGCAGCTGGTGCTGAAAACCGTCCTCCCATGCTAGAGAAAGATAGTTATCTTTCATGGACAAGTCGTATGCTTCGTTACTTGAAAACAAAACCTAATGGACAAGGCAAACTTCTGATCAACTCCATCAAGAATGGTCCTTTCAAACCTCGTAAGATTCAAGAAGCTGGTGATCCGAATCAAAATCCTCCTGTTCCACCATCTTGTCGTACTCAGAAAGAAGAAGAATACACAGAAGACGATTGGAAATAGATTGAAGCAGATGGCTTAGCCATGCACCTAATTCAACTTGGTTTACCACAAGAGATCTTTTGTGCTGTTGATAGCTGTGAAACTGCTTATGATATGTGGGAACGAGTTAGGAGGCTATGTCATGGAACTGAAATTGGTCAAAAAGACATTGAAAACAAGCTTCTAACTGAATGGGAAAAAATTTCATCCACTCCAGCTGAACCAATTGAAATCTACTACACAAGGTTTTACACTATCATGAATGAGCTCATAAGGAACAACTTAACACCAAAACAGATCGTTCAAAACATCAAGTTTCTTAACAACCTTCCAGAGGAATGGGGACGATATGTTACAATTGTTAATCAGACAAAGAACCTTCATGAAGTGAATTATGATCAGCTCTCTGATTTTTTGAAACAAAACCAGAAAGAGGCAGATGAGGTTAGGAAAGAAATGCTTGCCAAAAAACATGATCCTTTAGCATTGATTGCTCAGTCACCATCACCTTCTACAGTGAACACATCATCATCAACTCCCACTCAGAACTACATGCCACATGAATACTCAGTACCACCATCATCAACTCCCACTCAGAAATACATGCCACATGAATACTCTTTTCCACAACAACAATTCTATCCTCATGAACAACAAGTCATTCCACAACAACAATACCCAGAATCACCATACAATCCTAATGATGACATGGCTGTACTGACTCAAGCATTTACCCTTCTATCAAAAGTTGTTCAAGGACGCTATTCCACACCTACCAACAACAATCAAAGGATTGCATCGAACACTCGCTACAGGCAGTTTGCTCAACCGGGTTTCAACATGGGCAACAAGGACAAACAGTTGGTGTCTATGGGAATCAGCAAGGATATGCTACAGAGTTTCAGATGGGTAACCAAGGGCAGTATGCAGGAAATCAGAGGGGTCAGTATATGGGTAATCAGAATCAGTTGGGTCAAGTTGCTGGAAATCAGAGTGGGCAGAATATGGGGAATGTTGGAAATCAGTATGGAAATGTTGCTGCTCCAGTTGCTGGGAATGCTGGGAATATGAATCAAGGAAATGTGTTGAAATGTTTTAACTGTCAGGGTACTGGTCATATAGCAAGAAACTGTCCCTCCAAGCCAAAAAAGAAAGATCCCGAGTACCTTCAGAAAGCTTTGCTCTTAGCTCAGAAGGACAAGGCAGGGTTTCAGTTAAGTGCTGAGGAAAATGATTTCATGGCACTGATGGATGACTCAGAAGATTTGGAGGATATCGATGCCAACTGCTTCTTCATGGCAAATCTTCAAGAGGTTAAATATGACACAGGTTCTGAAGTACCTCCTGCTTATGATGCCAATGTGATATCTGAGGTACCTACATATACTACATGTCACAATAATGAAATGTTTGATATGTCACCTCAACAAGAACAGCATCCTGCGACTCCTACTCTCATTTATGATACATATATGGACTCCCCAAGTTGTAGTAATACTAATTTGGCTACTCCAGATATGAATCCTAACGGTGACTTCGAGTCACAACATACTGAGACTGAAGAGGAAACACGTGCGTTATTTGAATCATTATTGCAAAATTGTGATATTGAAATTGAAAAGGTCAAAAAGATCAATAGCGATGTTAAGGCCGCCAATGAACAGTTGACCACTGAGCTTGAGAGATACAAGGTGAACGAAAAAGCTTTTGAATTTCACCACAAATGACTGTCAGAACTTGAAAATGGTTACAGTGATTCTGTTTCAAGGGAAAAACATTTGCAAATCAAATACGACACCCTTGATGTGAAATTGAACATGCAAATTAAATCCCTAAAAGCAGAAATTTCTGATTTAACCAACCAACTTTCTAAACAAAAATCAACTTGTTCTGATCTTGAAAAAGAAAAGAAAGAGTTGCATACAAAGTTTTCAAAACGAGAAGATGAACTTCTTGATGAAATACTTGACAAACAGGAAACTATTAAAAAGTTGGACGAAATGCTTGTAAAAACGGGTCATTCTGCACAAACACTTAATATGAAAATTAACGACAAAAACCCGATTTTATATACAAGAAAGAAAATGGCTCTCGGTTGTGAAAACCCTTGTTATTTCAAGAAAGCTCAGCAAAAACAGAATGTGCTATTTAATGGTAATCTTATAAATGATGTGCATGATCCGCCTACTTGTTATGATTCGTATGAATCGATTGAGCTTACGAAAGAGAGTCGAAACAAAATGAGACAATTAAATAGAGAAATCAAACCAATTGATTATAATGAAGCAAACAAACTTGCTGGTGTTCATCTTGTTAAAAAGGAGTCACCTTTGTTTTTCAAAAAACCAGTGGCTGCCACAAAATTCAAAGTTGTTTCAAAACATCTTTCTAACATCGAACAAATATACTCTACCGACACTTCCGCAAGTGAAGCTAGAATACTATTGGCCGATCTTAAAAGGAGAGTTGAAATGCTTCAAGATGTTGTGGCAACCAAAACTAATACTAAACTCAATGATTGGTTTTCAAGTTTTCAAACTGAACAGAAAAAAATGTTCGAAACAGAAATTACTCCCATTGTATCTGGCATACATGCAAGAGCAATTCATGTTGAGAACGCAATTATCAAAGAAGTAACTGAATTTGTCAAGGACCACACATCCTTGGTAATTGAAGCCAATGAAAACATTGAAAAAATCAAAGTTTTGGAAAAACAAAATGACGCACTCTCTAAGGAAGCTCTTTCAACTGATATTATGTCCATTATTTATCAAATGTATTCTGTTGAAGACGATGAAAGACTTCGAGCTGAGACTTCCCAAATTGTTTCAAAATGTGAAAATGCTCTTGCAAAGCTTGAAAAAGAAAATGTCACATATTTTAAACAACAGGATAAGAAAAAGGAAGAATGCAAGTATGATAAAATGTCGTATGAACGTTCTTACAATGAAATGCAAAAACAAATTGATCTTTTGAAGTCTCAGCTTGAATGTCAAAAAGGGAAGGGTGAAGAAATTATTGCAAAACCAAAAATGTCAATTTCACAATCTGCTCCTTCACCCTTTCCCAAAGAAAAAGCAAAAGAGAAAATAGTTGTCGAAACACCAAATGTTATAGCACCTGGACTTTATAGGATTAGTACCACTATTGCATCTACCTCTACATCTAAAACATATAGGGCGATAGACAAAAGTGTTAAGGAAAATCCAAAAGAGACTAGGAAAACTAACACTGATTCAAAGGACAACAAGATAAATCCTAATGAGTGTGCCTTACCTTCTACAGGAGTAGAAAGTACCTCTAAGAGCAGCAGACCAAAGCCTAGGAGCAATACAAGGAATAGAGTCGCGCCTGCTTCTAAGAGTGAAACCAAGAATAAAACGAAAGAAGTAGAAGAACACCCTAGGATTTTATCGCTTTCCAAGAAGAAACTTATGTCATCTGAATGTAATGTTAAAGACAATATTTCTAGTGCATGTAATGAACCTGTTTGTTTAATGAACAAGAAATCTTTGTCTGAAAATGTGTGTGATGATATTGTTTCTAATGTTGTGCATGTGAATGATAAGCCTGCTAAGAAAGATGTTCCTTCAAAAAATACAGCTAAGACTAGATACATTCAAAGACTTATTGCAAAGTCTAGAAAAACAACTAGTAGTCTGCTGCCTAGGAACTATCTTAAGATGTGCGTATGGATTCCAACGGGTAGAGAATTCAGTCTAGAAAATGGTAGAATAAAAATGGCAAAGGAAGAACCAGTAAAAACCGTCTATGATTGTATTTCTCCTGTTATCCCTAACCCCATGGAACCAAATGATAAACGGTTTCCAAATGCACAAACATCTGTTATTGGCAGGTTATCAAAATTTATCTTTGGATCGTCGACTCGGGTTGCTCCAAGCACATGACCGGGAATCTGAAGTTGCTGATCAACTTTGTATGGAAGTTCATGGGAACAGTTCGATTTGGAAATGATCATGTAGCAGCTATTCTGGGTTATGGAGATCTACAGTTTGGGAATTTTTTAATCACTCGAGTTTACTATGTCGAAGGATTGGGACACAACCTGTTTTCTGTTGGACAATTTTGTGATGCAGATTTAGAGGTTGCATTCAGAAGAAATACATGTTTCGTTAGGAACTTGGTTGGTGATGATCTCTTAACAGGAAATCGTGGAACCAATCTCTATGCTATCGACATAAACCAAATGGCCTCGTCATCACCAATTTGTCTTATGACAAGAGCTGATGACACTAAGTCCTGGTTGTGGCACAGACGCCTTTCCCATCTCAACTTTGACACGATAACAAAGCTTGCCAAAGACAACATCGTCACCGGTCTCCCTAAATTCAAATACACCAAAGAACACTTATGTCCATCATGTGAACAAGGAAAGAGCAAAAGGGCAACTTATAAACCTAAAACCGTTCCCAGTTTGGTTGATAAGTTACATCTATTGCACATGGACTTATGTGGCCCAATGAGAGTTGAGAGTATCAATGGGAAGAAGTATATTCTTGTGATTGTCGATGATTACTCAAGATATACATGGGTAAGGTTTTTGAGATCAAAAGACGAAGCACCTGGAATCATCATCACCTTTCTGAAGCGAATTCAAGTTCTACTTCAAGCTCCAGTTAGGATTGTAAGAACTGACAATGGCATGGAATTTACAAATCAGGAGTTACGAACATATCTTGAAGAAACTGAAATTACTCACCAGACATCAGCAGTCAGAACTCCACAGCAGAATGGAGTAGTTGAAAGAAGAAATAGAACGCTTGTGGAAGCTGCTCGTACTATGCTGATTTATTCCAGTGCACCGTTGTTTTTATGGGCTGATGCTGTTTCCACTGCCTGTTTTACTCAAAACCGATCCCTAATCCATCCAAGATTCAATAAAACCCCATACGAACTAGTGAACAACAGAAAACCCGATATCTCTTATCTTCATGTATTTGGCGCTTTGTGCTATCCTACAAATGACAGAGAGGATCTGGGGAAGCTGAAGGCTAAGGGTGATATTGGTATCTTCATTGGTTATTCAGTTAACTCGAGGTCATTTAGGGTGTATAATAGAAGAACGAAAAGAGTAATGGAGACGATGAATGTGAAATTTGATGAGATTTCACAAATGGCTTCTGAGAGACTCGCTCTAGAACCCGCACTTAACCCAATGGCTTCTAATCGTATCGGATTAGGACCCGCAACACAAAGTCAAACTTCTGGACACATCAGTTCCGAACTTACACCCCAAGGAGCTCAGTCAACTAACATTGATAAACCTACAAATCAAGAACTGGATAATTTTTTTCGAGTTTATGTATGATGAATACTATGGTGGAGCTTCGATAGATACATCACAACAACGTTCCGCTGCACCCGCTCAACAACAACCACCACCACCACTCTAAGATGCATCTACTACAATTGAAGCTGAAGCACCAACTCCCTCCACATCAACATCATCTACATCTACTCCTGCCACTCCAGTAATTGAGATTGTTTTACCAACAGTTGATGAGCAAAACCAAACAACACCAAATCAAGAAGAACCAGACCAAAACGATGCTGTGTTAGAAGAAGAAGAACCATTTGAAAACCCATTTGCTACGGAATCTGCTGAATCTTCTTCTCGGTTATATGAACCATCAAACACGCATTCGTTAGATTCTAGGTACCCTTCAACGTTAAAATGGACTAAAGACCATCCAATAGAACATGTCATTGGTGAACCTTCAAGGCCAGTACAGACGAGAAGACAACTTGCAACCGACTGTGATATGTGCATCTTTGCCTGCTCAGTCATTTTAAAAGAGCCAAAGAACATTCGGGAAGCAATGTCAGATGATGCATGGATTGAAGCAATGCAGGAAGAACTTCTCCAATATCGACTTCATGACACTTGGGATTTAGTGCCAAGACCTCTCGACAAACTTGTCATTGATCTTAAGTGGATATGGAAGAACAAAAAGGATGAAGAGATGACTGTTATTCGCAACAAAGCTCGTCTCGTGGCCAAGGGATTCAGACAGGAAGAGGGAATCGATTTTGATGAGTCATTCGCACCAGTAGCTAGACTTGAAGCGGTCAGGATTTTCTTAGCATACGCGCGTCACAAGAACATCACGGTCTATCAGATGGATATCAAGACGGCTTTCTTGAATGGAACTCTGAAGGAAGAGGTGTACGTGAGTCAGCAAGATGGATTCGTTGACAAAGATCATCCCGACTACGTCTACAAGCTCAAAAAGGCTATCTATGGTCTAAAACAAGCCCCACGGGCATGGTACGATGAACTCTCATCTTTCTTGCTGTTAAATCATTTCACCAAAGGAACAATTGACCAGACCTTGTTTACCAAAAAGTTTAAAGATGACATTTTGATTGTTCAGATTTACGTGGACGACATAATCTTTGGGTCCACTAATCCTGAACATTCAAAACATTTTACAAATCTCATGAAAAGTAAATTTGAAATGTCTATGATGGGCGAATTAAAATTCTTCCTTGGACTTCAAATCCATCAATCCCATCATGGTATTTTTATTAATCAAGCAAAATATACAATTGAGATTTTAAAGAAACATGGAATGGAAAATTGTGACTCTGTTTGTACTCCGATGGTCACCTCACCCAAAATTGGTGCTGACCTATATGGGAAACCCATTGATCCGAAGAAATATCAGAGCATGATTGGGTCTCTCATGTACTTAACTGCTAGCCGACCCGATATACAATTTGCTGTCTGTTTATTAGCACGGTTTCAGGCAAGGCCTACCGAACTTCACCTCAAAGAGGTTAAACGGATCCTCCGGTACCTTCGAAGAACCATTAACATGGGACTTTAGTATCCGAAGGATTCGGAGTTCAATCTAACAGCCTTTGCAGATGCCGATCATGCTGGTTGCCAAGTCACTGCAAAAAGTACATCCGGAGGAGCACAATTCTTGGGAGAGAAGCTAGTAGGCTGGTCATCAAGGAAACAAGACTGCACAGCGCTTTCAACCGCAGAAGCTGAGTATGTGTCTCTATCTGCGTGTTGTGCACAAATTCTATGGATGAGGACACAACTCACAGATTATGGCTACTCTTTCGACCACATACCTATGTATTGTGACTCGAAAAGTGCCATAGCCATCTCGTACAATCCAGTTCAGCACTCCAAGACCAAGCATATTAGAGTCCGCTACCACTTTATCAAGGAACATGTCGAAGAGGGTACTGTTGAATTATTTTTCGTGAAGTCTGAATACCAACTTGCCGATCTATTTACTAAGGCCCTCCCAACAGAGCGGTTTGAATACTTAGTTCGTCGAATTGGAATGCGAAGCCTAACTCCCGAAGAGTTAGAAAGTCTTCTCGAATCTTCTTGAATTTACTTTCAAAAGCTTCGTACGTAAATATTTTTGAAAAACAAAATACAAAATTTGAAAAACCAACAAAAACAAAATATAAAAATATAAAATTTTCAAAAAGACATAAAAAAATATAAAATACAAAAACCAAAAATATTCTTCTCACGACATGTCTCTTGTATAAATCAATATTCTGTACGTACCTAGAAATGTCATTCAACAATGATACGGGCATGTACAGATGCTTGAGCGAGAGTTCATTTAAACAAATTCTAAAACATGTCGTTCTCAAAACTTTCTTCATTACGGCTTTCGTGCATTTCAGTACGAAACCCGCGCTACAATGATGACTTCTGATTATATCTGATCAGGCTTCGCATTGTTAATGGCAAACAAAATCAAAGAATCCTTGAGCACATGATCAAGATTTTTTTATCTTTCTCCAAACTCTGTGCTTAAGATTCTTCAAAAGTGCAAACTCCCTCTATACCCATAAATGATTTTTAAACACAAATGGTTAAAAAATATGCTTTATTCAAGGGGGAGTATAAAAATTAAAAATGCAAAATGTTCCATTTTCATGCTAATAATCCGTCTCTCTCCAAAAAAGTTTCATTTTAATCAGTTGATATAAAAAATATCAATGCTATTTTTGAAGGGGAGAGAACGTGATTAAAATGTGATCAAAGTTCGTGGAATCTCAAAGTATGCTCAACAGACAGACTCAGTTCTAACCCTTGAATTGACGAAACTTAATGTCCGTTATCGAAAAGACTTGTCCGGGACGGGTAATAATTTCAAGCTGGTTTTCCAGTGATGTAAGCGTGTCTCGCAAAGGACTTGTCTGAGTAGAATGTACCAATTCGAGAGATGATCATTGAATATGACCGGGACGGGTAATAATTTCAAGCTAGTCTAACTAGTGATGTAAGCGTGTCTCGTGAAGGTCATGCTCATTGAAAATCTATCAATTCAAAAATGTGCAAACTCTACCCAACATGTGCAATTTTTGATTAATATACATGAGCACATGTGAAGGGGGAGTATTTCTAAAATTATAAAACTCTCAAAGTGCTAACTAAATGTGTTTATTCATAAACACTTTGAGAGATTTTCAAAAGGTTTTATGGCAAATCTAGGATAGTCATGGTGTTATAAGGTGACTAAGGTTAGGAAAAATCGTCCTATGATCCGCCAGAGCCGGAGGGATCTACCCAAGGACAATTCCAATAGATTAGAATTAGAAGTCCTTAGGTAAGATTGAAAAAGGAGTAAATGAGAAAGGGAAAGAAGGGGTTGAAGAATTAAAAAGAAAAGTTTAATGACAGGGTGAAAAGAAATAGCCCTCCATGAAAACTTAGGGCAGAAACCGGGTCAATACATCTACTATCGGTATTCACTAAGGTGATACTGATATTGAAGACAAGACGTCATGGACCCAGTGACGTGTTGCACCACCCCTCCTACCCACTCAGATATCTCTTAAAAGATATTTGTTTCATTCTCACGGAGAACACTACATAATCTATCGGCCTCTCATTCCGAGATGTGTTGATATTGAAAAGGTGGCACTCTGCTCCATGCCTCCGACTACTAAAACCAAAACGCACAATAGAGTCTAGAGCCATGAGATTCATCAAAAATCTCTTAGGAACACTTTCCAGATAATTCACCTGTGTTCACCAAAAAGGACACAAGGTGTACAAGAGTCTTAATGAGATCCAAGGATCTTGCCGAGTTTTATCATGATGGTTACGTGCTTCAAACGGTCTACAGTCGTGGGGTGATCTCCAGCGACTCACTGAATCGTGGGTGCACTTCGGTGTGTCCGTGTAAGCCCTCCCGGGGGTATCCGGTTCAGAACGGCCTGGGGGAGATTAGAGAAAGTCTACACATTATGCTGCTGACGATCTCGAAGTCCTAACCCATAAGCGCTGGATGATTATTACTAACAGTTTTATGCAACTACCCTAAACATCCATTAACCATCATCTCATTCATCAATCATCTTCACCTCATCATACTCATACTTATGAAGAACATTCCTCATCAAAGCTCAAGTGTTAAAAGTTCAAGACAAGGAGATCAAGTTAACGACCAAGTGTAACAACCAAGTCAAGAAGCTAATCAAGATGTCAAGGACAAACTCATATGTCATATGATGAAAGATTATGAGGAGATTGTTAGCATAAGGAGAAGAGGTATGAGTATGATTGGAGGATACGACGCATTATCACGAGAAGATCTTGATCAAGGCAAGAACATCCACCAAAGGACGATTACTTTGAAGATCACTGTGCATGAAGGAACATTGATTAAAGACAATTCTACAACGACACACAAAGATAAAGACATTGAAGACAAAAAGACCTATCACCAGTGCATCATTGAAATGACCATCCCTTAGGGGGAGATTGTTAGCTTTTATATTTTTTAGAAAGTGATGGTCATTTGTATGTATTCAATATATTGTGTCGTGTGGAATTATCAAGCTATGTAAAGGCTTGTGTTGGACTTTGTAATAAAAATGCTCAAGTAAAGAACATAAGCCCATGTCAACAACACAAGCCCACCCAAGGCCTTTTAGGGCAACAAAGGCCATCCCATCACCTATAAATACCACACTCTCACACTCATTTTGTGTGCCTCTAAGTCTTGTAAAGGTGTGAGAGTGTGTGTGTGTTTTTGTAATTGTTCTCTTATGGTTTTGATATAACATTCGACTAGTACATGATTCATACGCCACTCTTTCTCATCTTTATTCTATTTACTTTGAGTGTCACATTAGAGTAGAGTAGTTATTATTAATATAGCTTTTAGTTTGTTGTTTAAGGTTCGGTATTTCTAGTTTAACACCATCTCATATCACTATCCGTACTCATGTCATATCGGCTACACATAAGCCCACTCCTTTGTAACTCTTCATTTACATAAAAAGGCGTCCCGATCTATGTAAATCAAGAAATACAATTTCATGGTTCGGTGATTTACAATTTCTTCATTCAAATGAAAAGGCGTCCCAATCCATTTAAATCAAGAAACCATAAATCGTCCTACTTATATGCTTCCGACATAACGCTCGTACTTATTTTACTTTTCATCTTTACTAGCCTTGGATCCAATCTCACTAACTTTCCTTCATGCCATAAAGGCAAACTTAACATCATGCCATAAGGCAACTTAACATCATGCCATAAAGGCATCTTAACATCATGCCATAAAGGCATCTTACATCATGCCATAAAGGCATCTTAACATCATGCCATAAAGGCATCTTAACATCATGCCATAAAGGCATCTTAACATCATGCCATAAAGGCAAACTAGGCCATCCCAAAGGATGCCAAAACGAGAGCATTGGATCCAAGCTATGTTTACTTTAACATCTTTACTCATTTTATCTTTCATGCACTTTTATAATTAGGCACACACTATCATTTATTAAATTTTCATTGCCTTAAGCAATTTCAATATTCACTATCACATTTACTATCATCTCGACAAGTTTCTATATAACACTTGTCCATATATCATATTTGCATTCTCACAATGCAACTTATCTTTCATTCGTCAACCCCAAGTTGACTCACACACTCGCTATGTGCCATCTTTATTTTAGAAAATTTATATGTACTGCTTATCCATTACAACTTACACATTTCTACGTGTTCTTACAACACACTTTTACTATACCTGTCAACCCTTGTTGACCATATTTTCAACTCATACTGTCACTTCATTTAGTCTATTCAACTTTCACGCATATAAACCTTACATAGGTTTATTCTATAACACTTCGCAATCTCATCATACACATTCCAAATATATACTAACATGGTTATATTCATGTTTTACATTTCTTTCTAGTATACTTCAAGTCACTTATGACTTTTAGCGCGATCTATATCTCATTCATCGCTTCTACTCATCACGCTTAACCATATATCACTAGCACTTTCTAATTATCATGTTTTATATACACATGACTTCATCATGCTTTAACTATACACTTTAACTTTCTCGTTTTAGTTTAGCATATTGATGCGCGTGATGTGTCGTTGCGGTTTAGCAGTTTTAATGCCTATTCAAGTTTTAAATTTATATTTAGCCGACTTATCAATAACACACACACTTAACGAGCAGTGTACCCGGTCAGTATGAAGATAATGGTAAGTAGAGTGTCGATCACTAAGAGTGGAACGTATAATCTCGTTAATCTAATCAGTATTTTAATATCCTAACGCAAGGGGGTTTCAGCCTGAGAGACTGGCACAGTTTTGTTTGCAATTAAATAATAAAATAAACAAATAGGCACGAATCAGCAAGTAGCACACACGTACACAGATAGATACTTGAGACAATAAGAGGGCTGTCCTTATGATTAAGTAGATTGTCACTTGTTTTATTGATAGCTTTATATGAAGTGTATGTAATTAACCCTTTCTCGTTGGTCCTATTCTCATCGGCGAGTAAACCCTTAATGATTACTTATGTCTAAAAGTTATTCCTAAGTGATCAATTTAGAAACAACCGTGGGAGCCACACCTTGTCCCGCAGTCGGGTGCCCGCAAGCCACTAATAAACACAGAGGTTATCAATGCACTAATAAGTAGTAACCAAAGACATCAACATATAAACTTTAATTGATGGGAAAGCAAGTATTAAAGGGAGTGCAATCTTTCCGTTGTCACATTACACAAGCCACCAATCCTGATGAATTAAAGTTTGCTAAAACAATAAAACAAAACTACTTAATGAATTAAATACATGCAGCACCTTCTTACAGCTCTTGTATCTTCGATTTGGGTGTGTCTTGTGCTGCCTTCTTGACTGAATTCGTCCTTCTCTTCTGTTCGGTCTTTAGGTTTTCGAACTCTGTGGAACTCTTTTTTAACTCGTCTGGTCTACGGGGTATTTATAGTTTGTGTCTGAGGGAAGATGCGGCGCATCTACTTAAGTAGATGCGGCGCATGTACTTAACTTCGCGTGGGGTCCAAGATTATAATATTCAGGAATATTCGTACACCGCCAGAAGATGCGGCGTAACTCTTTATTAGATGCGGCGCATGTCCTCTTGTATCTTGGATCGTATCTGGTGATATCTTGATAGAGATGCGGCGCATGTTGATAGTGAGATGCGGCGCATCTGGAGCAGAATTGACTTGATCTTGTCCATGTCAGTAGACTTCCACTTTATGTACGTTTTGCTCCATTATTAGTCCAAAATCGCCAAGTTTCACCAAATGCTTGTTTTTACCTGAGAATTACAAAAGTAAACGATTAAGTATCAATCCTCATACATAATATAGTAAAACAAGTCAAATTAATAGGATAAATGATAGTAATAAAATGTACTTATTTGAGTTCATCAAATATCCCCCCACTTGAACTTTACTTGTCCCCAAGTAAACCTTAGATTAAATCTCATGAAAATGTATCCTAAAAGAAGTTAGGATTTATTTTTATATTTAAGCATGTATTCGTTTATTTCGTAATCACACAACTAAACACTTAACGAATTAGAAGTAAAATAAAATAAGTCGATAAAAGCAAATCTAATCGTTTAACTGTCCAGTCGCGACGAATATTCTATCATAAGCTTGGCAAGTATACACATCTCCACCACTAAAGCTAAGGAATAACAAGTCTAAAGCGGTAAAAAGGGTTTTTAGGCTTAAGGGTTAATTATTCTTATTTACACTATCGATTTCAAATTCCAGAAAAGGCGACAAAATCACAAATACATGATCGAATCCACGAACACGATACTTGCAATTGCTCAAATCCTTAACTCGAATAGGCTAAAGATAGGTCCAAACTTTACCAATAATAATATATCAAAAAGGGCGACAAAATCATAAATACATAGCCGAATCCACGACTACGATACTTAAGATTGCTCAAATCCCTAATCTCAATAAATCAAAGGTTTGGTTGGATAAAGAATAATACAGGGTATGGATAACATTTGGGATATAAATTGGTGTAAAAATAAAAATAAACAAAACAAATAAATTAAAATCCTAAGTGTGGTTAATCACTATCCCAACCATCCCATGAATAAGACTCATATCATTGAATAACTCACGCTTTAACACTTGAAACACACGCTTTAGGTAGACACGAATTATACTCAACAAAATCTTAATCAAAGAATAATCCTTAATTGGCGTTCCCATAACTGCC
This sequence comes from Artemisia tridentata subsp. tridentata, assembly GCA_021014915.2. NCBI lineage: Eukaryota > Viridiplantae > Streptophyta > Magnoliopsida > Asterales > Asteraceae > Artemisia > Artemisia tridentata. Next base: position 438,133,333 of record CP139509.1, on the reverse strand, counting down.
AATTCCCATTCAATCCATAGATATAGTACAACAAATAGTGGCCATATGAACCACTTACATAACTTTACATTGTTGGCTTAAAATAAACATCCAACTCTTTTTTTTTTTCTTTCTTTTTCTTTTCTCATTTTTTCGATTTTTTTTTTTTTTTTTTTTTTTTTTTTTTTTTTTTTTTTTTTTTTTTTTTTTTTTTTTTTTTTAATAATAACATAAAGATAGATGTGTAAAATTTCACCACATCACTACAACTTTCTTTCCGGATAATTTTTTCGTACTTTTCATAACTTCAGAAATAATGGTAAATAGTGAAAGTAGTAAACACACGAAAAATAAACTCCAAAATATACAATATTTACTTTCACTCCAATTGCATTGTGCAATTTCCCGACCTAACCATAGATAATGAATTACGCACGCGAACACAGGTAATGTAAGGAAACACACTCTGCCTATAGCAATTAACCAACCACGGATTCTAATCTACAGGGTAGGCTAAGGTGTAAGGTGTAACGAAACATTATAAACATAGGTGTAAGAAACGAAAGGAATGGCTCTGAGTGTTTTTCTAGGGGTATCTTACTCTAAAAGTGAGAGTAACAAAAGGTTTTATACGGGGGTTAACTAACCAGTGTAGTTAGCTAATAACACAAAACATATAAAGGCTTTTTGGGTGTAATCCTAGAATTTTACCAAGTTAGACAAGTCATTCCAATTATATAAATAATACTCATTATGGTGGTCTCGAATAGTATACAAGCCAAGTTCTAAAGTTTACAAGTCACCGGCACACTCATAGATTTGTGAATTTTGGAAAAATCACAATTTTTGAAAATAACGTCATGTGTGCAGTTATGTAACTTAGATCTTAAACAAAAACATGCTAAAAATTTTAAGTTTGATATATTAAGCACATTTTAAGCATAATTTTTGAAAAAGTTTAGGACAAGTAAGTGTTAAGTGTTCTAATTCTCCTATCCCCCCACTTAAGTTAAACAACGTCCTCGTTGTTTGTATAAAAGGTTAAAAACTGGAAAATAAAAAGAATTAGAACAGAAAAACTCCCCTGAGATTTGCTCGGTATGATCCTCCATTAGTATATGAGCAAAAATCATCTTTCTTGTGGATTAGAACGTTAAAGCTTCATGCTTGATGTATCCACAGGAAATTCAGGAAACTATAATACCACCAACACACCTAAGATAAGAAAGGTTCAACTTGCATAATACATTAGTAGTTAGGAAAAATAAAACTAAAAAAAATTAAAACTGAAAATCATCAGGTCAGTCGATGCGCCGTATCTTATTGAAGAAGATACGCCGTATCGAGCCTGGAATAAATACGGATCAGAATAAAGATGCGCCGCATCCTTAACCAGGGATGCGCCGCATTAAAATAACTGATAAAAAGTTTTAAAGTCGAAAATAAAAATGCAGAAAAATAAAATAAGATATGACCATTGCAGAGGATGCGTCGCATCTCAGAATTGAGATGCGCCGTATCCTCATGCGGGTCTGACAGACTCAATACAAAATCAGAAAATAAAATAAAATAAAAGATAAGCATGGGTTGCCTCCCACGAAGCGCTTGTTTTTGTTCGAGTCACGAGCCTGACTCCACCCTTATTTGCTGTGTAATAGGGTGTTGTTCCCCCCACTTGGGATCAAGTTTGGGTGATAGTAGCAATAAACACGAAAAGAGTGTAAATTTGCTATTAACGATGGAAGAAATACATAAAGATCATACCTTGGCAATACATGTATATCTTTCCTATTCATACCCGGTTTGGTTGTTAAATTGGATGACTTGCCCACTTCATCTGAAAGAGTAGTATGTTGAGGAAAAATGAGTCTCCTTTCTTCTTGGTTAGTTTCTTTGGTAGTAAGGCGTCTCTTGACTTCCGCGGAAGACGAGAAAGGGTCTTTAGCAAGTAAAAGTTCGAGTTCCTCAACAACCTTCATAAGGTCGAAATCATCATCTTCATCAATCATAGCAATGTTCAAGAGCTCATCACCAAATTCTTCCTTGAGCTCCACCAAATACGGGTTGATCACAGGTACTTCAATAGGTAGTGTAATAAATTTCACCTCATCATCTTTATGTTTTGCAACCTGTTTAGGAAAACTAGCAAGATTATTAGTAACGGGATTAATAATATTAAATAAATTTGTACCACTTTGTGTTGTAAGTGATTCCAATTCATCTTGTGAATCTCCATCTTCAACTAGTGGTCTTGCAATATCAGCTTTATCCCGAATAGCCGCCTCAAATAAGTCATCCCACATTCCTTCAAAATCCATTGTGGGGTCATAATCTGGCTCATCTGTTCCACACCTAAATATTTCCTTTTGTTGTGGCAATTGCGGTATGTCATTGTACACAATACAATCAAAACTTTCAATATTAGAATACTTATTATCTTCATCCGATGGAATATCATCATGGTGTTTTTGATATGATGAGAATATATTTTCCATCTCGGGTGGAAAATTACAAGTAATAGCACTATACACCATTGTCCCACATTCATCTTCATTTTCATCATAAGCACCTTCGGATGAATAAGCTTCTTTGTAAACAATTGCCGGATTTTCATTCAAATCAAACACTTGTGACTCTTCTTCATCTTGGGCAACTTCCGGAGAAATATCGTCATCAATAACTATTGCCGGAAACCTAATTGCACCAAAATCGTATGATTCTTCTTCCTCTTCATTAATTGATAAAGTCCAAGTGTGTCGAAATGGCAATTTGTTTCTCTCTCTCCCTGACTTTTTCTGCTTCAATAACAAGTATTCTTCCATCGTGGGTTCTTTATCCATGATGACCTGTGCACCATATCTTGCTCTTTCCCACTCGTATATCCCATTATTGCTCAAGGCTCTTTCCTCTTCAAATCTGATATATTCTTCCATTCTAATATCTGGATCGTCCATCTTCCTGAAATAAAACTTACTCGTGCAAAAGAAGGGTGAAACGATCAAAGTAAAATAAAAGCTTCCGATATCTGCTGTTGATGCGCCGTATCCTATAAATGGGATACGCCGTATCTTATAATCGTTAAAAATTAATCAGACTTTATTCAGAAAATAGATACGCCGCTTTAGAATTTAAGAATGCGCCGTATCGAATTAATCAATCAAAAATCAACTTATCTAATTAAAATTAAATGCGTCGTATTAACGAAAGTTAATGCGCCGTATTTTCGTTACGTTTAAAAATAAAAGATTTTTGATTCAGTAAGATGCGCCGTATCGACGGAAATCGATACGCCGTATTTGTTTAATAATTCGCAAACTGTTTTTAATTAAAATAATAGATACGCCGTATCTGCGAAAGAAGATGCGTCGTATGGCGTTAACGTTTTAGAAAAGTTTTTATCAAAAACAGATACGCCGTATCTACAAAAGCAGATGCGTCGTATTACTTTATCGCTTAGAAAAATTTTCTTATTAAAAACAGATACGCCGTATCTTGGGGAAAAGATGCGTCGTATCGAATTAATTAAACGCGTTGTATTAAAAAAAAATTAAACGCAATACGCCGTATCTGAGAGATCAGATGCGCCGTATCGTTTGATTTAGCACAGTACAACGATAGCAGAACAGAAAAATACGAAAAATAAAAATAAAAATTAAACACACCAAACAAAAAAAAATAAAACACACAAAAATAAAAACAAAAGCAAACAAATAACACACAATACAACAAATATGCAAAATAGTACAATGATGCAATTAATCTAATAAAAAGAAAAACCTAATTAAAATACTAATCAAATTAACAGAAAATAACAATTCACTCCCCGGCAGCGGCGCCAAAAACTTGATGCGCGTGATGTGTCGTTGCGGTTTAGCAGTTTTAATGCCTATTCAAGTTTTAAATTTATATTTAGCCGACTTATCAATAACACACACACTTAACGAGCAGTGTACCCGGTCAGTATGAAGATAATGGTAAGTAGAGTGTCGATCACTAAGAGTGGAACGTATAATCTCGTTAATCTAATCAGTATTTTAATATCCTAACGCAAGGGGGTTTCAGCCTGAGAGACTGGCACAGTTTTGTTTGCAATTAAATAATAAAATAAACAAATAGGCACGAATCAGCAAGTAGCACACACGTACACAGATAGATACTTGAGACAATAAGAGGGCTGTCCTTATGATTAAGTAGATTGTCACTTGTTTTATTGATAGCTTTATATGAAGTGTATGTAATTAACCCTTTCTCGTTGGTCCTATTCTCATCGGCGAGTAAACCCTTAATGATTACTTATGTCTAAAAGTTATTCCTAAGTGATCAATTTAGAAACAACCGTGGGAGCCACACCTTGTCCCGCAGTCGGGTGCCCGCAAGCCACTAATAAACACAGAGGTTATCAATGCACTAATAAGTAGTAACCAAAGACATCAACATATAAACTTTAATTGATGGGAAAGCAAGTATTAAAGGGAGTGCAATCTTTCCGTTGTCACATTACACAAGCCACCAATCCTGATGAATTAAAGTTTGCTAAAACAATAAAACAAAACTACTTAATGAATTAAATACATGCAGCACCTTCTTACAGCTCTTGTATCTTCGATTTGGGTGTGTCTTGTGCTGCCTTCTTGACTGAATTCGTCCTTCTCTTCTGTTCGGTCTTTAGGTTTTCGAACTCTGTGGAACTCTTTTTTAACTCGTCTGGTCTACGGGGTATTTATAGTTTGTGTCTGAGGGAAGATGCGGCGCATCTACTTAAGTAGATGCGGCGCATGTACTTAACTTCGCGTGGGGTCCAAGATTATAATATTCAGGAATATTCGTACACCGCCAGAAGATGCGGCGTAACTCTTTATTAGATGCGGCGCATGTCCTCTTGTATCTTGGATCGTATCTGGTGATATCTTGATAGAGATGCGGCGCATGTTGATAGTGAGATGCGGCGCATCTGGAGCAGAATTGACTTGATCTTGTCCATGTCAGTAGACTTCCACTTTATGTACGTTTTGCTCCATTATTAGTCCAAAATCGCCAAGTTTCACCAAATGCTTGTTTTTACCTGAGAATTACAAAAGTAAACGATTAAGTATCAATCCTCATACATAATATAGTAAAACAAGTCAAATTAATAGGATAAATGATAGTAATAAAATGTACTTATTTGAGTTCATCACATATAAAGATTTCATGCCTTCAAGCATCTATTCGTTATCATAACAATCTTGTCTTTCTTATCATCAAGCTACAAACATATTTCAATATTCATACCTTACTTTATATCACGCTTTCAAAGCATTTATGCTTTATCCAACACTTACCATACTTATCTTTTCTTATTTCACATGTCGATGTGTTCTTTTTAATTTTACCGACCACAACTAGGTCAACACATAACATGCATTCCAATGCATCTATCTCAACTCATACACTTCTATGCTATCGTGCTCTCAAGCGCACCACATAAAACTTAGACGTACAATAAACTACCATAGACTTAATCATCACATAAGCAATCATATCATAATACTTAACACTTATCCGACAAGTGTTAAAAACATTCATAACATAAGCAAAAATGAAGTCCATGGCATCATATAACGCATCGCATAATTAATCTTTGTCTAAGCATCAACATCTAACTAGCTGCAAGCAATAGGCTACCTTATAACTAAGACCCTGTGGCTTACTGGGGGCGTATGGATGCATCCTAGACCTGACCTGATTTGTTTGTATTACTTGTATTATCTGGTGACTGACGAGTGTGTGCGATACATGTCTTTCACAATCCTGGGAGCCCGCGACTCCAACCCCTGGAGGTATCCCCTCACCCTGTACCTGGTATGCTGAGGTCACCCCTCCATACACCCTGATATGTGATTTGATATGATATGTACTGTTTCTGGGCTCGTGGTGGATTACTGCGTATGTTACCCTATGACTTGATACTGGACTGGACCTGTTTCGACTTGGGCTGGTGGTGGGTTATGGTTTCCTTTACACTGAGCCATTGTAACCATTTCTTGATAACCTTTTCCATTGTCCTTTCCACTCTTGTTACACCTTGTGCCATTTCATTATTTCACCATCCCTTATTACTGCTTTGTATCGTTATATCTGTTCACTGAGCTTTCGTAGCTCAGCCGCGTTTCTTTTTCCCGCGGCAGGTTTTAGTTTGGAAGCTGGGTATGAGCGGAGAGTACCATGGATATAGAAGGCCCGACTAGCTATGGAAGAGTATTAGAAGAACTTATAGTTAGACTTAGAAACTTTTGTATTGTAACCTTGTAGTTTCATATTTCCTTTGTAACCATTGAATTCTATTGTATTATTAATGTCAAATGCTTGTGTTTGTTCTGATATGGAACCATCGTTGTGACATCTTTACCCTTGTCGGGTTGGGGTGTTACAATTATGGTATCAGAGACAGGTTGCGACTCGTAATACATTTACCCTTGACCTGTGAAGTTGGACCACTAGGTTTCCACTGTAGGCGCTCATAAGATAACCTTTAAGTTTTGCTTTAGGATTTCCCTATAGGAACTTAAGTTCTGACCAGTGAGGAATGGGTAGACTCTAAGGCTTTTGGTTAAGTATCATTGCTTCCGCATCACTCTGATTCGTGCTTTGCTTTTGGTTAGATCCTGTTGATACCACTTTTTGAAAGTGAAGGCTTATGCTCTGCACCACCTAAGATCTGAAACCCAATTAAATCTTGAAATAATTGGAAATTACATAGAATTTGCCTAACACTATTTGAACCTTATTTTGAGATTCCGACTCCGAACTCTGATTCTTTTGTTAATCATTTTGATACCTCTTCGAACATTCTGAGAATCACCATGGCGATGACGTACTTGACACATTTTGTTATTTTTCTTTTGCTTTGATAAACGTCTATAAATCTTCCGACACTATTTGATTTCGTTTCACCCATCTCTGTCCCTATGAGAATCCTTGTGGTTGTGACCATGAGCATAAGAATGTTTTCCCTCATGTTTGAATGATAAAAATTTGATTCGTGATCCGTCTTTCCTTGGTTAGTTAAACTTCGATTCTATTCTGATAAGAAGTTGGTTGACTAAGCATTCCAATATTGGCAAATACCCTTCTATGTCTCACATTTGGCGTTTGAAACAATTTTGAACTCCCTACTACAATTACCTATTATTAAACCTTGGCTATCACTATTATTTTCCCTGCCGGACCTGGAGTTGACAACAACGGCAGCTACCCTGAAGAGTGAAGACATTAGCGATGCAGAAGAAGAAATTCTAGTCAAGATGGCGAGCCTGGAGCTGATGAAGACATGCAGTCTCACTTTCCTATTCATCTTGGTTGTACTAAGATGAATTGAGAGCGGAAGCAGACTGGATGATGAAGAGATTTAACGATCGTGCCAGAAATCCACGTTACTCCATCACAGTGTCAAGAAGAAGTGCCGAAGGCTTGAGGGACCAGACTCAAGTTTATCACCCCCTTCTCAGCATATGATCAGATGGACAAGCGTAGACAGACTACTCGGACTTGGAGGAGATTTTGAAATCATGTATTTGAGTGGACGATTTTGGTTGGATGAATTGCTTTCGTGAAGGACGAGGTTATTGATGGCGTGTTCACTTCTGCGTAACCCACTTAAGATTCCGTTACCTGATGATAAGATCTTTCGAATGATTCGGGTCCTTCGTTAGTATTTCCGTTTGGTGTTCTTTCTGCGTATGTTGGATGACGATTTTGTATGAAAATTTTGAGGTATTTGTGAAAGACCTGACGCTCTGGACGACGTACTTCTTTGATGCTTATTAATTCCGTTACGTTATTTGTACGATCTGTATCCCTGATTTTTGAATTTTAGTGATGACCGAGTTGGACCAACCCTAGGGTGTAGAATGGACTGTTAGGTGGTTGATAGATGCTTATTCACGACTTGAGATAAAGTATGATCATCATGAAGGCATATTTATGTGGTGCTGGTATTATTAACGTGATAATACTTACACCATATAACGTGCCCTCATTGTGGCCATAGGATATCTTGGGGAGTACCTAAGAAGTATAGAAATTGATCTCCGTTGGATTATCCGTGATTAGTGAGATTTTAGGTTCATTCTACCTATGCGTATACTCTGCCTTTGTTCATTAGATATCTCGATGAGTTTGGACTCTCGTTTTGCATTCTGTTGACCTCAGTTATAAATCTTGAACTCTTTGTAGAGCTCTCCACTGTTGATACAGTCAATTTGATTTGAAATCTTGTTCGTATTCTATAAGAGCTTTCCAGAAGATTCACCTACCCTCCATTTTGTTGCATGGTCTTTTGATCGGAATCAACCTAATTTGTCTTCTTCTGAGGAAGTTGAAACCCACCTCGTTTTGATTGAGTCATGAGAAACTTTTTGTCTGAAGATTTTTTTTGAAGAACCTTCCCTACCGTGAGAATGTTTGTAACGATCTTTTGCGATTTGCTACGACTCCGTCTAAACTTGCGACTTCAATTTTTGAGGACGAAAATTTCTTTTTAAGAGGGGAAGAGTTGTAAAACCCCAAAATTTAAACAATCCAAAATGACAAAAATGCCCTCAAATTAAAAAAATTCAAGAACTTAAGAAAATCATACAAGTAACATAAATTGTATTTCACCTAATGTAAGTTATATATTCCATATTACCTAAAATTAAACTACCTAAGCTAATACTTATGCTAATCAAATTAAAATCCTAACCTATGTTACTTATAAAAAACGCCATCATCATGTACACTAACTAGGATTGTGACCAAATTCATTGTGTAACAAGATAACTTGCTAAAAGCCCACCATATCTCCTAATTGTAGCACAAAATTCGGTCCATCAAGGCCCTCCCAAAAATGTCACACGGTTTTCCTTTTATTTCATATAACCGAACATACCAAAACCAATAAACCCTAAAAACTCTCTCTCACTCATCAAAGGTTCGGCTGCCCTCTCTTGTCTCTCCTATTCGATCAACTGCAGCAGCCATAGGAGAAGTTTTGGTGACCTTGATTGTGTTCTTGTGTTAAGGTAATCATATTCCCTTGTTTTTTTATCCATTCGTGCCCTTGATCAAGCCCTAATCGACCATTCTTGTGTGTTTTTTTTCTTGCTTCCATTCGTACCAAAGAAGAAGAAGAAGAAGGAGGAAATCGTTGGTGTTTTGGTGGTGTCTCGTTCTTGTGTTTGATCACGCTTCAAGGGTATTCGTATCACTCATCTTTGTTCAATCCTTATTAGTAAATCTTATGTTCTAGTCGAATTATGATCAAATGTTTATAAGAATATGTCACATAAAATAATGATCTCAAAACCCTAAAATCTTTATGTATGAATCGGACCAGGAGTATATGTGATGAAATTATTCGATTTGATTATGTTAAGACCTGTTATAATAGACCTAAATATGTTATGGATTAACCTATAATCATTGTGTGTCATGAATTAAAGAGTTAGAATGATAAAACCCTAAGTTTATGCATGAATCTGTGAAAACTGCTACTGATCCAGGAAAAGACCCAACTTAAATCGAATGTAACTAAATGATGTGAACGTGTTTTTGGGTGTTTTAAGAGTCTAAAACTAAGTTCAATGAAATAGCTACCTGGAAAAATTAATTTTGTAATTTTTGGAGGCCTGGAAGGTTACTTTTTGATTTTTGGAAAATTATGTGTCTGATCGGATTTGTGTGTCTGGAAAATTAGTCCGGGTTTATGATTTTTAGTTTTCAAACCGTGTCGAGTTAGAAGGTTTCCTTTGAACTAAGATATATTCAATATGTCTAATAATAGCTGGAATTTTTATAGATTTTTTTGAATTTATCTGAAGGGGTAAAAAGGTATGAACTTGTCGGGTGTCCCATCAGATACGATTTTGAAACATGTTGAGAACATGGATTTTTAATACGTACCTATACAACTTAATAAAATCTGGAAAAATTACTTAAAATACTTAAGACATTGTGGAACGTGTGTGAAATGTTGTAGATTTTATTTTGAAGTTCTACTATGATTTATGAATTATTTGAAACAGGTCCAGATCATACCTAAAACTTGATAAAGTGTAATATGACATTTAAAAGGTGTTAATTGTTTATGTTCTAATACTAAAGGGTCTAAATTGTTATTTTGCTAATACTAAAGGACTTAACTTGTAAGAACCTGTAACTTTACACTTTATACCCTAAATTGATGATAATTGCATAATGGTCCTTAAACTTATCATAATTACTTAATAAACCCTCAAATGTATAAAACTACCATAATAACCTTAATCATGTGTAAATAACCTTATGAACCTTGAACTACTAAAATGGTCATTCTAAATACTTATAAGTTGATAACGAGAATGTTGATAACTAAAGTTACTGAATCTGGAAAGTTACTTAAAATGGAAAGATAACTAAAAATGGTAATTTGAACTTGAACCCCTTTGTAATTCTCTTCTACTCCTTTAGGTGTGAAGAAGGAGAGGTCTTGATCCGTTCAGTGCTTTCCATTCTTGTTTTGTTTTGCATTCGTAATAAGGTACAGATATTCTGCCCTTCTTGTAAGGAGCCTTCGTTCTCTTGAACTCTGATTTTGATTCGTTTAGGATTCCCTAAGCCATTGCTATGTTTCCTTGTTTTGTGAACCTTGACTTGAACCTTTGCCTTGAACTCTTGTCTTGATCATTTGTTTCGAACCCTGCCTTGGACCCTGTTATGTTTCCTTGATACTTGACATGACCTGTTCATAACCTGGTAACCTGAATATTTAGGACCCTGGGATACTTAAAGGTTCATAGGATTTTATAACTACTTTTCTAAATTACATATGAAGAGGTTTTGAAAATTGCTTTTAAAGACTTTCATTATGAAAACTGATTTAAAGACCACTTTATTTTAAAGCCATTTTAAAAGGATTACTTTTTAATAAATTGACATGAACCTTCTGGTATTTGACTTTTCTGATATTGACCTCCTGATAGTGAACCCCTGCATTGATCTCCTGTCTTGAATCCTGATATGAACCCTGATATGAAATCTGATATGAAACTTGATACCTGATACTTGACACCTGAGACTTGATACTTGACCTTGACCCACAGTTTGAGACTACGAGCCACCCACTAGGCATGAGGGTTTCATGTCCATGTCATTGATGCACCGGTGGCATGACTCTAGGGCAGGAGAGTGATGACCTGTCCCGTCCCTGACCTGATTTATACTTGTTACGTAGAGGAAGACCCTGTGGCCTACTGGGGGCGTATGGATGCATCCTAGACCTGACCTGATTTGTTTGTATTACTTGTATTATCTGGTGACTGACGAGTGTGTGCGATACACGTCTTTCACAATCCTGGGAGCCCGCGACTCCAACCCCTGGAGGTATCCCCTCACCCTGTACCTGGTATGCTGAGGTCACCCCTCCATACACCCTGATATGTGATTTGATATGATATGTACTGTTTCTGGGCTCGTGGTGGATTACTGCGTATGTTACCCTATGACTTGATACTGGACTGGACCTGTTTCGACTTGGGCTGGTGGTGGGTTATGGTTTCCTTTACACTGAGCCATTGTAACCATTTCTTGATAACCTTTTCCATTGTCCTTTCTACTCTTGTTACACCTTGTGCCATTTCATTATTTCACCATCCCTTATTACTGCTTTGTATCGTTATATCTGTTCACTGAGCTTTCGTAGCTCAGCCGCGTTTCTTTTTTCCGCGGCAGGTTTTAGTTTGGAAGCTGGGTATGAGCGGAGAGTACCATGGATATAGAAGGCCCGACTAGCTATGGAAGAGTATTAGAAGAACTTATAGTTAGACTTAGAAACTTTTGTATTGTAACCTTGTAGTTTCATATTTCCTTTGTAACCATTGAATTCTATTGTATTATTAATGTCAAATGCTTGTGTTTGTTCTGATATGGAACCATCGTTGTGACATCTTTACCCTTGTCGGGTTGGGGTGTTACAGCACGGCCGACTAATTATCTAAGCATCTCAAGTCCCCATGGACTTATATCTCATACACAACAACGCTACTACAAGTATACATCACCTATCATCAATAGGCTCAACTAGCATAAAACATAATCCGCCTAACACTTAGCAATTAATTTCCGCGCGACTAACACTTACGTCTAACGCTTCTACGAGTGGTTTAAGTCTAGGCAATCCTAAAGAAAACCTAATTCACTTAAACCGAAGCTCTGATACCAAGTTGTTACACCCCGTGCCCGATTACTTCAAAAACTAAAACTTTTCACGCGGAAACACTTGACTAAAACTGACCTGCTGTTACTCTTACATAAACTGACAAAAATCATTACACATTCAGCCCTTGAGGCTATTTTTAAATGAAAGTACATTCAATTACCTTCAAAACGATAGGTGGCACGACCACCAACGACTTACGGTTTGTTTTGTACGACATTTAGAAAATTACCAAATCTGGACTGTTGGATAGATGCGCCATATCCCAAAAATAGATGCGCCGTATCTATATGATATGGCATATCTAAAAATTGAGATGCGCCGTATCTACCCAACTGAGCAGCCGAGGTTACTGTTCATCAGAAGGTTTTTTTTTCCAAAATCCCCGGCCGGAAACCCGACCTCCCGAACTCGAAACTCAACCAAACTTTCCAGATTCATTTGGTGTATCAATGGGCTCATTTTTATGCAAAAACATTTACCTTACGACACCCCGAAGGGGTACTTTTACAAATGAGACGGGTTATGCAAATAACCCGTTTTGACCCATTTTCACAACAAACCACTTATACGACTTCCGTTTTACACCAAACTTTACCAAAAGCATTACATTAACATAACAAACATGTTTCAAGGGTACTTGATCCGTTCACATCCCAAAATGGGTACATTTACGCTTTAACCAAACGCCCCTTTAACTTGAACCATAAACACATAAAACATACTTAAACATACCAAATGACCACCAAATCGTTACACAACACTTGACATACACTTTGACACTTGAAAACACATTACAAACCATTAAAGGACTCGCGGGGGTGTCAACCTTGACTTGAGCTCGGTATTCTACCTAGCTCTACTTTCTTACCAATTCTTCTACACTTTGCATACCCAACTCTTACCCTTATTCGCCATCACATTAAGCACCCTAGCCTACAAAACATTGAAACATTAAACCGTAAGCACGAATGCTTAGTAAGTAAAACGATCATAACATACAATATACTTCAATCCACATGATGCATCATATACATAAAACACTTACATCAAGGCTCACTACTCAAATCTCAACTAGCACATAACATCAACATATCCATAGCATCATCTCATCACATAAGCTATAAACATGGCATCACATAAGCATAGACCAAGCTCATCTTCTCAACATAAACATACATAACACATAATGATAGAAGTCCATATAACATATGCTATCATCATTTTACTTACCTTAGCTCCAAGCTAAGCATATCAAGCTTCATCCTCAACCTTATCATCATCATCAACATCATCATAATCACCTTGAATCAATAATCATCATAAACACTTAAAACACATAATAAATCAAATACATAACAAGGGTATCAAAACCCATCAAACACCCTCATTTTCCAAACTATATCATCATATAATCATAACTTGATCATATGATGATTACCCACTAAATCCCTTATCTATAACCTCACTAATCATCAAGAACAATATATACTTACTTGCAATGATCATAGCAAAGGGTGGCCACTATCACTTGATCTTCACCTTCTTCTTCTATCATCACCATTTAGCTAGTTTCCCTCTCTTTTCTATCTCAATAAAAACCGGACTTCAAGATCTATCTACAAAATGGTGGAGTGATATAGAACTCCCTAGTTATATTAGTTAGGTGATGACTTTGGGCAATTGGCAAGAATGGCCCTTCAATTCCCATTCTTCTTACTTTGGCCACAATCTAACTTTATAACATATTTAATACTTGGCAACTTTGGCCCCTTTAGTTACACATCATACTTAACATAACCGCTTTAGTCATATTTTGACTATCGGGTTTGACCACTACACGTCAAATGTTGACTGGCCAATCATATGAGGCCATAATCTATTTTCATCTAGGGTGGTGTCCCAACACCCGGGAAACGGGTCTAACATGTGAAGTGGGACGCGCCGGAGGGAATTGATTTAACCGGCGATGAACAACCAAGCCAAACAAATGAGGCGTTGTTTGGTCATGATGAACAACCAAGGCCAGTGGGAAGGCGTGCTGCAAAGAAAGCTCGATCCGAGAGCACGGGAGGAACGAGCACGGGAGTGAGTACGGGAGGAACGAGCTCGTCAGTGCAATTCGTGGAGAATATGACAGCCGAGTATCGTCACAAAAGGGAATTGGCCGAAGCCGCGTATCGGGCAAAAAAAAAAAAAAAAAAAAAAAGAGGCGATAACAAGGCTGGAGGAAATAAAGTTTTTGATGATGAAGACCGACGGGCAGCCTCCAGACGTGGTGTGGTATATCAACCAAGAAAAAGCTCGAATTGTGACAAAACACAAGCTCGGGCAGCCTCCACAGTAGATTTAGGATTGTTTTTATTTTTATGATGTAATTTTTAATTTCGTCGTTATTTTTATTTATTTTTTTAATTTCGTTGTAAGTTTTTTTTTTTTTAAGTGTGTTATGTTTGAATGTAATGTTATGTTTCAATAAATATTATGTTTTTAAAAAAATGAAGTAATTTACAAGTTAGGGGTTGAATTTGAAAATTT